>JAQJVK010000006.1:51500880-52100880 GCA_035578135.1 Flexamia atlantica | reverse complement strand
TTGCCAACTGCGCAAAGTTAAATAGTAAGATGAAATAAAAAATAGGTGTGGACCGATCGGGTCGGCACTGATTTTTTCAAGCAATATTTTGCTTCAAATTTTTAGTGCCGACCCGATCAGTCCACGTTTTTTTATGGATAAAATCAATTTTTTTTCATGAAACCTTTATAACTAAGCTAAACAAGTATAAAAAACACATAGTAACTCAAAACAAAAATACTAATGTGTTTGGCAATACAGCAATCAGGCCAAAAATTGGCATGGCAGCTAACGAGTTAATAAACCCCCAAAGATAGAAATCACACGGCGTTAGGTCGGGTGACCGTGAAGGCCATGGGAAACAAGCGCTATCATTAGGCCCCTTACGGCCAATCCAGCGGTCGGGTACTGTGAGGTTAAGCCAATTGCGTACGTCATTATGCCGGTTAGGCGGCGCACCATCTTGCTGAAAGACGAAGTTCTCTGGTTCATCCTGTGTCAGTTGAGGGAAGAGCCATAGCTGTAGAGTATCCATATAAGAGGGACCAGTTACAGTTGCTTCACCAAAAAAGAAAGGACCATAAACTTTCTGTCGGGATATGGCACAAAAAACATTCAATTTAGGGGAGTCTCATTGCACTTGTTCTATCCGGATTTTTCCAGATTCCTGGGATTTTCTGAACCCCAAATCCGAACATTATGGGTGTTTACTTGACCACTAAGGTGGAAGGTTGATTCATCACAGAATACGACAAGATCCAGAAAATGTTCATTGTCATTCAACAACATGTCATTAGCAAAGTTGGCACGTAAAACATGGTCAGTAGGCTTCAGAGCCTGTAACAACTGCAAACGATAAGGACGTAGTTGCAAGCGTTGCCGCAAAACTCTCCAAACAGTCGTCACAGGAATGGCTAGTTCACGACTAGCCTTCCTAACGGATTTCATAGGGCTATGCGTGAACGAATTACGCACTTGCTCAACGCTCTCTTCACTAGTTCTTGGTCGTCCCGTACTCTTACCTTTACAAAGGCAGCCAGTGTCTTCAAACTGATGATATCTTCTACGAATATTGTTATCACCTGGAGGATCACAACCGAACTTAATCCGGAACGCACGTTGCACAGTAACAACAGATTCCGTCTTTGCAAACTGTAAAACACAAAACGCTTTCTGTTCTTTAGTCGCCATCTTTGCTACTAGCGCTTTCTATCGGATTGCGGCGGAAACATTCCGCACTGATGCCAACAAACAAAACTGTTTGAGTTTCTCTTTCATTTGATATATCCCTTGTGGCTGTAAGTTTGATGTAATAAATATATAATACACTAAAACCCCGCTTGTAAGGTGCCTTTTTGTAGGGGGGGTAAAAGTAAACGACTAAGCTGGTAAACAAACGCTACTCGACTCACCCGTACGTCTGGGCCTATAACCTATAGGCATCGAGGCCTACGACCACCCTAAGTTGCACAACACTGAATTACCACTTTACGAAATATCCTGGGTAATAACTCATTAACCAATTCACTGTACGCCATAAAACCACTTTAATTACGATGACAATGACTGTTATAAATTACAATAGACCACTAAACAGCAGATTTAAGAAAATTTTAATAGAATTTAAGATTTAAGAAGTAGATTTAATAGAATTTAAAAGATTGAGAAAAGTTGTTAAAAGTAGGATAAAATTGGATTATCACATTTACCTAAATAGTGTGGAAAACAGCATCAATAGGGATGTGAGAAAATTCTGGGACTTCATTAAAAATTCTAGGAATCATAAGAATGCTAATAGTGATATGTCAGATGGAAGTCAGTTTATTAAGGGAGATAGTAATATTGCTGAAGCATTTGCTAAGTACTTTAAGTCTACTTTCACTCCATCCTCCTTAACTGGAAATGTCATTAACCCTGAAACTTGTCTGTCTTCCCTAGTATTAAGTTTTAATCAAGTATGTGAAGGTGATGTGAATGAGGCAATTAAACAGCTTAATAGTAAACGATCTGCTGGCCCAGATAAAATTCCATTCTATATTTTTAAGGGTTGTCGAGACATATTTGTTAAACCTCTTTGTTTAATTTTCAATCTTTGTTTAACTAATAATGTATTTCCTGATTTTTTAAAATTGACACGAGTTACACCAATTTTTAAGAGTGGAAATTCTACGCTCATTAATAACTATCGACCTGTAGCAATTTTATCAACTCCCTCAAAAATATTTGAGATAATAATTTGCAAAAAAATTATGTCGTTTTTGACCGCATCACTGTCTGATAAGCAGCATGGTTTTCAATCTAAAAAGTCTACTGTTACGAACATGTTAAATTTTACAGAATATGCGTTACTTCAGTTGGATAATAACTCTCAGTTAGATGTGATTTTTACAGATTTTACTAAAGCCTTTGACAGAGTAGACCACAGTTTAATTTTAAGTAAAATGCATCATTTAGGTTTCTCATCTGATTTACTTAAGTTTTTTTATTCTTATTTTTGTAATAGGTGTCAGTATGTTTCTTATATGGGGCACAACTCTGATAAATATGTTGTTACTTCAGGGGTTCCTCAGGGGTCTAACCTTGGTCCAGTACTTTTTAATTTATTTATCAATGATATTGTTAATTGTATAAAAACTTCAAAGATTTTACTTTATGCAGATGACCTCAAATTGTATAGAATAGTCAATAACCAGCTGGACTCTGAAGCATTACAGGCGGATTTGGATGCAATTGTAGCGTGGAGTATTAGAAATAAAATTAATTTTAATATTAACAAATGTAAAGTCATGACATTTACTAGGAAAAAAATACCTACTTTAAATGATTATTCTATTGATGGTACAAATCTTGAAAGAGTGTATGATTTTAAGGATTTAGGCTTGATTTTAGACCCTACTTTGAATTTTAATCAACACATTTTTTCTATTATAAATAAGGCTTATAGAAACTTAGGATTTATTATTAGGCAGTCTCATAATTTTCATTCAATTTCAACATTAAAATCATTGTAAGTATCACTTGTTAGGTCTAATTTGGAATTTGCTAGTATAGTATGGAATCCTTTTTTTGCTGTTCATATCAATTCAATTGAGAAAGTTCAGAAGAAGTTTTTGCGCTATTTATATTTCAAGGAAACTGGTCACTATACTTTTGATATTTCATATAATCAGCTTTTAAGTATTTTTGAAATGGAAAGTCTTGAGAAAAGAAGAAAATTGGCACATTTACTATTTCTTTTTAAATTGTTAAGAGGTGAAATAACTGATCCATTTTGTTAGTCTAAAATTAATTTTTATGCTCCAACATTTTACAATAGGTCACAAAATTTGTTCAATATTAATTTTTCGCGCACAAGGGTACAGTTTTCATCACCTTTAAACACAATGATGAGATTATATAACTCCTTATCGAGAGAAGTTGATACATTTGCAAATAATATTTACCAGTACAAAAGATATTGTCAAAGGGGTTTAAATTGATAGCTTGAATTTCTAGTCAGCCTGCTGAAAAAGGGAGAGGGGAAGTATCTGTATTTATTTTATTTATTGTTTTTTTTTTAGGCTATATTTATTTTCTCTCGCTACTCTGGAGCGATTTATTGTTAAGCCTTAGCAGAGTTTATTGTTATTGATTATTGTTAATATTTGTTTATTGTTATTGTTACTGTTACGCTATTTATTATTTATTTTTTTTTTTTTTTTGTTACTTGCATTAATAGTGATAATTATGTTCGTTGAACTGGACTGGACTGAAATATTGGGGACTTTATGATAACTGCATGTCTTCTTCTGCAACATGCACAATGTAATTGGGTATATAACCTGTATTGTTGCATGTAAAATAAATAAATAAATAAACACTTTGTTTTGTCTTGCATCACCCGAACATAACCCCCGTGGCGTTTCTTGACAATCATTGAGGGTAGCCATCTTGAGGCTTCTTTTCTCCGACTGGCTACCCATCAATCAGCTGTTTCTTACGTCACGGGGTGAACAGCTGACTACCCCTACTTTGGGAAATCCAGGAGGGGAGAGGACCCGGACTGAGCTCCTCGTGGCGATTATTCGTGGACCAGACGCCGAGACGTACACGACAACACGACTCGAGACGCGACGACGGTCAAACACGATACGGAGGTACGATTCCCTCGCCATTTACGTTTTGTTGCTTAACGTTTACCGTTACTAACACGTTTATCGACCCAGCTTACGGGAATATTTCGATTGAGACGAAAATACGGACTTTTAGACGAATTTACGTCCTCACGAACCTGTCCGAGGTTGTCGTGGGCGATCTTTCTTAAATAGTCGTATAGCTTAATTCACGTTCTTGTTAGGCCTAGCCTTTTTACCTTTACGAAGATACCGTATCATTAAATACTAGAAGATTTTGGCCCATTTTCTCAGTGCAGTAACTTAATTTTTCGTCTTCTCCGTACTAGCACTCACGTCGAGACAAGTTACGGAGCACATGCTACGCCACGGTAACCCAATTAATAAACTATGAATTGGGTGACGCACTGAGCGGTCACAAACAACGTTCGGTTAGGCCTTACGCCTACGAATAAACCCCGGAAAGTTTTATTTGGATTTCCCACGATTTCCGTGTAGAGTCACGGGTCACGCTACGGCTTCAAGCCTAGCCCGTGGTAACCCAAAACGGTTGGGTGGAGCCTCTTGTTCATAGTAACCCTTTATTAAACGAGGGTGTGAGCAGGGGCTAACGTTAGAGCAATTCCTTCGTGCGACTTAGTCGTTTCGTCGTTTTAGGCAAAATTATTTTATTTTACGAGGGCGAGGATGAGGCAACTCGTTCTTTGAAGTGTATCGTTGCATCCGGTTGCTCTGAGCCCTGCGTGAAGTAGTTGCGAGAGTTGCCCCACGATTATTTTCTCCCGAACTTGAAACGAACCCTGGAATCAGCTCCTTCTGAGCGATTCCGAGTCTTTCTTACGGTGACGGATTTCTCGGGGTAAGAGATCTCGTGAATATTTCCTTTGACCCCCGAAAATTACGTCACACGCTATTCATTTTGAAACACCCGGTATAATACCTAAATTGATTAATTTGAATCTGCAACAATCAAAGACTAAAGGGTACATAATAAACATAATCATTATGATGACGATGATGATGATGAACTTATTTATGATGGTGAAGACGGAAAAGGGTGGTGCCTTTTCCTTACACAAGGGTTATGTATTGAACTATTTTCGGTAATTTAACGTTTTTTGGTAATCCAAAACCCTCCCAGCCCCGTGAATGTCGGATTATCGAGTGTCATCAGTATTGTTCTCATCTGGTTTTTAGTAATGGTTCCCGGAAGTGGTAAACATTACAGAAACAAAAAGAATCAAAGTATTGTAACATTGTCAGCTTTTAGAAATAAACAGGTACTTGAATGAAAATAATAATCCTTTTAAATACCTATTTGAAAGGATTTTACCCAAAATTTAAATGAAAACTGTTAAATTATTATCGCGGGCAAAGTTGTGGGTAACTGTTAGAATACTAACACTTGAAAACCGATGTGTTTTTGCTTCAGAGGGCCCATAAGCCCCAGGCTTAGGTCTTACCATGAGACTTAAGGTAAAGACTTCTTCTCTGAAGGTGAGAATTCGCTAAAATTGAATTTAATTAACCAACAGTCCTATTAGTAAGGAATTTAATAGGACAACAGGCTTACTTTGAAAGTAAGTTAACAGAACACTGATATTTTCACAACAAAACGGAAATTTTCGTGGTCACTGATTTGTTCACCAAAGGAGAAATATTGATATTCTTTCAACATTTACTTTCTCTTGTGTAGAGAAAGTGGTCAGTGGCCACAAAAATTTCCATCTTACAGTTAAATTACATGTATTCCGAAGGTTTATTTTTAAGAAAAGCCTGCTTTTGATTAAATTTCTTTTTCACTTTCTGGCAATTGCTAGGTCTTAAAATCAAATAATACAGTAGAGCCCCGCTAATTCGAAATCCGGTAATCCGAAAATCCGGTTAATCCGAAACCGAAATCAGGAAATATTAAGGAATAAATAAAAACAAGGAAAAACATTGATTAAGCGTATTTCTGAAAATTACAGTACGTTTCAAAGATCGAAAATGTAATAAACAAAACAGAACAGTGTTATTGAATGAAACTACATTGGTTCCCCATAGCAGAACTACGGGTGACAGTGCGACATTGTCGCAGAAAGAAGACAAGGCCTGCAGAAAGTTCAGCCTGACCGACAGGTTGTTTTTATAATAGTGGCTGCAGAAAATCCTCAAGTAATAAGTTAGTAAAATTATTTTTTGCAGAAAAAGTTTCTGTATTAAGTCGACAACATTATTTTCTGCAGAAAGATTCTCCTTTCTGCGAACTATAACGCTATGAAACGTCATGCATTTAAAACGAAAGCAGCCAAGTCGATAGTCGGTGCATCGCTCGTGAGAAACTAAGTATTCCATAGAATAACCGGATTACACAATGTTATAACAATAGGCGTATTCTAACCCCATTCGATTGTTTGAAAACAAATATCGATATGCGATCATATTAACCATTGACTGAATGCGAACTCGAATGTGCACTGCGCATCGTCTGCCAGCTCTGTCAGCTGTCGGCTCACTATCTAACCTCAACCTCGACGTCAATGTTGTTTTGTTTGTTATGGTTCTGTCCTTACGTTCATGCTTATCAGTTTACGGAGAAATTTGACATGGAAAACATTTTTATGATCGCCTGCTGTGTAAAGTGATGTTTTCATCCGGTGAGCGAGTAATTTGCTTGGTTTGTTCCGAGAAAATTATCTTATAAAATCTCAAAACTCATTACTTGAGAAATCATCCGTCATTGCCTGTCAAATACAAATCGGCCTCATGCGAAAGCATAGGAAAATTCTTTTCACATGTTGTGCCCGTTCTTAAAAAGCTTAAAACGATCGATAATCAGTGGTGTCATGGTGCCGGAACGCCATTCCGGCACTGGTTTTTAGATTAATGTATGTAAACGCCTGTCGAACGCATATTTCAGAGGTTGCCAACATTAACAAATTGACAGGAAACATTTTAAAAATTCAATTTAAATATATCTTTGAAAATAAAAAATTCCTTGCTTTCTTTTCTTTTATAAACATAACTTAAGTCGGGGTACTTTCCCTGGGTAACATCTTCAAAATGAAATACATTTATAGTGACATTGTGTCGTGCAGTTGCCGTTCGTCTGCTGTCAGTACGTAGTCGGCTGCACAGGTATTTTTTTTTCACTGCGGTACACGGTTATTTTATCATTTTATCGTCGTTCTGTCTGTTCTGTTGACAGTTTTCCATTTGTTTTGGCTCTTCACTCTTGCTGAATGAGGGTGAATTCAAGTAATTGCAAGCGTATTGAGGCATTCACCAGGACCACAACTCGTTCTATGTCGCTCTGCCTAATGCGACAAAATGCTCGCTAAACGCTTGGGCAAGTCGGATTCACCCATTCACCCTGACTGAACTATGGTGAACTTGAGCCATATGTAGTAAACATGTGCTGAATTCGTCTGAAGTATTTCTCAAATACACTCTCGACGGGTCAGTGCGAACTCAGGCAATTACGAGAAAGATCACGGTGTGTTCGGCAGGACTCGTTGCTTTCATAAGGTCCCGAGTGGCAAATTTTTCACCGAAAGTTAGGTCAAGTCGGACTTGCATTAAACCAGTAAAAGTGTACTTGATCAATCAATACTCACTGCCCTTAAGTGACGAGATCTAAAATCAAATGCTAAGTAAAATGTTTACGTATAAATTCAAACCTAAATCCCACCAAAAACATACGAATGTGTATTAAAAAAATAAATAACAAATTTACTATAGTACAATAATTATATCCTTTCACAATAATTTAATTTTTAAATGGTGGTATGAATTTTGCGTTCCATCTCAATGTGTGTCCAATAACACAGTCTAGACATAGTCATTAAAAATGCTTATTATGCTGTTTATTGACTGGTATTGAAAGACACTGTTAGAGGTTGTATTTTCATTAAACCTTTGTTGTTGTTAACGTTAGGCTATATTTAAAACGTTTTTAATTGATAACCACATAAAAAATCTACTGACACAAGTCGCAAAACTTTAACTTAAAACATTATAAATGTGTGGTTATTAGCGAATTTCCCCTATAGGGAAGAAGCTATTACTGTAGGTCTCATGGTAAGACCTAAGCCCCAGACCATGATAACTTTTCGTTTTGCAACCCCCAGAAGCAAAAAACACCATTCGTTCGAATTTTTAGATATATATATATATATATATATATCTATATATATAATTCCGTAAGTCAAATTTTTGTAAAGAAATTGTGAGTGACTGGATGGCCGTAGAAGGATGGGAGGGGTCTTATTTTAAAGGTCTTGACGTGAATTTTGAGGGAAAACTATTCATTTTTCTTATTTTTTTACCATAAATTCGCAACAGAATAAAACTTTCCCATTAAAACAACATGGGGTTTAATTTGTTTACATTAAACATGTGGTGCTAATGCTTGATTTAAAGCCATATGGTAGATGTTGACATGTGGGATTTTTTCAAAATGCAGCTAACTATGCACGTTCAATGTACTATAACAAAATATATTTTAATAAATTTAAGATTTTCTGATTTCATAATAATTAAGGATTTGAGTTTTTTTCATAATTTAAAATTAAAAAAGTTAAGAACGTTTGTTTAGTTTATGTTACAACGATGCAGATTTAATACCAAATGATCTATATATATTTACCTTAGGGAAATTTTTGCGCCGAAATTGTGGGCGTTTGGAAGGTCGCAGGATGATGGGAGGGGGCTGAAATTGAAGGTCTCCATCCCAGGGGCTCGGGGAAAATAGAAATTGCTTTAAGCTTACTATAAAATTAGAAATAACGTAAAATAGCTATCATTTAAAAACCATTGGGATGTAAAAAGGTCTGCTTTGCTTATTGAAAACCAAAAATGCTAGATATAATCATAATTTTGTGAATCCAAAAGCCTATTTTCTAAGAAGGTATTTTGTACTATAGTAAAGAAAGATTATGCTTAGGGTGCTATTAGCCCCTTCAAGCCTCTAGTATATCTATATATCTATATATATATGTGTCTGTTAGCACGATAGCGGCCGTAAAAATGGTCCGATCTTGATGAAATTTGGTACAGACATGTAAAGTGGTAATCGATTGGACGAGTTCGTGAACCAGCCCGATCAGACCACCGGAAGGGGGGGTAAAGGGGGATAAACCCCCCCAAAAATGGGGTTTTTTATCTTTTTACATAGAAAAATAAAATTTATCAAATTTTCGTTGGCACCATTGAATTCAGCTCAAAAAAATAAACAATTTAGTACTTTGAATCACTGCTCTATGTCCATTGGTTACCGAGATATTGAAAGTGGTAAACACAGTACGTTGTCCCAATGTTAACCTTATGGGAAATAAGTAAAATGCTATACTCTCGTTTATTTCTTGACATATCTTGATAAAACTTGGTAAATGGCTTCTTCTAGTTCAGATCTACTAAATATTGAATTAAAACCAACAAGTTTAAACATACCTGTAGCAGCAAACCTGCATACTCATTCCCCATGTTAATCTTATGGAGCTTACAAAAACATGTCAGATCTCGCTATGTTAGATTAAAATATATTGTTTTGCATTTGAAATTCGCTGAGTATGCAGGTCTGCTGCAACGGGGTTTTTTTTAAAAGTTAGCTTCAATCCCTTAAAAAGTAGCTTCAATCCCCTTAAAAAAGTGGGAATCCCTATACAAAATGTTATCATCCATTGGGGGGGGGGGGGGGGGTATTTGCTCGAAATCCTCGGACACACCGTTCCGGCACTGGAGAATTTACCATGACACCACTGTCGATAATGAACCGTCCACAAGCGTAATAGCGCCAGCGTCTCAGGAACAAGGTATCGGCTGGGGTCGCAGTGGACTGTTGTTCTACGTAGCGTAGCTCTAGATCAAAGGCAGGACGGGATACTCTCTGCTCGCTGTCGTCCTCTGCTTCACCTGCACTGTTGTCTTGGGCCGCGGTGTTGTCCGGTTCTCTCGAAACCATTTCTACAATTTGCTGATCGGTAAAAAAATCTGGAATTCTCGTACCGTGATTGGTGTGATTCGGCGTTTCGACGCTTAGTTTATGTAATTGCATGTTGTATTTAATAATTATCTTTATTTTAATAATAGTTCGCTTAATCCGAAATATTCGCTAATCCGAAATGGGTCCGGTCCCAATTATTTCGGATTAGCGGGGCTCCACTGTAATCCTTTTATTTATTTTAACAATATTAGCTCATTTTGAACACTAACTCCTAATCTAATACATTGAATACGGCCATGGAATAATGCTGTTTCACTATTGGTGAAACAATAAGGAGTATCAAGAGGTACAACGGACAAAGATAGGAGTCTCATTCAATAAATTATTTTTTATCACACATTTAGGCATTATAAGTTAGTAGTTAAAATCTGAAAGGTGCACTGAAAAGTTGCAATCTGGCAAAAACTAAGCTTCTTGATACAATAAGGGTTTGTTTTTGTTGTGTGTTATTTTTAAAGCTGGGCTTTTACTCAAACTCACTGGATAATCTTTTAGAAAACAAAAACTAGATCAGTTTTATCTAATCTGCATTGGCTTGATTATTTGTTTATCTTATCAGTACTGCACTGGCCACATCCACTTTTATCTTGCTGGAACTAAACAAACTTAAACTTGAAATCCCAAGTGAAAATATTGATTTGATTGCAAAGACCAGAGGACACTGCTCAGCAGCTTTAAATTTTCATTTATTTTGCTGAAAAAAAATGTATTTGCCTTATCATCTATTTCTATAAATTTCTATTCACAAGCTACTTTTTGTGGTCAAATACAAAAATCTCTTCCCTTTTGTCTAATATTCATCAATTTTATTTCCTATTAAACTTCACATCGAGCTTTTTTCAATGTCACCTCAATTATTAAAATCGGATCAGAACTCTAAGAGAAGTCATGATCACAAAATAAACCCTAAAAATATTGTATTCAATAAGTATACATTTCAACATAAAGACCCCAAGCTTAACATGTTTGCTGCAAGTGTCTACTATAGTAGATGCACTGTCACCAATAATTTGAAGCCTCACTGTGAGCTTAGTCACAGACGGGGAACGTTAAAACTCTTGTCACGTGTAAGGCAATTTTCCTAGTCAATATGGGAGTTATCAGTACCTATATCTATCATTTTGGTTTGAGACTGTCAACGATGGCTCATATAGGGACGTTTACAGAGGTAAACAGCTGCTGATATATTATTTTCGTACGACCTCAGCTGTGAATAGGAAAGGTTTTTAGTTGCCACATTTACCGCGCATTTTGGTTGAGGTTAGTTTGACTTTTGACGTGTTCGGCATCAGATAGGCCATCGATTCTAATATTGTCGATTCTGTTACAGTGGAAGCAGAAATTACATCACTACTTTTGGTCCAAATTTTGGCTTAGATGACTCCAAACAATAGTTCAGATATCCATACATAATTTTTGTTGAACAATACAATTTCACTTTGATCGCATTTAAGTTTTCAATAATAACCATATTAAGTAGTGAACGTGTTAAGAGAAAACATCCAATGAAACTTCAGTTCATGTAAAATTTCAGCAAAATATTTAATTATCCGTAACAAAGTTGTGGCACCGCCTACCGGGTTGTACTGCAGAGCCGTCACGTACGCCTGAACCGCCTGCTCCATGTCGCCGGCCGCCACCAGCGCCGCCGCCAGGTTGATGTAGCCGTCGATGAAGTCGGGCTTGAGCCGCACGGCGTGCCGGTAGTTCTCCAGCGCCTCCTGCAGCTGGCCGCGCTCCTTGTACACATTGCCCAGGTTGCTGTACGCCTCGGCCAGCAGCGGGTTCTGTTTGATCGCCAGCGTGGCTGAAGTGCGCCGACCTGTGGCCAAACACTCGCTACAATATGACTGGCCCCAAAACCTCTTTCTTCAGAATGGTAAAACCTCGAGAAATTTATGAGGAGGGTTTTTTCCTATCAGACAACGAATCTCCAAAACCATATGAGTAACAGTGCTGAAATTTGGAGTGTGTGCTCCCCTTGCGTCCCAGATGCGAACTAAGAAATGGCTTTATAAAATTTTTTTGCATTATGCCCAACGATGCTTTAAAGATTCTATTTTATTCTATAGGGAAGTTTAAGAAGTTACTATGATGACTTTAAGAAGTATGAAAAAAATTCCTTAACCAAGAGTTTTTCTGGTTTTTCACGGGTGAAGTCAGGCTGATAGGACTGTGAAATTTAATAGGAATGGAACTTAAACGAAACAAAGTTGTCAGAGTAAACATGTTCTAGGATGTGAAAAAGTTGTGATTCAGAGGAAGCTATTAATATATATTAACTTTTTTTATTAATGAACAGGCTTGTTTGGGCACGCAAACTACTTAGGCCCTAGTATAAAAGTTAAAATCAGCAAGGTTTTGATTGTTCAATAATACAGAACTGTGTACTTTCCTACATTAATTCGAAACATCTTTCCAACAAATTACTAAAATTTCATCAGTTCATCAAGACAAGTCATGTAACACTGAAGTCTACCAAAATTTAGTCTCTAATGCAACAAAATGTGTATTCCAAACAAATAATAATCTGTATATTAAACGGTAAACAATTTTGTTTATATTATGGGCAGGTAATTACATAATTACAACTCGTCTAGCAACTGCAGAACTTCTCAGAGATTATCTAGTCCAACTTTCACTGGAATAATCATCCTGGGCCCTTTTTGAAAGGCTTAATATCGACCCTTCAGAAAAACAGGTCTTAATCAAACGGTTCAGATTCTATAGAAGAGCGGCGACACTTACTTGTCGAGGCGGCGGCACTGGAAGTGTATGGAGGAGAGCAGCAGCAACACGCCGGTGTTGTTGGTTTCCTGCCGCCACAGCTGCATGCAGTGTCGCTCGGCATTCTCGTAGTCACCGGCCTGGTACTCGCGGTGAGCCAGCTCCAGCAGACCTGCGCCACAGACGAGCGGTTTTACACGACTTGAACGAAAATTAAATTGAGTTAAATTAGTGGCTTTGATTTAGGCCTACTTAATTGGGTAAGAAGTTCCACGGTAAAACAGTGTTTCAAAGATCGTCATCAGATTTCAAACAGCATTATTACAAGGATAGCAATAACCCTAGGATAAATAACATCATAAAATAGTTACAGAATAAATTGGCTCGCAGCATCAGTGTTGAGCAACTTCTTACGCTTAACAGTTAAGAGTAAGAAGGCCTAAGCCTTTGGAGGAGCTATTAGTAGTTAACCACATCAGTCACAATGCACAAAAAGGAAAAGTATGGATATGTAATTTTAGCTCAGAAAAAGTTAATTTTTCACAAAAATCAAAGTTTAGCCGACGAAAAATCTGGAGCTTTTTGTCAGTTTAGGGCCTTATTCTGGATCCACCTTTCCATGTCATAGCACGAATGCTAATGACAATGACTTTTCCCCCCGATAGAAAAAACTCAAATTTTCTGGGGTCTTCTGATTAATTTTGAAAAAGAAAATTAAATGACTTAGGCTATCAATTTAAATATTACCTAAAATTTGCAAAAGCAGCCTATATTATGACAATTATAAACCCTAAATTAATTGCTAGGTTCTCTTCTCCCCCTTAGGCTTATATAGAGAAAGTATTGTCATCAACATTTTCGAATTCGAGTTTAAGTAGAAATATTGGTTTTAGTGCCCAAAATTAATAATCAATTTTTTAAACCAAATGAATCTATGATTTTTCCCCCTAATATCATGTTAGAACTTATACTCAGTGCAGCTGCAAATTTATAATAGATAATAAAATTGATTTTATTTTATTAGAATCTGACAGGCTATTCTGAAACCATGTCACTGAATTTCTCTCCAATTTCCATATACGTATGATCATTTAAGTCCTTTAATTAAGTTTAATTTGTTTAGGCCTACTTCATTATTTGCTGCCCCTAAATCTACCGCCTCGGGCAGGAGACCCCACAGTTCCCACTCTGCTTGCCTCACTCTATCTTTTTTACTTCTACCTGAACTGAAGTCTGTTGATCTCTATTAATCAGTAAAACGATCTGCAATATTGTATATGATGTTTTGATACTGTTTCAGAGAAAATTAGGAATTCATTTGACTTTGACTTCATTTGACTGAATTAGGAAAAATTTAATTTTGTGTTTGTGAATAGTTTTCTACATAATTATTACTGTACTTAATGGCTTTATCCGACCAGTGAGTTATTTGCTCAAACTGTTCCGCAATGATAGGCTAAAATATCTTTCAAGAACAAGTTTGAGAAATAATCCGGCATTGCCAGTGAAATACAAATCGGAAACAGGTGAAAATTACTATCTCCCCCTCCGCATCTCCATCTCCCTCCCAATCCTTAGAGCCTAGTTACAACTGTGGCTCAAGTCCTAGAGCTGAGTTGGAAATGACAACTAAAATCGGCTTAACTTTAGAATCTTGCTCCACCATTAAAATCAAAGTTAAAAATCGATAAATTTGACATAAATTTTTTAATTTGATATAAATAATTGATTTCCTTTAAAAAAAAGCCCGATGTATTATTGGTATTCATGTGAAACTTATTTGAAATAAACAATTAATTTAGGTTAATGTTTTAACCGTTTATTAAAATGCGGTTTTCAAGAACGGAAAGATTAAACGGACAAACCTAGTCAGGGGGATTGTAAAAATTAACTTTGATAGCTAATTCAATTTCATGTCGTATTAGGATGATTCTAGGATCAAATGTGATAGAAGTGATGGGTAGGCTGTATTTGGAAGTGTAACGTACAAAACGTGAATATAAGGTATACAGTTCAAAAATTCCAGTATGTCGTAGAGTATCATTGAAGATAACCTCCAGTTTTTAATTTTTTCTATGATATACCGTACCGTATAAGAAGAAAGGACATGTTCGACTCATGACCTAGGCAATCTTTGGTGATACCAAAGTGTCATTTCAAAGCGTCCTTTCTCAATTTATAGAAGGTTTTTGGACTTACACAGTAATTGTAACCATATTTTTTGTGATTTTTAATGTATTATTTCGATTAAACCTATTAGAATTATTCTTTATTTACTAGCCTATCATGCAGATAAACATCTTATGCTTTAAATTTTTGTTTTGACGATAATATCAAAATGTTGTTATAGTTAACATAATTGCGGTTGTAAATATCAAAAATATTTATTTTTAACTACGATTTTAACAGTGGAGACGGATTCTAAAGTTTCACCCTAAAATCATACTGTAATTATGCAGATAGGACTGTTGTAAACATTTTAACCAGAAACTATGACATTGAGTGTAAAAGCAAAACAATAAAAAAAACTGTCTATTTTTCGATAAATCATTTGATATATGGTAAACAAAATACTGAGGCCTACCAACAAGAATTTTTTAGGTTTTTATTAAGTTTATCTAAAATAAAAATGCTCTTGATTTATTGATTTACTAGGTAACCTGTTGTTCACAATCGAGCAAAATTTATCAGCTTCTTTAAAATGCAGTGAAAAACTACTGATATTAAATCAGGTATAAAATGTGCTGCCTCTCCAGGTGCCAAGTTCTCAGTTATTTCAGACCACCTCAGATTACATGTCATTGTTATGAATAAGGAAGTTTTCCCAAACCGTTGAATAGTAGCCATTGGGTCCAGGTAGTTTTGGTTCATGTTTCGTGGTGATCCTATAAATGAAGAAGGGAGGATAACCTGTCTTCCCATAGCTTATAAATAAGGTTTGGGTAGCTTCCTGGTAAGCTTGCTGTTGGACAAAGTCTAACAGCAATAGGCCTATATATAAGCACGCAGTTGACGACTTGGATGATTCCGAATAATGTTTACTGAGTCCCTACCTTCTATCCTCACATACATATCAACCACCTAAACTTTTTTTTTTAAGTAGTTTTTCGGACCTATCAACCACCAATAATTGTAAAAGTAGTTTTTCAGATCTATGCAAAATACTAAAAGATTCCCTTACAACAGCAAGTCAGTAGCCTATAAGAGGTAGGTACTGGAACATGGTTGTACCAACTGGAATTGTTTAAAAAGAAAGTAACATATAGGGAGATAAAATTTTTCAGAAGAATTCCTGACGAACTTAAATAATCAAAATCTGTCAGTTTTCTATAGAGTTAAAGCCTTTTCTGGGGGAGCAGCCCTTGTACTCCTTTACCCCTTTGAAGAGTTATCTCAAAGGGCTGCGTAATAGTTTTTTGAATTAAATTCAATTCGTTTATTCCCAAAAAAAATTACAGATTTGGCCCTGTAAGACCACAATGGCTTATCAACAGGGACCTGATAAACTAATTAGGCCTACAAACATTATAATACATACAACTCATATTAATTATATGTTTCGTGGCACTAGTTGAGCATAAAAAAGACTAAATACCGGTACCATACAATGTTCTTTTGAATACTGTAAAACACAACTATATATACAGATCTATTCAGCCAGGAAGTCTTGTAGGGGTGGAAGTGCGAGAGAGGTAGAGAATATCCCCACCACTGTTTTTCCTTCATCGGTTGTGTATAGTCAACTTAAAATCCCACATGACCTATGACAACATTACAAATATTGTCGCAAACAAAGAATCATATGTTTTGACAGATGAGTTATTTCGAAATTTGACTGAACTGACTCTCGGTAGGGGAAACCTTCACTGAGCATGCGCATCCCACAGGACTTCTGGGCTGAACAGATCTGTATCACGAGTAGCCCCTGCAGGTGGGATAAAAACTATACAAAACTTAAGGGACTGGTCATGTGGGCATTCGGGCAAATGCCAGAGGGGCCGGCCTCGCCCGGTCACAAAGGGGGGCCAGTGGTGGTGTTTTTTTTTAAAGTGGGCCTAAACGAAAATTAAAATCAGCCTCTTTTGTTGCTGAGCTGAGGCCGGCCCTTGTGGAACTACGTGGCTGATGGCCAATCAAATTGATTGTTCGATAAAAATTATTGTGAAAGAGAGGCCGCAGCACCATGCAGTGCCAGAATTACGGCCGACGCGGCCTCCTTGAGGCTTTAGGCCCCTAACGGCCTCATAAGAAGGTTAAAGTGGGCCTAAACGAAAATTAAAATCAGCCTCTTTTGTTGCCGAGCTTAGGCCGGCCATTACCTCTGACAATCAATTTCTCAAAACAAATTTTTGCAGGAACAACTAAATTTCTTGATAACAACCTATAAATTTCAGGGTGCGGTAGTAGAGATATGAAAGAATTTTTTTGTGATTAAGGCACTTCTAGGTGTTCAGATAGGCCTAGCCTTAAAATACGTTTTTGGTTTTTAAATTTTGAAAATTTTCCCTGAGAGGACCCTCGGACCCCCCTCCGCCCTGGGGGGTATTCCATACCCCCCAGACCCCCCGAAAAGTTACCCCCTTCTTTCATGTCTGGGGCCGCTTGCCTGAAGGATGCCAGGGCCATTTTTTCTTCCCAGCCATTATCTCCCATTGGAAATAAAAGAGGATAGAGGCCATGGGATCAATGGAAGGCTCAAGAAATAAATATGGCATATATCGTTAGCTTTTTAGTTCACTGCTAGGTTTCTCTCCCCAGGCAAAGCACCACCAGCAGCCCGAAATATAGCTAGCTGCTACACCCAACATGGTTGCTTGGTTGAGTCGCCTGTGGTATGTATCTTTGTCATTGTGGTGTGTATATGGTAAATGTTCACTTTACAGTACTCCTCGCGAAATTGAAAAAAATTTTTTTAATGTAGGAAATAACGCGCTTATTCTGAAAATGATAATTTTTTTCCACGGAAAACGTCGGGAAATGCCGGAAAATCGGAAAAACCGGAAAAAACTTTTCACCCCAGAAATGGGTCATGAGGGTACTCAAATTAACCGGGAGAACGAGCTGAACAAGAATATGCAAGAATTTTTGAGATCCGATGCATATTAAAGGAATTACAGCAAGAAAAGTGTCGTAAAAGCTGTAATTTGTACAAAATGAGTTACCTATTTTTTGTTAATTTGTTATGAATTCGCTCAATTTTTCGAAGCTAAGCTTAGGCTGTGCTATATTAAGTTGGTTTAGATAAGTAAGGGTTAGCTTAGGTTAGGATTGGTTAGGTTAGGTTAGGTTTGGTTATGTTAGGTTAGGATAGGATAGCTTAGGATAGGTTAGGTTTAAATAGGATATGATTTAATGGCAGAGTTTGTATTTGTTATTGTTAGAGTGATGTATTTTTTGTCATGTTTTCACTTTCCCAACCTTATCTTTACTTTACAATAAAATTTTAAACGAATCCTAATATAACTTACATAATGTAACCAACCTTAACCTTAAATAATGTAATTACCTAACTAAACCTGACCTCATCCAATCCAAACTAACATAACCATATTTAATTACCTAATTCCTACAAAATGAATGTATATATAACCTATAACAACCTAACAAAAATAATGTATCAACTTATTTAATGTCTTTTTTTTATTTTTTTCTGTTATCACGTGTTAGATTATGAAAATTCTCTCTTAATATTGTTCAGCACTCAATTTCCGTTAATTTGAGTACCCACATGACATATTTTTGGCGTGAAGTTTTTCTTCGGCTTTTCCGACGCTTTACCGACCGAATCTCCGTTAATATTCGTTGGATCTTGTAAATTCTTGCATATTCTGGTTCAGCTCACACTCCCGGTTAATTTGAGTACCCATATGACCTATTTCCATAAAAAACGTTTTTTCCGGTTTTACAGATTTTCCGGCATTTTCCGACGTTTCCCGCAGAAAACGACTATCATTTCCGGAATCAGCGCAAAATTTCCTACAATTTTAAAATAAAATTTTCAATTTCGGGAGGAGTACTGTAAAGTGAACATATACCGTGTATCTTGTGCACCTGGTAACATCTTTGTCGCCAGTCTGTTTATCTACATATCGCAGCCATTAAGAGTGAACATATTGGTTCACATTAGACTATACTTAAGTACTCACTGATTTTCTCCATTAGCTGTCTACCACAATTCTTATTTGATTCAATTGTCATTCTTTGGTTGGTTGCTTTGTTAACTTTGTATAACTTATGTAGGCCTAATATCTGGGCGTAGCTACTTATGTTGATGATGTTTCCAAGGAGGCAGGGTTCCAATTTCATGACACAAATTATTATGAATTTGAAAGTTATATAGGGCCTAGGCCTAAACCTCCAACAATGGATTCATCTAGATTTGCTTCAGAACTCACCATGTCGCAAATGGAGAGTTGTAGGATCTAAATTGTTTAATAGGTTCTTTGATTAATTTTTTGTTTCAAGCTACTGAGGCCTTAACATACACTGAGCTCATTTTAAGGGAAGCACAATTTTTAGAATGAGCTCTGCTGTAGTTCTGTTAGTGTGCATCAGATCTCGACATTCTTGCAAAGGTTATTCTTCTTCAGCTTCTTCTTTCAGCCAAAAATTCATATGACACGGTTAGTAGCATAGTGGTCATAGCCGGAGATATAATGCGCGAACTGTACTTATGTTATTTCCAAAATTTTGAAAAAAATTAATTTACGGATGGAGTACCGTACCATACAGCGAACTGTTACCAAAGTGAGTGCAAGTCTGTCTGATAATGAGATATCACCACAGGATATCACCACAGGACTCTGGCCTATTATCTTAGAGTAAGTGTGGCTTTGGTCCACTGATGGGTAGCTTTTTGCTGATAAATGTAACTTATTTGATGTTAATTCGATGTGCAATTAAAAAGGTTGATATTATTGTTTTTCTTTATTAACTTAGGCATGCCTTTGAATTACCTACTAAATTTCAAAGGACAATAAGTTAGCCTTATATCAAAAATAATTTATCACCTTATTTTATTTTTTATTATTTTTTTCTGTTACCGTATGTTGGATCATGAAAATTCTCTCTTAGTATTTTTCATGACATATTTTTCACGAAGTTTTTCTTCGGCTTTTCCGGCACTTTTCTGGCCGTAAGTATCTTTGTCAATATTCATCGGATCTTGAAAATTCTTACATTTTCCTGTTCAGCATTCTCCCGGTTAATTTGAGTACCCACATGACCTGTTTTCATTAAAAAACTTTTTTCCAGTTTTCCGATTTTCAGGCATTTTCCGCCGTTTTCCGCAGAAAACGGCTATCATTTCCGGAATCAGCGCAAAATTCCCTACATTTGAAAAAAAAATATTTTCGATTTCGGGAGGAGTACTGGAAAGTAAACATTTACCCACGGGATTTCTCCCGCGCAGCGTCAAGTGTAGCCTATTAACCTTTTATCAATCGGTTTGCTACTAGATATCAGCCAGCGCCAGTGATCAGTTTGTCTACAGATAAAGATCACAGGTGAGAAAAACTGGTTCAAACACTTTCATATCTGAGATGGACAAAAAATATGCTGAGGCCCAAACTATAATCCAGGCCCAGAATTATCAGCCCATTCATTATATAAATTTAGGCCTTTATTTTCTTTAGGTCTAATAGCAATTTCTAACCCCAAGCTACTTCAATCCAAAATAAGCCTAACACATATAAGGCCGAGATGGCTTTCATGGTTTAACATTATGTTTGCTAACCTCAATGCCAAAAGTAAATTTTGGCTCAAGATAGCAGGTTAACCTGTAATATATAGGCCTAATGCAAGGCCTTTATGTTCTAGGACTAAGTTAAAGGTTCAGTTTTAGGCATACTTAAACGCTTGACATGCCAAGTTAAATGGTTACTTTTGTGAATGATAGAACAGGGTGACATTAGCAAATGTTCTTTCTAACGCTATTTATTAAATAATTTGCTTAGTAAGCACTCACCAACGGTAGAAAGCTGCTGGATTTCGTTCATTGTTTTCAGAATAACATTGGTCCCTGGTAACTGAGTTTGGGATGGCTGCTGTATTTGCCCCTGCATTTAAAGAGAACAGTTTTTGACGTAACGATTATTATAGCAAGAGCAAGTCGGGGAACAAGCGCTGCGCGTATTGACGCAAACAAAAACAAGGCTGACCTTCAAGAATCCACCCCTTCAAAAGTAACTTATTAAATTTAACACTGCGCAGAGTTGAATTTTAAAAATACAAACTTTATTATAAAACACACGAGTAAACTACTGATTTAACAACGACACATCCATTAAATGACAATCATTAGTTTGCCGGATCTGAAAAAAAACACGCGACGAACAACGCTGCAGTGTCGTCTTCTCTTTCTTTTCTCTTTGATCTGTTCTTCAATCGTTCCTCATTCTTCTTCCTCTCTCCTCACCTCTCTTCGATCTCTCTCTATGCTCTGTTTCTGTCCTGCCTCTCTCTCTTCCTCTCCTTCACCCTGGCAGACGTTAGAGTCAGAAAAGAAGGGACTCTGGGAATCCGAAATACTCCATAGAGGAAAGTTTTGAGTTTAGCCAAAAGTTATTATTACCATACTGTATAATATGTGTGAAAATGTGCAGTTGAGATTTTGAGAAGATGGAGGTGCCTATTGTACTCTACACCTTAACCCAAAAATAACCGGAACCAAAAAGTATAAATATGTATTAATTATGCTCTTGTATATCTAGAATAAATGAGGCGTCTACTGAATGCTAAACTGGGCAACTGGGCATTCCCACTCTTGGTCGGAATTGAGCTGACGGCATAGGCATAATAATTCAGGGAAGAGGCCTTTGCCAAGGGAGAGCTTTTCCCCCCCGACCCCTATAATTTGGGATGATAACCTGAATAATTTTATTACAGTAATTTGTGTCCAGAAACCTTTGTGTCACATTGTCGAGTCCTGCGATTCTCTTAATTATTTCTTTGCTATTATCTCTCGGCCATCTCTTGGGCTGCCAAAGCTTCCTAAAGTCTTTTTTAAATCGACCATTTCTTAAATGAGAGTCTCTCGGTTTTAACGTGGCCGTCAAATACCTGTTAACCCTTTGCAGGTCTACCAGTCGGGAATTCGGGAAATGTAGTTGAGGATACATGGTACATCAGTAAACTGACTCATGCTTTCTCCATTAAAGGAAGAAAATCTACAATAGAATAAAATTAATTTACAAAATTATCCCATAAATACATAACAAATGTTATCAAAATCGGTTAGCAATTACCATGTAGTGAGAAAATTCTGAATTAGAGATATTTTTATTAAACTTTGTACAACTAAATCTAGAGTTCTACCACACAGATTTTAATAATTAAAGGGTCGTTGGAAAGCTTCATCCGTGTAGATTTGCAAAGAATTATTAAAGTTAGATTTTTTTAATTAATAATAAAAACGTATTAACATATATTTTTTATATGAAATGCATTCAAAAAACCGTTTTTTCAGTTTCTTTTTGTAGTCAAGTTTTAGCCCTTTGGCTGCCCGTTATCAGTATTTTCAACAAATGCATGTTAGCAAATAGTTAGAAATTTTATTCTCTTTCAGAATATCGCCTTCTTTTAACCGATTTCCTCAATGTTTGTTAGTTATTTGCAAAAAAGCTAAGCAACCTCCGAGTTCATAGCTGCCATTGGTTGTTGGGCTATTAATTAACAATCCTGTCTAAGGAACATGCTAACCTTAGTCAGTAACAAGGCTACAAGATCGCGCCACTATCATCACGATCATCACACTCATCCTTCACTCATATTCAGGGTAACGTCCTCAATGAGGTACCTGTCTTATTAAAGTGATTAAGTGATTAAGAGTGGTGATAAAATACTGAATTAGAGTGTTATTTTTGTTAAACTTTGTACAACTAAATCTAGAGTTCTACCAGACCGATTTAATAGTTATAGCAGGTTGTTGGAAAGCTTCATCCGTGTGGATTTGCAAATAATCATTAAAGTAAAATTTTTCTAAAGATTTCTTATGAAAAAGTAAAACACATATTTTATATAAGAAATACAATAAAACAGATTGCTTTTTTAAGTTTCTATTTGTAGCCAAGTTTTGGCTACCACTTATCAGTATTTTCAAGGAATGTTAAGATAAAATGGTAGAAAATTTTATTCTCTTTCAGAATATCACCTTCTCACTTTGGTCGATTTCCGTACCATTTAAAAGTTATTTGCAAAAAAGCTAAGTAACCTCCGAATTTATAGTGGTGAGAAAATATTGAGTTAGAGATGTTTTTTGTTAAACTTTGTACGACTAAATCTATAGTTCTACATGACTGATTTTATTAAATTTAATAAGTCTTAGGAAGCTTTCTCCTAACATTTGCAAATAATTAAGAAAGACTTGATTTTTTCAAGATTTATGGAGAAAAAATGTAAATACCCACATGTTTTATATGGCAAATACCTAAAATCAGGGTCTTCAAGTTTCTTTGTAGCCAGTTATCTTCAAGGAATTACATTGTACTTTAGGAAATTTTATTCTCTTTCAGAATATGACCTTCCACTTTCGCCGTTTTCTTCAGCATTTAAAAGTTACGGTATTTGTAAAAAAGTTAAGCTACCTCCGAATTTGTAGCGGTAAAAAAATACCGAGTTGGAGATGTTTGCAAGACTTTCGTACAACTAAATCTACAGTTCTACCAGAGAGATTTTAATACTTAATGGGTCGGAAAGCTTTCTCCCCGTACATTTATAAATAATTGTGATAATTTTATTTTTAAAAGATTTATGTATTAACGACAACGGGCTCTGAAGCTAGTTTTATTATAATTGTTAAGGATAATAAAGTGAAAAACAAGTCTTAAAAGAATCACATCTTTTGACCCAACCTATTACCACTCCGGAATCAATGTGAAAGAAACCAATAACACATGGAACAGCATAAGAACTCTGTTAACGACTCCCACTCCATTACCTTCCTAACGGCTTTCTTCTCATTTCCTGACTTACATTTATTTTTCTTAGTGAAATGTAATAATTCATGATTATTTTGTGCATTTTTTTAATTTCAAAAATTTTACACTGTTTGACATTTATTTAATGTTAGCATGTGTCAAATTTTTGTTTTCACTCATTTGTCTAAAAGTTGATATTCATAACTATTAAACATTTACAAGTTTTTGCCTTTAGTCGTGTTGTTTTTTGTTAATATGAAAACATTTTCTTTTGTAATTTTTTTATAATAAAAATTTATCATAAATAACCTCAAATATTCAAAAATTTTAGATTATTTGAAATTTAATTAGCGTTTTATTGCTCTGCATTTAGCATTTCTTTCTTGCAAATGTACTTAATTATTATATTGACCTTGTTAAAAATTGTAATATTAGTAATACTTGTATATTAATAATAAGTAAAATAACTTGCATTGTAACATTCCAGGCAACAAACACACAAGGATACATAGGCCTACATTACTTTATTCACATTACTAAAAAACTTGAATCAGTGAATAAAATATAAGCAGAAGCACATTCAATTATTTACTGAGATCAGGATGGTCATGTGGGTTATAGAACTTTTGATTTTGGCTAATAATTTTTGTTCAAATTTTGAATTTTAATAGAATATAAATTTTAATGTTTAACTTCATGGCATTTGGACCAAGGGTAAATGTTGAGGTCGAGGGAATCTCAATATCAATTTGATATTACTTTAACTTTAAATAAACATTCGGTGCTATGTAGGACAGTTTTTGCCATACTAATATGTTTTAGCAAGGAAAGGGGAATTTTAACTGATGTATAAATGTATATTTATTTATATATATATTTATAAATGTTTGAATGAAAATAAATGTTCAAACAATAAAACATTTTAAATACATTATTTAAAAAATTGCATCATTGAATAATTTGTTAGCTCACAAATTAGCATTATTGGCTTTTATAATGTTTATAGTAACCATTGCAAAAGAACTTAGGAAACATATTTGTTGTTTAGGTTTAGATAATGTACCTCAATGTTTATGGATAATTTTTCAAAAAATATATCACCCGCATTTTAACCTTATCCTCATGCAAGCAAACACAATTAACGTTTAATACAACTGTAATAATGCCCCAAGGCAATCTCTTCCAGCTTAGTACTATAACATATAGTTTATTTTGCTCTCAAACTTGTAGTGTTATAAGCATTAAAAGAAGGGTAAATCATATATTTCAATGTAATTTTTAGCGAATTTCCCCCTATAGGGAAGTAGCTATGTTACCAGCATGGTGAGACTTAAGCGTGGGACCACCATAACTTTTCATTTTGAGGTCCTTAGACCCCAAAAACACAGTTTGTTCATTTTCATATGTGTGTCATATATGTGTTCATATATATATATATTTGTAAAGTTATGGAAGATGTTGGTCTTGTGTAATGTTGTATATTATGCATGTCCATGGGACCTACCCTTTTTGAAGAGCTTTAATTATGTTACACAGAGTATATAATGTTTTTGTGGAAATATTAATGATTCTGCACTTTTATATTCACAGAAAAGTGATTATATTCCATTATTAGGACCAACAAAACACAGAGTTTGTTGGTCCTTTTTTATAATTCAGAAGATGTTGGTCCTATATAACATGCCTTGTATAATCGTTCTCATCTTGCTGGTCCACCACGTGACGAGAATGTGGAGGGGATGAGGGGAAATGTCAACGGACCAATTGTAAAAATTGTCTCATCATGCTGGTCCACATGAGCAAAATATGGCGGTTTATGCTTGAATAATTAATCACATTAAGCTGGTCCGACCAGCATCTTCTAGTGCAGCCTTTGCACTATCTGACATTGGTCACCACTTGAGCTAAAAATAAGTTGGAGAAATGAATGAAGTTAAATTAAATCATTTTTATTTGATCAATAGATTTTAGTACATTATATTTTAGACGTGTATATGCTTTGAGCACGCGTGGGCCTAAGGGAAATTCACTTTGACTTGTGTTTACACATAATCTCAACAGTCTCATAATTTTATCTTATCTCTGTGCAGTACTTCTATGGTCACTGATTCACATTTTACTGAAATGGTGTGCGTGATCTTGGTTATACTCAGACTGTATGATTGCTTTTTTGCAGAACCAACTCGTAATATTAACTTAAATATATGTAGATTAAAAAGTTCCTATTCTTGCTTATTTCTTTAAAGCATGTAAGAGTTATTATTTATGTATTGTTGGGTTTAATCATTACATAGTTAAATTTTGTAATAAGGAACGTATTTTAACTAATATTATTGACTTTATAAACAATGTTAATTAAAATATTTATTGTTAGGTGAGAAAACCTGTAATTAAAACGTGTTCAGGCAATTTATATTAAACCTTCAAGTATTCATTTTTAGGCCTATAGTTCATAATTGTACAAAGAGTGTAAAATTAAAAAAAAAACTTTCGTTACATGAGTGTAGGAAAATTGATTTATTTGTTATTACACTAAACTTTTATACTTTTTATACTTTTAATTGAAATGACGACCTAACCAGGTAGGTATTTTAAGCCAAGTATGAATGAGAGATGAGTGTAAGAATGTATGGAAGAGCGTACAAGGGCTAATAGCCTGTACATACATTCCGTCGCAGAGCAGGGTCAAATGAAGTAGAATTTTTAAAACAAATATATAAATTTGATGCAAATCAAAAATACTAAAACTATAAAACTTAATTGAAAACTAAATTAATTGACTTAACTTAATTTAAAATTTAAATATATATTAAATTTATTTGAAATTGAATTTTATGTTGAGTAATTTGATGACAAACGATGAAGAGTGTATTGTTGAAAGAAATGAAAAGCAAAATCTTTAACAATGATGTCAGCGCATTGCACGAGCAACGTACATGTGTTATGCGTGGATTGGGGGGGGGGGGTATGGAGGAGTGTCGTTCGGGGCCAGGACCGGGGTAGGAGGCTGAGCTCCCAGGGTACACACGAGCGGTTTTTCCACGGCGGCACCTCGGCGACAACTCCAGTGCGTCGTAGCGGACCACAGAGACAAAATGATCCAGTACATACGAGCGGTTGGTGGCGGGAGCCTAGCAGCGTTGCCGCGCGGAGTAGCACGCAGCCGCCGGGGACTGCTTCACCGCACGGTGCCGCCGCGGCAGTTTTGTCGCCGGGTGCCTAGCAGTACAAGGATACATATATGGGAGCATTCCCACGTGCCGTCGGTTGTCGCTGCAGCTCGACTACGGCGACTCGCCTGGTCTGAATAAAGTCACCTCGTTTGTATACAGTTAGTTCTCTGAAGTGTGTCCAGTTGTTGTCACTTGCAATAAAGAATTTTCAATGTCAATTTCAATTTATCACTGTTCGTGTATGTTTAAAGCGGCGATTGATCCATCTGGGTTTGACAATGACATATTTATAGAGCTAGTTAAGAAGCGTTCATGCATTTGGAATACTGCATTGAAAGAATATCACGATAGGATTAAGAAGAGGAATGCGTGAGAAGAAGTTAGCATTCACATGGACTCCGATTTCAACACCAATGTGACAAAGAAAAAATGTGGTTTTGGGAAATTTCCAAGCAGAGCCAGATGCCGCTGCGTAGCGCGCCGCAAGTTGCCGTCCGTGCTTACGGGGTGGTCGCGCACTGAGATAACTGCCGCCGCGGTGCCGCTGCGGATGCCGTCGCAGCAAAAACCTGTGTACCTCCGCTTATTGCAGGGAACAGGGTCTAGGACGGGCCTCTCACTGATATCGGCCTCACTTTCCTCCGGGCCTATAAAGATATAAGTTAACTCCACAACTTGTTTCTTAAAGTTTGAAAAGGATGTAACATAAAAAAGTGGGTTATTAAATTTTTGACTCATACTTCGGTAAAAAATGTGTGAAATATTTAAAGTAGTTTCCTTAGAAAAGGTTTTTTATTTGATTGCAGGATTGCGATGCCTACATTCCTAGGAAAACGGGTATTATAATAACGCCAAATTCTTTCAAAAGTTGTAGGCCTTTCAGAATGTTTGTTTAATACTGTATGCATGTGGAGAAAAGAAATTCTAAAAATAGTTTTCAAACTAAACGCCAATTTCAGAAAAAAGTTAGTCCGTAGGTTACCTTTATCATTTTTAAGGGAACTTTCATAATTTATTTTTGAATGACAGAGTGGCTGTAAAATAGTTTGTGTGCGCACGGTGGGTGCCGTAGGGGCGCCAAAATGACAAAAATTGTATTTTTATTTAAAACGAAATACAGAAGTAAAAATAAAAATAAGCCACTAATGAAGAAAAATTAGTGAAGAAAAATTAGCTTGAATTTTTTTCTTTTTAGAATAATATAGAAAATTTACAAACTACAGAAATTATTAATATTTTGAGTGCAGCATCTTTCTTCAGGCGACTAAAGACGACACGGCGCGTGGCGCCGCCCGCCGCGCCGGCCTGCTGGTCGCAGGACCATATAGCAGTGCTGGTCGTCGACGGTCTTATCATTTCAGCCAAGTTTAGGCTCTGTCACACGTGAATCGCGAATTCTTAGAAACGAGAGGCCAGATGTCAGAACATTTTGTGTACCCTTTCTCTCTCCAAAACATAAATATTATGATTTTGATATCCCGGTTGTCATCTACGAGATGGATGATAATTTAGATTAATTGAAGGGGTCCCCCGTAAAACGTTCTAAGCGACAAAATTTCAAAATCGGAGATATTTAGTGAAAAAGGTTCTCTAGGACACGAGCTACACCGTGGTATATTTTGTTTTGAAGATTTTTGAGTTGGTAGCCCTGATTTCGTCTGTCAAAGTTTGCGTGTTTCGCGGGACTGCACGGACTTTTTGGGGAAAAACGTTCTATTCGCCGAAAGATGGACTATCCGCCGGTCGTTGCGTTGTCGCCCAGCGACCAAAATCGCGTAAATAAAAATAAAAGACGTGAATTAAATATTGGAAAGTGGAAAGATAAGACCAGAAATGAGTTTAGAAAAGCTTGATTACCCTTATTTCAAAAACTAAATAGCCGAGGCCTGAAAAATTGCCCCCAGGAGAAGTGAGTAGAATAACGTTTCAAGCACCACATTTTGATAATTTTTAGCAAAATGACGTCTCAAATTATGTGGCAAAATTACGTTTTTATACTTTTATATCAATAAAATTGATTTATTTTGAGTTTTATCTTCGTTCATGTTGGTATTCCTACACTCCCATGATGTTTTATTCCAAAGCAGAAGAGCGGTCCGTCAGAGAACGTTTCATGCGCCAGTCGTTTAGAACGTTATAACCCCAAATAAACCTCGTAAAATGTTTTAAAATGTTTAATGGCAAGTAAAAATTGAATATAAGGCTACATTATGATGTTATTAATAGGGTTTTAACAAATTATACATGATTTTAAGTTCTAACCTTGAAAAAACCGTAAATTTTAGAATTCAACTTTCAACGCTTGATTACTCGAAACTAGGTTTTTGTCGCTTAGAACGTTTTACGGGGGACCCCTTCAATTGTACTCTGTTCTTGACATTTGTAGAGAGCACTCGCATAATATTATCTGGTGATAGGGATTATACTGTAATTGTTTAATATTATTCATTTCATGTTTGACAGTTAGTGATTCATTTAATTTCATTCATTCATTTATTTACTGAACATAGTTTTACAGAGTCTTGGTCCCACCAAGTTATGCATAACTTGTCGGTGGGGTCCAATATGTATAAAAAAAGTTATATGTTATACATTTTTTACAATAACGTTTAACATTTTATACGTTTCTTAGGTAATTATTAACTACCTTAGGTTTCTTAGTTAACTATAGGGAACAGTATAATTTTAATATGTCGAAAAAAGTGTCAGGTTCTGGCTTTTGGAAAAGGCCAAGGAAAGGATACGGACAACTCCACGTAGTTCTAATTTAAAAGTAAGAAAGAGGAAGTCAACACAAATAGTAATGGTACCTATGGAAGTAAGTCACAATGAGTCTTAGTTTTTTGTCGAAATCGATTAAATTAAATATTATATATTTGTTTCCAATAAAATGAGTACATTTTTTCAGTATGCGCACTTTTTTAGATTATAACCCAGAGAATCTCTGTGGTTCATATTTTGTTTGTTACGGAATGATTCGGTCGGTGCGCGACCTAAATCGCCGCCGTTATTTTGTAGTCACACGTTGGAAACTACCTAAACAAAACTTCATCGCTCCCGCTTCTCGTGTTCGCTGTGTCCAGGTCTAGGGGCTATTTTTTACGTAAATCTGAGCAACCAACATAATTTTATTTTAATTATAAGTTAATTCATCAAAACCCATAATTTATATTGGTATAGCTTTGACCTTGACAGCCGTAAGATTTATTGTTGTTGCTTATCACAACTATTAATCACATTGATTAATCACCTAAATGGTCAAAATCCCAATGTTAAAGATTTTTATGTTTGTTAATAGTGTTTTCGTTTAATGAATCTGCGATACTTATTAAGCTTGTCTGTAGAACGTTAATTACAATATTCAAAATATAAAAAATAAGTAAAGTAAATAATAAAAAATAAGGTTTCTTAAAAAATAAAATTTAGAAATAAAGGCCCTATTGCCTGATCTTTATTCAGTCTGTCTGTCAATCTGTACCAATAGGTTTTTTTAATTATAATTTAACATTCTTTTGAATGTTTTATAAGGAATCAACCTTAAATCTCGTGAAAGTATGAGGTCTTCAAGGACCTCTTGAGTATCACTTTTCTGTTGTTCGGTCAACGTTGTACTACTTTTGAAATGGAAGCCATTTAATTTTCACACTAACTCATAAAAAACTTTGAACCTCTTTAAATATTTTTCTGAGATAATATTGATGATGTTGTGGCCGACTTATATAAATTGATAAAAATATGATTTTCTTTTTGAGTAAAGATCAAAGTGAATAAATCTCTAAAATATTAAAAATATTCCGTTAGACCCATTCTCAGACTTCCTGTGCACTTCTGCACAGCCATCGCTGCACAAAGATCTATGGTAGAAGTCTAAAACTACAAGGTGGTTTGGACTAAGTCTGTCGGCCGTTTTATTTATTGGGATAACTGTTCATAGAACAAGTTGTTATTTTTCATTATCATGTTGTACAATCGTATTTTTACTTCTACGTTGTTGCTGTTATCCTTTTATTCACCTATTGTACTCTAATAAACCGTTATATTATCATCTAGTCAAAAATCTATTTTTTATACTCCTGTATTTAGTTTGCAGTGTGAATCTATATAGAATAAAAGTTGCTAATTATAACATGCAAAGAATGCGTAGCAATAATAGAAACATAAATGTATTGCATCAACAAATATCTCAGTTGTTATTCTAGGCCTGTATAACGCAAGATTGATTGTCACATTCATAACAATACATATTTACTTTAGTTGCTAAAGTAAATATCGCACAAAAGGTTGAAGTTTTCAAAGTGTATCAGAGTGTCCTTACGCATTGATCATAATTAGTGGGTAGCAGTGAGCCGCAATAAGTTGGTTAGTGGCGGGGGAGTGGACTTTGAGATGCGGTGTTGGAGGGGATGGGGGGCGCACTTTTTGTGCCCGGCACCAGGGCCGCGACAAGGGCCATGCGAAACATGCGGCCGCCGACTGGGAGAGGGCGCCAATGGAGCCGGCGCGGGATTGAGTCCGCAGCGGCACCCGAGGAGTCTTTAAAATGCTGAACATGTACTTTGGCGAATTTTGTTGACACCCGGGTAGTATTTCACAATTTTGTCTCACGTGCAAAATATTCGTCTCGGAGGCGTTTTCCGGCGCCCGTGGAGCATTTTCAATTTGTTAAAGAGCTAAATTAATTAATGTTTTGTAGTGTTTGCCGACTTCAGGGAGTCTATCAAAATTGTTCAACTTGCCAAATTTTAATTTATGTGGCGTTCTCCAACTACCGGGCCTCGTTGAGCATTTTTATATGGTTCAAAGTGTAAATCATGTAATTTGGCGAGTTTGGTTGGCTCCCGGGGGAGCATTTACAAATCGTTCAACGCGCTATGATCGAGTTGTCGCCATTTTTGAGGTGTTAATTAGCCCCGGCGCCTGGAGCCCTTTTCAAATTAATCAAGGTGCGAAATGTGAGTTTAGGAGGCGTTTGCCGGTGCCGATGGAGACGTTTCAAACTATTCAAAGAGCAAAATGCTTTTTTTGTTGGAGCATACTGGCACCTGTGGCGTCTTTTAAAAGTGTTTAAAACTCGCAAACATTTAAATTTGGTGGCCGTTTACCCACGCCCGTGGAGTAATCATTGTTTTCAAATAACTCAAAATGTAAATTTTTGGGTATGTGAATTGTAGCTGCAGTAATGAATAAAATATATGTAAATTTGAAAAGAATAGGTGAAATAAATAAATGAGTTCCGTTTTCACCACAGTTTCATTTTAGCAATACCTTTAAAACTAAATTTACAATTTGGTTTGCAAAATAAATTTCAAGATTCAAAACCAAGACCTGGGGAACTGAAAACTTCTAGAGACTCAAACTCAACCCTCGTCCTCAGGGATTATTTGCAAGTGGTTTAAATGGGCCGAGTAACGAACAACTGTGGCATTTTTTAGCCGTTTAGTATATTCCTTCTTAGATTGGTCTAATTTGAATGGGCTCTAATGTTAATTTTTTTTAAGTTGAAGCAAGAATCGCCCGATTAACGGAGTGCCTGTTCTTACTTAGATAATTTAATTTGTCTTAATATATCCAGAATACAAAACCGTATCCATCAATAAAAAACCTTTAAATATGTGATGAATAAAATTCAACGCAGTCAAACTTCAAAATATTCTTTTTAACTTTGCAAATGATAGCTTTAACCACCCTGAGGGTAACTGATACATAAATCTAGTGAAAGGGCGCAAATGTAGACTCTCGCATGTCCTAGAAAAATCCCTCGTTGCGGCCCTGCCCAGCACCCACGGTTTTCGGACCCTACGCACGACTTTGGTTTTGTATGCACATCCAAACGCTATAATTTCAAAGGATGATAAAGATTTTACATATTCGTAATAAACAGTTTACTGTTACTATCGTTCAGAATTTCGCTAAGCTGTCTAAACGCATAACCTTTTGCACGTGTTTTTTACTTCTAAAATTCAGCATAATCATACCATTTTTATGCCCGAGTCAAAACAATTCCCAAACATTTTTATCATCTAGCCTTTCAATTATCTCACAAGAACAAGAATTATTAGTGATTACCACTGACGACTTACGCAGTGATATGGGTATAAATTAGGTCTTTAAAATGTTTAGAGATAAAATATTATGACCTAGCCATTTTTTAGTAACATTAAATCGTGTTCAGCTTTGTTTGTAACTTCCATCGAGTCATTTCCGGTAACAAAAATAAGTGTACCGCCTGCTAATCAAGATATTATTCCAAATGTTTGAAGGTATTATATGTTATTTATATAATTCTAAAATATACTTTACACAAATAATTCATGAGTTTGGATTATATGAATAATCTAAAAAGTTTCAAATAATTATCTAGTATCGATGATAATTGGCTTTTACTACAGTACATATTATAAAAATGGCCATTAGGAAGAACTTTAGGAAGAACAGCCTGCACAGTTCTAGTTTATTTAGACTGGAGGGGGTAATAAAGATCGCGTTATACACTTCCCCTCCTTTTTGAATGATGTTTTCATCAGAGACCAACATCTTCTGATTTTACAGCATATATAGTATACGCTGATACATCATTTGTGGGTCCAGTGTCATGGCGGCTGGTGTAAAACAGTCCACATAATGCTGGTCCACTTGAGTAACCAAGATGGCGGATTTATATACTTCTTCACATCAAGCTGGTCCGACCAACATCTTCTAAGCGTGGACCAGCATGTTCTATCGGACCTGCTTTGTTCTGCAGAGAAATAGACGTCGGACCAACAAGTTCGGGGGTTTAAAAAGTATATATATATATATATATATATATATATATATATATATATATATGTGTGTGTGTGTGTGTGTGTGCGTGCGTGCGTGCGTGCGTGCGTGCGTGCGTGCGTGCGTGCGTGCGTGCGTGCGTGCGTGTGTGTGTGTGTGTGTGTGTGTGTGTGTGTGTGTGTGTGTGTGTGTGTGTGTGTGTGTGTGTGTGTATATGTCCGTAGGCGAGATAACTTTTGAAAAAAGTCCGATCTGGATAAAATCTGGAACAAACATTTATAGTGATATTCATGACTTTAAGTTTGAAAACCAGCAAGAGCGGTACACTCTAAGGCGGTTTTTTTTTTTAAATAAATAAAATTCATTTTTAAAAATTAACTAATTTATATTAATTTTTTATAAATTTAATGGCCATAATTGAATTCAGCTTAAAAAATAAACTATATAGCATTTTGAATTATTAGGCTACTCTACAACAATCGGTTACTGAGATATTGGATCTGCTAAATGCAGTACATTGTCCTTTGTTTTTCCCTGAGGGACATAAACTATCCAAATTCTAGTATGAAAACTCAAATTTTTTTCATTCAATTTCCCTAAAATGGGATTTCAAAAAATTATAAAACAAACCACATGATTGATTTAATTTGTTCATTCATGTGATGGTTTGATTTGTTTTTATTTTTTTGATCTGAGAAGATTGATAATATGTTTGCTGACATTTATGTATATAACAAGGATACATTTATTAAAAATCATCAGAATATGAATAATTATTGAGAAATAAGATAATGAATGATAAAATTTACCTTATCTATATAATTAATACGCCAACACAAAATTTGTCTTATGAACTCCTCTGTCATTTCTTAACCGATTTTGATCATTGACGGCTCATTGGAAAGAGCGTGTCGTGTAGATTTGCAAACTGGCCTTACATTTTTGAAAAAGTCCCTTGGGCTCTGCCCCATTGGCTTTTAAAGTTCCCATGTTATCCTTATGAAGAACATAATTGTTTACATTTTGATCAGCTGGATAATTTAATTGCTGTTATTTTTTAATTTGTGTAAACATAACCCTCAAGACGGATCGTGTTAGCATGATTGTGTTTTAAATTTGTCGCCATTTTAATTATCGCTCTGCTAGAGTAGCGCACGATTCCGTGCGCTTGGATCCACTAGTTTGGAATAATATTAACACAAAATATCCAAAACAACAACTTCCCTAACTTATGTAGAATATGCCCACATATAAACAATAAATCCTTTAGAAATTAACTGAGTATGCAAGTTTGCTGCAACAAGTGTATTTAAATTTTAAGATAATTTATATGTTTTGATTTGATTTTTTCATATTATTATTTTATTTGTTTTTATTTTTACTGATTTTAAATCATTGATTGTATATTTGCTTTCATTTTTATACTATAACAAGGATACACACCTGTAAAAAAATATTAGACTAATAATTATAAGAATAACAAAAAGCGTATTGCTGGAATGGATACCGATGTGATTCTCATGATCATTTCCCTTACATTTAAAGCTCTTGAATTGATGTGTAATATACTTTTTACATTAATTACATAAAATGGTTGAGTCATTTTCCTTTATATAAGTTAAATAAGCTCCCAAATAAAAATTAACTCTTTAGAAATTCACTGAGTACGCAGGTTTGCTGCGACGGGGGTACTTTACAAGCAATGAAGTAGAAACAAACTAAAATTTATAGAGTATTGCAGAGGTCATATAAAGGCAACCCTGGGAAATGGTAATATTTGCATGTCAAAGTCTGTCACATTTATTCATGATCTTACTTTTAGAGTTTGCTTTTTGGACAGGGCTGAAATGTTATTTGCACGTTCATATACGTGCAAATAACTTCCGATTTAAACCATAGAAAACATTCATAAACATTAAAAGTGCTCTAGGGCAAAGAGAGTATAATTCACTTATTAACATTGTTAAAATGATGTAATTTTTCATAAATTTTTCATTCTTAATAAATAGCAAGTCTACTGATTTAACCAAGGTTTTCGTATCTTAAGGCAACTTCTTAAATTGTAACAATTTTTCTCCATAAAAAGAATGGTGTTTCCTTAATAATAAAACAGAACAAGGTTGAAGATTGCTGTTTATTTAAATACCGTATCAAATTTATGTTAAAATTCAAAAAATTATAATATTTCACTAATATTTTCAATTAGAGGTAATTTGATAATGGTATAATATTTAAGTTTATCAAACTTAAAAATAATATTTAATGCCAGTTAAGCAGTAATAATGACTTGGGTCGGGTTTATGTATGGAGGCCTACAGTATGCAAAACAACCAGAAAACACTCCTGCAAATAAATATGGTACGCCCTACACTATGTTTTAGCGAATTTCCCCCTATAAGGAAGTAGCTATTACCGTAGGCGGCACGGTGAGACTTAAGTGCGGGACCACTGTAACTTTTTACTTTGAGGTCCCTAGACCCCAAAAACACCGTTAGTTCATTTTCATACATATATAAATATATCTACATAGGGATATAGGCCTATATCAGTCTGTAGGCGCGATAACTTTTGTAAAAAAGGTCCGATCTTGATGAAATTTGGAACAAATGTGTAAAGCGCCATTCATGACTTCGAGTTCGAAAACCAGCAAGATTGGAGAGAGAGAGAGAGAGAGATATTCTTTATTTACAATCATTAAGATTAAAAATAGTTAACATTGATTTAGTTTAATTGACATTGAATTCTTCTTTCCAATTCAAGAATTCTATAATATCATAAAAAGGTCGATTCAGTAGCTATTTCTGTGACTTCTTCTTAAATTTTCTCTGATTTTTATCTTTGATGCTATCTGGTAAAACATTGTAAAATTTAGTAACTTGTAATTTGTAGTTTTTTTTATAATTTTGTTTTAGTTTCGAATAATTTGGAGTGGTGTGGTGGAGGGTTGTAGTTTGTCAGCATTTCTCGTATTATAATGGTGTATGTTGTTATTTTTTGTGATGCAATTTTTTACAGCTAATAAAATACAATCTATAATATTATCACATAATTCTGTGTTGGATGTTAATGTCGATTTCCCATTGATGAATCCATGTTGTTTTTCTGTAATTAGGTTATTAGAAAATATATGATCGAGTAACCTACTGAGTATAACCTTCTCAATTACTTATGAAATAGTGGATATAAGTGAGACTGGTCTATAGTTTCCGATTTCATGTTTGTCTCCAGTTTTGTAGATTGGGACCTTAGACACTTTCAACTGTGAAGGGAAAACTCCCTGTTGTACAATACCTGAAATAGTTTTATGTTTAATCTTAATGTGAAGCCATAGAAATTCCTGCAGTTAAATCACTGTTAATCGAAAAATAATTTGAGTGCTGTTTATGTAAAGTTCTCAATCAGTATTTTTCTTTTGTAGTCTTTTGTATATATCGAACCCCTAACCACTCGACCCTCACCCAGTTTTTGACAAATTTGGAAATTTTAATGGAAATAGTAAGTAAAAAGTATAAGCATGTTGTTTTTTCCAGTGATTTCAATATAAATGTTTTAAAAAAGAACAATGTTTATAACAACTTTACTAATATTTTAAAAATTTGTATATGAAATATCTGGTAGATTTCCCTTCAAGAGTTACAGAAAATACAAAGAGTACGATAGACAACTTTTTGGTAAATAAAGAATTAAATAATAAAGTGACTGTTTCAGGCATCATAACCCATATATCAGATCACAATGCCCAAATATTAGAAATTTTGAATACTGATTTTAGAAAAGAAAATAATATAAGGCAGCAGCTAAGAAAACAGTAATTTAGAATCATTTTTTAGTGACTTGGCTTCGGAATCCTGGCTGACGGTTTACCAGGCTGATATTGATTCGAAATATGAAATGTTTTACACTAATTTTAAGTATTACTTTGATGTGAATTTCCCAAAAACTTATGTAACAGATAAGGCATTCAAAGAAAACAAATGGGTTAGCAATGATTTAAAAGATAGAAAATCTGAGATCATTAACTTAGAATGTGAATTCAGACATTCAAAGGACAAATTATTAAAACAACAAATCAAAAACAAGAAAAAGGAGTATAGGCAAAGTATTTCTGATAGTAAAAGAAAATTGTTTAGTGATAAAATTCAAAAATCAGATAACAAAATGAAAACAATATGGAATATAATAAACTCGGAAACAAGCATTTAGTCAGGAACAAAAGGCAATGTTTCATTGTTTCAAAGTGGGAGCTACATCACTAATTTTGCTGATGTAACTAAAGCTTTCAACGTTATTTTTGTAAATGCAGTGGATGAGTTAATTATTCCAAATCTAGATCCAATATCACCTCAAAATAAACCTTTACCAATTTTAACCTCTGTTTCCCTTGAATTCAAATTTAATTTAGTATCTGAAAAAGAAATATAAAAAATAGTAAAGTTATTTAGCAATAAATATTCTTTTGGGTATGACAAAATTCCAATTCCAATTATCAGAAAGGCATTGCCCTATATAATAAAACCATTGACACATTTGATAAACATTTCTTTGAGTAATAATGGCAAATTTCCGGAGCAGCTGAAAATTGCCAGAGTAATACCAGTATTTAAAAAAGGAAACAGAGAAGATGTTACGTGTTACAGACCTGTGTCTCTCTTACCTGCATTCTCAAAAATATTTGAAAAGATAGTATATGAACAATTGTTTTCCTATCTTGAATCTAACAATTTATTTGATAAACAACAGCATGGTTTTAGATCAAACAGGTCTACGGTTACTGCTGGAATAGAATTCATAAAATCCATACTTGAATCCATAGATAAAGGAGATAAGGTAGTTTGTATCTTTTTAGACCTATCCCGAGCTTTTGACAGCGTAGCTCATGACAAATTACTTAACACACTTTTTTCTCTCTGAGTTGATGGTGTGGAACTTTCATGGTTCAAATCATATCTGGAAGGGAGGAAACAGTTTGTGGAAATGGATTGCTATATGGAGAATACCAATTCAAAAGTTACATATAAAGAAAAATTCAGGTCTGGGACATTAACAGTAAATCATGGCGTTCCTCAGGGGTCCATTTTAGGCCCATTGTTATTTTTATGTTACTTAAAAGGTTTACCAGGTGTGTTTTGGGGGAATAACAACTCTCTGTGCATGTATGCAGATGACACAAATGTCATTATTTCTGGTCAAACACAAAATTCCATTGAAGTTTCAGCTCACATTGGATTGTCAATGATTAAAGAATTTTTAAATGATAAAAATCTATTATTGAACCCACAAAAATCTAATTTTATATCTTTTTGTACAAGACAAGCCAAAATTAAGCTATTTCCCAATATTTTTATTGATGAGGATGAAATCCTTGACCAGGTACAGAACACAAAATTTTTGGGTCTGGTCATATATGAGAACCTGTCTTGGGACGAGCATGTAAATTTAATTATTAGTAAAACATCTAGTGGGCTCTATGCGCTAAGGCGCATGGTAAATCAGTGTGATTTTGAAAGTTTAAAAGTAATTTACTATTCCTTAATACATTCAAATATTGCATATGGAATAAGTATTTATGGGGCCACAAAAAAAATGGATAAAATCTTGACACAACAAAAAAAGCTCTAAGAATTATGTTTAATTTAAAAACTTTTGACTCAGTTAAACATATTTTTTCACAACTGAACATTTTAATAGTTTACAGTTTGTATATATTTAAAACAATAAAGTATGTGTTTACCAATATCAATCCATTATTAGAAAATAAAAGACACCAATACAACACAAGAAACAATCGTATGGTTGAGAGACACAGGTTAACATTTTATGAAAAAAGTCCAGATTATACAGGGAGAAAGTTTTTGACTGTTTGCCTGAGCATATCAAAACTGTGCAAAACAAAAATAAATTTTTTAAATTAACAAAAAATTACTTGTCTGATTTGGCATTCTATTCTATAGATGTTATCTAATCAATAATAGGTAAATCTAAAACAGCCAAGTACATAAATATGTTACAATTTGTAATACAGGCCTTATATTTAAAGTTACCTTTCAAGATTTGTGTCTTACTTGTACTTGCTTGACTCTATTCATTGTATAGTTATACAATTATCAAATAAAGATTATTTTGATTTGATTTGATTTGATTAAGCTACAAACGTTTAATTTTTCTCAAAATAACAATATTGAGAAGATTTAAAAAAATTCCATATGCCTAGCTCTATTTTTAAACACTGAATATTAGATATCTAGTAAGTATATAACTACGGAACACAGTATCATGTGTATAAAAGTGCAATAAGCGTACAATTTGGTAATCTAGTAATAAATTTAAATTTAAATTACTTACAATTTTTGTGTGTGCAAAGGTCAACTTTGTCTGTGCAAAGGTCAAAGTAAGAAAAGAGAAAAAGCATAACATCCAATAAAATAAGTGAAAATAAATTGTGGTTTGTCATTAAGGTCTGATGAAGTCTGACTGAGGAAATAAAAAGTTTTAAAGATTAGGAGTTTTAAAATAAGAAGAGAGAAAAAGCATAACATCCATTAAAAAAAGTGAAAATAAATTGAGGTTTGTCAGTATGGTCTGATGAAGTCTGACTGAGGAAATGAAAAGTTTTGAAGACTCTGTGGCCTTGAACAAAGCACGCTTAAATATCTGTTGGTACTCAAACATGCTCTGAACTAGAAGTTAAATAGCAGTTTATAAGGCCAAGTTTTAGAAACATTACATATTGTGACAATGCAGATGTAAATTTTCACTCAAATTTCCTCTTGTATTTAATTTTCCTATTGCTTTTGTTATTTTTTTTTCTTTTTCAGTATTAATATTAGCAGTTAGTGATTTTATTAATTACAATGTTATGGTGCTTTAACTTTTAATCGTTTTGAATGTGGTCATCGGCGCCTCGATCACTGTAAGTTTCCCTCTATGTACGATTTTGATTTTTAAAAATTATGGCTATGTATTTCTTGTATTCTTATTTAGATTAAAATTATAGATGAAAAGTTTTTGATGTGTTTAAATTATCTGTAGATGGTCTTTAAGTAATACTAGAGTCCATTCAAAATTAATAGGCGGTCGAATTAACGACAACCTCCAAAAGGTCGATATATTACCCCTACTTTCCTATTTTCCTGTCTTGTCAACACGTAGCTGTCATTTTCGTCTGCAACTCGGCAGGCAGCATAATAACGTAAATTAATGGTCAGATTTTTTGTCAGAGGTTTTGATTTATATGAGACAAATGTGTCATCAAAATTTCCAAAACTGTTTAATGTTTACGATAATTAATTATTATGAACCTAATTCAAATGAAACTGACAGAATATCAAATTTTGGGAATGTGTTTGATTGCTTTCCCGTCCACCAAATTAAATGCAATACCTGGATTTTTAGGCCAACACCTTATATCTAGTTTCTGCCACGCTAAAACGTAATGCATTAAATTATACGTTGTTTAAGCTAATGGAAATTTCAACAACCTAAATAGTCGCATTAAAATATGCCCATGATTTACTAGATTTGGATTGAACTCAGGGAATTGTTGATTATCAAAGCAAGTTCTAGGTACATATCAGCCTAATTGTTAAAGTTTTATTTGGAGTGACAAAAGGCTTTTTTAGGTGTTGAATATAAAACACATTAAGTATAAAATGCCTCATGTCAATCAACATTTTATTAAACTATAACCTATAATTTTTTTTTATCGTCAGTGAAAATAACCAGGCCCTTTTGATTATTTATGATGTTTTAAAACTTTTCTGGAGCCCGTACGTGAATAATCTATATATATTTGCAAATATGCATTCATTTAAATGTGTAAACCACATTGTTTTATTTTTACAAAATATCTTCATATCCTTGGATATCAAACTTACACAGACAACATTATGCTACAAGGAAATCTTATATTAAAAATTCAAATTCAATTTTGCAAAGCATTATCAGAACTAAATATTTCTGTCAAAGGTCAGAACCTTCAAAAGGATAAATAAGCAGGCAACTAAACATGAGTAAATTAGTGTCGAAAATGTATTTACAAAACTATATCTTAACTAAATTATTAAAGAAATGCAGTATAGTATAAATGGTTTCAGAATCTTTTACACTTGTATAAACTAGAATTTTATATGGGGAAAGGTCGAAAAAATACAATCTATATAAATGGCCCAACAAACATCTAAATGAGATTATTAAAATAAACAAAAGGAACAAGGAAAGTCTTGTGTAAGTTTTGGTTAACCCATGTCGTGCATTTATCTTAAGAATGTAACACGGAGAGCAACGATATCGCTACGTTCCTTGAGGAATTTACGGGCATCGTCATACATTTTTTGTTGTGGAATTCGAATTGTTCCAGTGGGAATACATGCTCCCACCAAAGCCAATATTTTCTACTTAGCCTATTTTGTTTTTTTACAAGTCCAAAATGCCCCGCCCCAAATAAAACTCCAAAATGGCCCGCAGCTGTACGTCCTTTTAAACGGTCAAGATCAATTATCCACTTCTTGTGACGGTTTTTTCTTTGAAGTGAGGAAAACTATATAAATTAGTCTGGAATGACAAGAGTGCCATTATCACTTATTTCAGCATCGATATCTCGAGTCTTCTTCCCTTCTCCCACTCTTGTACAGTACGGAGAGAAACACGGCAAGCCTCAGCAGTCAAACACTTTTGCGTTTGGTGGAACACTCCCCACACACTTCCTAAGTCGGCACATTTGTATCAATGTTTTTAAAGTATTTGTAAGCATTGAACATCGTACTTTGTCTGACTTATAATATTAAGTTTTTGTCGTCATTTTACATTATCTGGTTATATAATAAAAAATATATAAAGTAAAAACAATGCTGTAGCATGTAACCATTTTAGCAAAAAGGTTAAACACAACAAAAACATTAATAATCAACAATGCTTTAATGTAAACAAAACAATGACATCTGATACAGAATTTGAATCAATCAGGTGATTAACAGTGAGAGGTGGTAGTGGAGGGGGAAATGAACAAAACCATTATTTCCCCTTTTCCGACCACCTATTAATTTTGAATGGACTCTAGTGGCAGGAATAATCATAAAAGAATAATATCAACTACAATTAGCTGTGAGAACATCTAAGAATTAAGCACATTAGAACGTTGCATCAATCATCTGATCTCTGGTTCATGAATGGTTGTAGTAGCCCGGAATCTGGCGCTAATAGCAGATTGTAACTCTGTTGAAGCTTCGCTTTCAAACACTTTGGAGATTTTTCTATAAATGTGATGCAATCTGTGGTATGGAACTATTTCAAACCATGTCCATATGTTTAATTGGTTTCAAACAAAGTGTATTGAGTTTGGTTTAGTGTCGACAGATAAAGCTACTGATTCGAAATTTCAGCCCTTTATTATATATAAGCGATACCCTTTGTTAATATTCTGAAACAAGCAGACAAATCTAATGAAAGATACCTTAGGCCCCTTGCACACACTCCGATTTTTATTGGTCCAGAAAATATCGGAACTTCATATTCCAATAGTGGCGGCCAGAGGAGAATGGGAGCTTGCACACGGTCCGTCTCCATGACTGACTACAAAAAACAATGACTGAACTTTTAAAGTAGTAGTTTGATGAGTCACGCCATATTCTGATAACAAAGGAATACTCACACACAGCTTCATTACTTTTGTCCCAAACGATCTATATATCTATGCAAGCGAAATTTTTGCATAGCAATTGTGAGCGTTTGGAAAGTCGCAGGATGATGGGAGAGGGCTCAAATTAAAGGTCTTGATGCCAGGTACTCGTAAAAAATAGTGGGATTTCTTGAAATCTATCATGAAACGAAAAATAACCTAAAGTATCTACCATTTAAAAAGCATTAACACGGCAGGCACACGGCAATCTAGCAACCGGCCCGATTAAATCCGGATAGTGTGCAAACAACGCTTGTCCGGTACAAATCGGACCGATATTTTACCGGTTCGACAGAAATCGGAGCGTGTGCAACCGCCCTTAAACATTGAAATCCATCGAAACAAAATGTTCTTGAGTCATTACTGTGAAAAGAACGCCCCTCTCGTATTAATATACTGGATGTCCGGGCTGGAGGTATCCTATTTTAAAATGGTTAGCTGAAGTATCAAACAAGGCTTAAGTTGTCTACATTTCTTGTTAGTTGTTGGTTTAATTTTTGTAACTTAAAATTCAGATTTTATTATTTTGACAAGTCATATGTTTACCTTGACAATATAGTATAGACAATAGATTCCACATTCACCTTTCAGTACAATACAGGCCTTATGGGACAATACAAGTCTATTATTTATTTTGGGTACATTTTTTTACTAATATTCATAACATAATATTTAAAATTATCAGCTGGTTATAACAAAATTTGGCTAGTATAACTTAAATTGCCATTATTTGAAATACATGGCTTTATGGAAATTCCATACTGAAAGATGAACGTGGAACCGAGTGTAGCTTAAATTGTATACAAATGTGACACTTGTAAGTAAATAAGGCTCTTTAAGATTTTGTGGTATACATTTGAAGGAGATATTACACGTCTATGTCTAGATATTTCAATTAAACTTTTTCTCTAGAAGTGAAAAAATAAACGAAACATGTGATAATTAAGACATTTTATTCACATGAAAACCCCTTCAAAAGGAGTTATGGATTGAAACAACCATTACCCTTAAAAAAATAACATTAGTTCACATACATACATACAACATTTAATATATTACCAAGCATATCGTCAGTAATTGCTATGGGACTGCCATTATCACCTTCAAAAAGATATAGCAGTAAACACCTATAAGGCCCCTTTCACATGAGGACACTAGTGGCCGCCACCGGTTGCCCGCCACAGCTTAAACATTGTTTCAAATGGAGGCCTTCAGACGTGGCCACTGCAGTTGCCCGGTGGGACACAGTGGCTGAGTGTCTCCTCACGCAACTGCGAGTCGGCCACCACGGTGGTGGCAACTCGTCGCGGGGCATTGAATGAAATGTCGTGTTTTCAGTCGCAGCCACCAGTGGTCGCCACTCCCGAATACGCAAGTGCGCGCATCACCTGTTGTTTGGGGGTAAACCAGGCAGTTCACATGCGGAGACAGGTACAGTTGTAAGATGATTTTTCTAAACGAGTTTTGACTGTCTATTTTATTTTTTAATGAGTAAACAGAAAAAAAAGAAAGAGGAACATTTGGAAATAGTTAAAAAAATCTTTTTATCGTTACATAGTTTGTCAAACAACGTGTAGCAGCCTAATAAAGGCCACTGTCCTTCCTAATCGTTAGTATTGGATGAACATGGAACATACGCCTGCATCTCAGCCTTCTTTTCTTGATTGGTAACGTGAGAAGAATGAGTTGTTCATTACTCATTACTCGTTAGCATTTTCTCGACTAAATCGGAGGTGGCTATTGGTGGAGAGGCTTGCCAGTTGCCTGTATTGTCAACTGCAGTTACCCGGCTGGTAAACAATGGTGGCCACTAGTGACCTTGTATGAAAGAGCCCTAACGCCATGTTTTCATATTACTGTTGTTATCCTTTCAACTGCAGCGACAGTCCAGTGTCTCTGTACGTACATTTTCCGTTTTTCACTTTATAAATAAAGTCTTCAATAAATCCCCAAGAGAATGATCAAGGTTGAACAATTGGAGGATCTTGGTGGCTATGCAATGTTGCAGTTTCTACCAGTCCAACACCTACTTATGTAAATAAATTGATTTTTTATTTGACTTGAGACTGATAGACATGGCCATGGGATATTGCCTCAAATTTATACCATGAAATCTTGATAACTATACCTTTCTTTTAAGATATAAATTGTTAAAAAGCTTTTTTTATACTTCAGCTGAAACAATTTAAAATGGGATACTTCTAGCCCGAAGGCCCTGCATGGATTATAATAAATTTTTTTTAACCGATCATTTACTGAACCAACATTTTTGTCAAAACTAGTGAATAACAGATCCAGCTATTTCCATCATTAAAATGGGTCACCTGAAGTTGGGTCCATAGTACTCACATTCCCAAACTTTGAAGCAATTATCAGAATTTACTTGACATTGCCAGTGACAAATAGTTAAGGGGAGTGGACCTTTATGGCCTTGAAAAGAAATAAATCTGTACAGTTATCGATCATCAATTAATTGAGGACGGGAAACTGAACAGCTTAATGCTTTTGAGCACTCAAAGTGACATCACACTCAAGCTTCTGTTCAAAGATACAGCAGTTAGTTTTGCCATAGCTGAGATTAATAGAGGCTTTGAATGTTGTACTATGATAAAAATGGAACAAACTGCAAAATGAGTTGATTGTCTGCAAATTCATATAGAAGAGTTTATGTTAATATAAAAACGAATTATAAATATACAAAGGAAGTATGGGTGGTCCGTGATACTGTAAAATGAGGCTGTAGGATCTGCTATAACTATGACCTCGAATGTATAACTAAAGTACTTTGTAATTCCATTGATGGTAAATAATGGAAAGACTCATCAAATAAGGTGGAGTTAATGGATAAATCCCTCCCAAACCAAATCTAGCAAAGTCCCTTTTCATATTACTGACCAGTTGTGGCCACATAACGGCCTCATGATACTGCTCTCAGTATATTTATGATATGCTCGAACACACACAGCGACTGTGGCTTTGGCATTCGGGATATCAACAATCAACAATAAAAGGACAGGAATCAGTGACAAAATGCCGCGTCCAATCGCCTAAAGTGAAAAGAGCATAATGTTGGTATTAAGGGGGGGGGGGCAGGGAGGAATGCACTGGGGACACACTGGTTTGATCTACCCGTGGCAATTATTTTTCTAAAAATGGGCATGATTTTCCTTCAGAGAGTGTCAAACAAGTCATGAGTGGGAAATGTGATGTGAACGTATCATCTTTTATTTCTAGACGATTGTATCATATTTTTTTAGCCAATCCATCCTAAATTCTGACCAGATAACAAAATTAACAATCATCTGGTGATACAGCAGAAAATTAGTGATTAGGAAGTTGGAGAATTAATTAAACTTAGTAGGAATCAATCCCACCCACCTCCGTCCCGGGTGTATTGCCTCAACTGTCACAGTTTCTCTAACAATGATTAAACCTCTCTAGAATTATAAACATTTTACAGATTTTTAGAGATTAATTTGGAATGTAAAAAGTACTCTTCCATATCCTGTTTTATTTTTCTCAAAAACCTTGCTTATAATGTCCGAAACTCAATTTTAAAACGTTGAAAAGGAAAATTACAAATAAAAATTATATATGCTGACCTGCACAGTTTGATGATAATATACTATCTTTATTACAATGAAAAACACACTTTGGTTATGAAAATAAGTTTTGATATGATTCACAATAATTTTAAACTACAATTCCTTTTTGCACAATAGTTTGTATCAATGTATTTCATTGTAACAGCTATGATTTTCTGTGTTTGAAATTCTTTGATGGTGATGGTGATTTTATATTTGATTTGAATTTTTGCAGACATTTGCCATCACTGATTGGTAAAAAAGGGATCAAATTCCAGATCCCGAAACATCATGAAGCTTGTTTTTTTACTAATCAGCGATGGCACGTGTCCGCAAAAATTCAAAACAAAAGAGCTATGATTATAAAGAAAAAATCTTGTAAACCCATTCCTTAATCAAAAACGTTATACTAATTACAATATACCCTTAAACTGTGCTTCAACAAAAAGAAGTCTGTTTTAAAAATGGATTCAGGGTTTTGTGTTTACCCGACCACTCATACTTACACAATATAGAGTCATCATCTTACATAATTACACCAACAAGATAAGTTAAATACTTTCGCGGAGTAGTTAGAGTAGCTTAATGAATATGTATGTTCCTAGAAGTGCTTCCTTTCTTAATAAACAACCAAGAAAAATAATTGCGAGTACGGTATTATGTTTGTACGGTATTAATCTGTCAAGTTTTCAGAAAATGTTTAGGTTTAGTCTTATAAAAATGAATGAAATTGGAAGAGATTATTCAGACTTCAGCCTCAGCTCTTGTTCAGCAAGTCACTCTCACATACCAGAATGAACAGTTTCTACTCCGTGTGCCTTCTGCTCCTGACACTGACCTCCTCAGGACTCTGCCGCTCCAGGCTCCACAAGCGAGACGCCCAGGACGACGCCTACTGGACTGACGTGGTGGGGTCGCTGCTGCAGGACATAGCTGCGGACATCGTGGAGACCCGAGGCAAATCCATCCCCGTGGACGACTTCAACTCCACCTTCGGCGGCAAACTGTTGGACGGCAAGTTCTCAGCGACCGGAGGCTCTATCGGCGACTTGTCCACTTTCAGGTTTGTCAACCTGTCGGTTTCGTCGACCCCGGAATCCCTGACAGTGACTGTGCAACTTTCCCTGGATTCTTTTTGGTTGTCGTACTCCAACTTTGAAGCGTCTGTTCGCATACTCTCGGTGAGTGGAGGGGTCAAAGCCACCGTCGCCTCCAACCTGCTCACGGCCCGGGCCACGCTCCACTTAAACGATGACGACTGCCGCGCCGCTCTGGACGTGCTGGAAGTCTCGCGGCTGGAGGGCATCGACCTGGTGGTGACCGGCCTGGAGTTGATCAGCGACAAGTTGGTCAGCAGGGTGGCCAACATGGTGGTCAACAAGTTCACCCCTGAGCTCAGGGCGATGGCCGAGGGCAGGCTGAGGTTGCTAGTGGAGCCCTACCTCGCTCTTGCCTGTGAGTATTTGACATGATGTGCTGTGCTTGAACTTTAATGTTTTTGTAAATTAAACTGACTTTTTTAATATAAAATACAACAGGTTTTCATATACATCTTATTTTTTGCTTCCTATTATAAGCACCCTCCAATAATTGGTTCCATTCTGTTTGAATTCATTTTTATTCTTTGAGTAATATTCTTTGAAAGCTATAAGCAAGTTCAATAGCACAAATATTTAAATTGGAAGTGAAACATAAAATAAGTAGTTTGAAGTAATGCACTTTGAACAAGGTTTATTACTTGTATAATGTGTACGGGAGTAAATAAATAATATAAAATAGGTATGTCATGGTAAAAAAAATAAAATAAGAAAATACACCATTTTAATAAACCCTAAATTGTATCATCTGTAATAAATCTTAATGTGCTTCAAATGAAAATACAAAAACAATTTTTAAAAATTGTTTATTTTTGTATTGAAATTACTACAAAGATGTAGGTAATTTCATGAAAAATATGTTCACTGTAGCATTATGCAAATTGTGGGTAAAAGCTATAAAATCAAGTCTTACCAGCAGATTACCAAATTAAACTAAATTGAAACAATTAGTTTAAGACAGACTGAAGTTTGGATCAATTCAATCATTTAAAGAACTAATTTTATTGTAATCAGACTTACAACAGTTGTCTTTAGCATTCCAAGTATATGACCTCCTCCACTATCTCTTTATCCCTTTTTTATCCTTATTTGTTAAAAAAAATTATCATATTCCTTTTACATAAAGGATTAGGAATTTGCGCAATAATATTTTCACATTTTTCCTGTTAAAGTTTTAAAGTTTCATTCAAAATTTTATTCTAAAATGTATAAGTAATGAGTTGTTTAATTCAGTGTATCTACAGGGATTTATTTAAAAATTCCTGTTTTGTTGTGTAGTGTATTGTTTTTGTTATTTGAAAGGAATCGTGGTATAAGATTTCCACACTTGTTGGATAAAAATACACTAATAAAAAGATTAAAGTAGATGTATAAATACATGATTTTATCAAAGAAATAAGCTACCGCTACTAAGCTACCGCCACTACAAGTTTAACTTTATGAAAAGGAGAGTGATATTTAGTGAATATTGAATAACATACAATTGAATTTACCGTAGAAAAATTGTGATTTTAGATTGCCAATTGATGTACATTCAAAAAGTTTAAAGGGGAGCTTCTCTTAAGAACTCTAATGTAATGATCAAATGATCACCTTAAAATTAAAATTGTTTTTGCCTGCCTAAAACAAGTTTTTAAAATGGTTGCTTTTTGGAATGGGAGAAGTTTTCCCTTTCCATTTCTTGCCTGCATTTCTCAAGATAATATCTTTGGACCATCTCTGAATGCTCACAATGTTTCTCCAAGCATTTTTTAAATTACAACAGGTTAAACATATCTCTTGGTCCTCATTAAAAAACTACATATCTTTAGCATTTTAATTATAGAATGTATCATTTTCAGTGTGAATTTATGTTATAATAAAGTACTAAGGTTTTTTGTTGAAACCAATAATCATCAAGCAGTTGAAAAAGAGCTCGTCTTAAAATATTTGCTTTAAGCTCTTTGACGATGTAATAATGAAATCCTCCCAGTTCAGATTACAGATGTTGGCTAAGCAAATTAGCCTGGGAGATAGAAATCTGATCGTTCCGCCAGATTTAATTAGCGTGCCATTGCAATATGGATACTCAAAAATAATTCTTACCATATCTTATATTCTAACAAACCCTTTGTTATTAATTACAGGGTAAAAAAAAACATTTCATATGGTTTAATGTGAAGTTCACTTTGAAATAAATATTTAAATAACAAATAATATAATGTTACAGTTTGGAAAAATATATGATACCTTAAGTACCTACAACAAGATTGATTTTATAAGCTACAATTGTTTGAAAAACAAATCAGTAAACATTTGTGTCTTTTATTTATTTATTTATTGCTCAGACCAATTTGGTTATTTATCATTCATAGTAAAGTTATATCTAGTTTAATCTTACATATTTGGAATCATACTTGTGAAGGTAAAAGTATCAACAAATGATTTGCTCTCCTGTTCTTTTGGCCACTTTTAAAACGTTATGGTGCTTTCCCTATGAACATTAAAATAATGACTTAATTAAAGATAAAAAATGAATAAATGTTATTATTTAAAAATACTGTATTAATAATAACAAAATAATTTAAACAACAGCACAGTTGCATCAAAATTAACATTATATCTTAAATTGGCTGATCGTTTGCAATTTATGAAACTAAACCAGCAGTTATTTGTGTTAAAAACATAACTTTTGTTTATTGTTATTTTTTACAGTTAAGCATTTTGCTCAAAGGCAAAATTGATGTGTTGTTTTGGTTTTATGAAGGAGGAATCAATTCCCTAAAGGTTATATTAGGTATATAAAAGAGTTTAGTTTTTAATGATTTCTAATGATGTATAACCTAAGCTTTGGAAATTCCATCAAAGCAAAAACTGATGATTACTCAGGGACAGCTAACATTTTATTCCTATTGAGTTTTATTTAATTAATTTTCTCCATTTAAATTGAATTTCCCCTACAAGTAAACGTGTTGTCTGTTGTATATGTCTCAACTGGATAGGTAAATCTTTGTGACATTTCTCATGTCATATTTAACAGTTTTATTTTAGCAGTTGAAACATTTGCCTCACTCAGGTAACCAACGACAAATTTTATTTATTTTTTTTAATTTTTTATCTTTTTCTTATGAGATCCCAGTGGTGTGCATAAAAAAATTTTCACACTGTAGAGGAGTAACATTAAATATTATTTTAACAAAATTGAGGTTGTTACGAGAAACATCAACACTTTAAAAAAACTTTAATACCAAAAGTACAATGTTAAGGGCCATCTTTACCGAAATTATAATGAATAATGATACAGTTTTACTAATGAACTAAACACACCTACTCATTCGTTATTGCCATATTTATAAAATGGCAGCTTAAACAAACATTGTAAATCTAATTTAGGCACTCCGCATTTAAGGGAACTTACTTTATTAGTTACAAATCCTCTGCATAATTATTTATAGTGTGAAAAAATAGATTCACACTTGGGAAAACTTGGGGAACAATCAATAAGTCAGCATCATCCTGTGATCCTTTTTTACACCACCCTTCTAACGAAATATTCCAGTTTTATCTTGTCCATTTACCCTCGTCGACTTGAAGCTTTAATCTAACAGGATTAGTGCTGCTTTTATTTAGCGTTTGAAAACGACTACCGTAGTTATAATTAGTTTAATTTTACATAAATTTAGGTATTACGTGTCTCAAAAAACCTAACATCCCCAGTAATATTATAAATACAGTGATGTTATTGATAGCTCTATCAAACATGACAATTATTAACAATTAATTAACATAACAATTTATTTCAAAGAGGCTTATTTAAAACCCTTTGAACCTGCTTTTGAGGCAGGTGAGTTTTCTTTGTATTACTATATTCCATTACTATTCCGTACTTAGTAATAATTTGTTTATTGATGTTCCTCTCTAAAAAAATTGATTTTTCTCTTTAGCACTGATTACACTGGTGATATGTGCTTCAGAGGTTCAGAAGTTATCCTGCTTCTCTTTACGATTGTTAAATCCTACTTTAGAATAAATTAGTTTGCTAACCATGTATTACAGTATATCCAAATAAATCATTTCTGACAAAAATATTTGTGCTTCAACCATTACTAAATATAATTTTTTTTGGTTACTCATCATCATTATAATAGCATAAAGGTAAGAGGAAAAATAAGAAAAAAACATTAATAAAAGAATAAAACAAGAAAATAGATTTAAAAGATATATTTTGGTCAACTCTGTGTAGTTAATCTCAGTGTACGTCAGTGTTTGTAATTCTTATTTTGGTCGACCACAGTCACAGTTAATTAATTCTAAAATCTGAAAAGAGAGCTTATCATTTTTGTGAGAAGGAAATGCAAACATTAAAATGACCTAGATAAGCACTTTGTAGAACAACTGCTTCCATTTTCCATTATCTCTCAGACCCTTAATGCAGGCTGATAAGATTTCATACCTATGTTCACAGTGAACCGCTTTAAAAATTTACCCAAAAATATGGCTTTTCCTCATTACTTTGTTTGCAACGTCTTTTAGTTCGTTTAGTCATTATATTTTAAGAAGAGAAACAACCGTTATTATTAATAAATAAATTGGCGGACTGATCGACGATTTCAGAACCTTATTGATCTATTCAGGAGTGGAAAACCATCATGTAAAAAATATTGAAAAGATATTCAAAAAGAATGTGAATTTCAAACCTGGAAGGGCAGGTTCAAAGCGAGTGATGGCGCAGTGAGAGACTTGTCGACAATCCAGAGGACCAGAGCCACCATATCTCCTACTCCAACCACAACATTGTGCCCCCATGCTTGGGCCTCAGGCATCTAGAGGTCTACTCTCAGAACTACAACATTGTCTCCCTCGTGAAAACTGGCGCCCAAGCTTTCTCGGACATCAACATTTTCACTCTTGAGACTAAGTTGTATTTTGCTCACTCAACACACAAATAACAATTTCTACAAGTATGAAACACTCTTATTATTTTACCTGAGTGTTTTCAAATGGAAGGTATTAATAAACCTGGACTAAAGGATTATTTCACAATTTAGGTAATGTATATAATATTTAATTTGTAAAGTAAGGTACAGGTTTGAAGTAATGTTATTACAGAAAACATGATGACTAAAAATGTGAAGACTAGATCGATAAACTGAAATATAATACTAGATAGTTACTTATTACCAACCATATATTAAATCTTTATAAGTGAAATTGTAAAAAATAAGCAAATTCCATAGTGGTTTCCTTAAAAGAAAAAAAATCAGTAAGAAAATTTAAAAAAATAACTACTGGAGTGTATTCCCAAATGAAAAAGCTAAAAGAAAAATATAGGGAAATAGGATGAATCCAACAGATTACTCTGAACATTGTTAGGTGCCCTTGACATTGTGTGTTCTTATCTCAGTCAAACATGACATAAAATCACAAAAAAATCACAGAGGCAAGATGTACATCATCATTTAACATACATTGAACATACATGTGTGGTAATGTGACAAGACCAATACTCAGAAGTCAAATCTTATATAAATTCAATTTATTATTAATGAAAGTAAACGTATTCAGTTTACATGAGAAATATTTGTACTGCCCTGAATTAACTTGGTAATTGTATTACTTTACTTAGTAGTCCTATCTAACTTTTAAACAAACAGGAAAATAATAATTTCACAGGTAATAGTAATCTTAAGCGCTTTAAAGACGCGCTTAAGGTATAATTGAGACTTTAGCGTGAAGTAAATTGATCCATAAAACTATTTTAAAATGACTAACTTCTTCAAAACTTAGGACTGCTTAAAGTTAATTTGGACATGGTACTCATTTTGGCCGCCACCTTAGGTCCACCAAAGTAGATGTAAATAATTTTTTTCAAATGTAAAGATGGTGTTGTTATCATTATAGACTAGATTTTACCCTGAACTCAATGCTGAAATCCGTTTTCAAAAATTTAGATTCGTTAAAAAGTTATGCTTGAAAAATTCAGCCCTATACATTTCTTATGGACATTCCGTACTTTGAATATTATTTTGGATTATTTATCTTATGTCTCCGGTTCTAAATAATATATGCTGCAAGTTTTGGTCTTAAAATACTCAGTGATAAAACGGTTTTATGTGAGCTATTGATCATTAAACTCGGACAAGTGTTGGATGAGCTGTAAGGCTAAAGCAACATGAAAATTAATTTTTATCAATATTAGGTTTTTGATAAAAATCCATAGCACAGGTTCTAAATGGGTCAAAAAGATATGGTATTATTTCCTCGAAAATTCTTATATTACTCAACACTCTAAATTAACATTATCCCACATAATGCAACTGATAAGATTCACCATGGAGGAAATCATCACTGGTAGCATCATTCCACAATGCGGTCTCTAACAACTTTGTTCACCGTGCTCCTTTTCGGCGGCTCCTTCGGTCATTCTATATCGAAAAGGGAAGCAAACATCAACGACCTCATCGACGACCTCGTCGAGGACTACAAAAGCCTTGTGAATGCAGCAGGGCTGGAGTTCATGTCCGTGGGAGACTTTAGTGCTTCATTTGAGAAGAAAGTGGCGTTTTTAACTGTGAAGGGGAGTTTCACGGCTAGTGACGGGATATTTGGGGACCTCTCAACCATTCAGAGGACCGGGGACGTCACGTTGACTTCCACTCCGACCACTATCTCCGTCGCCCTCCACCTGGGTCTGCGCCACCTCGAGGTCTTCATTTGTTTGTATTAATTAATTATAATTTGTCGTGTGTTTCAACGTCAGAGAGATGTTTACGTTTCGAACACGACCGTCCGAAACTTACAGTAGTTTAGTTTCTAATTCGCTAATTCATAACCCAGTGACATATAGCCTCTGGATTTAGTTTTAAACTTTCATAATATCTCCAATATTTTGATGAGGCATGAAATTGGCGTCTTCGAAGAAACACTTTAGCAACTGTGAAGTACCGTGATTCCATGTGCAACACCATTGACTGAAAGGGTCACTAAAGGGTCAATTTTTAAAGTACATTATACAGGGTGTCCAACAGTGTCCAGCTGTCCACCACTGGTATTTCAGAAACTATTGGATTTAGAGAAAACTTTATATGGGGGACTTAACCTACTTTTTTGAGACATTCAAAAATATGAATTCCTTTTTCTTCTAAATGGTCGCCATTTTCCAATATGGCTGACAACTTTGATTTTTCTTATGGAACACCCCGTATTTTATGGCGTATTTTGGATTCCACAGTTAATTTAAGAACTTTTTAATCTGTGACATTTTTTCCTAAACCCAATGATTAATGAGATATAAGCTGTTAAAATTGGATTTTTCCCCATAAGAAATGCATTGCGTTATTGTCAGTACTTGGTATATCAATAATAACAGTTGGGTTAATTATTAGCTAAAGTGCTTTAAAATGTGATTTTAGTTAAAATTCAATCATAGAAATAGTTTTTAGTGAAGGTTTACTCATGGAAATGAAATATTTTGAATATTTTTGTACTCCATAAGGATTGCATGGGATGGAACAGTTAAAATGGACACAATGCATTTCAAATGGGGAAAAATCAAACTTTAACTGTGTAACAACATTACAAGTTTTATTTTTTTTCAACTGCTTATATCTCCTTAACCATTGGGTTTAAGAAAAATGTCAAAGAGTAAGAGGTTCGTAAAATTAAGTGTAGAATCCAAATACGCCATAAAATACAGGGCGATCCATAAGAAAAATCAAAGTTGTCCGCCATATTGGAAAATGGCGGCCATTTAGAAGAATATGGAATTCATATTTTTAAATGTCTTAAAAAAGTAGGTGAAGTCCTCCATTTAAAGTTTTCTCTAAATCCAATTGTTTCTGAAGTACCAATGGTGGCACAGTTAAGTTGGACACCCTGTATATAGCTATTTCTAATGAAATGGTTTATGTGTTGAAAATATATATATTATCCTACACTGTTATACTAAGGAATGTTAATATGAGCAATGTTTGTTTGCTTGTTTGCTTGCATGACTGAAAACGGCTCCGGTAATTTATTTATTAGTGAGAAAAAAATAATTTAACTCTTTCAAAAACGTGTTCTAAACAGGACACATCACAAGTTAGAACTAAATGCGTAAAATCGTGAAATAAAAGGGTTAAAATTTGAACATGGGATTGTTAAATTGTTTGGCAACTAAATAACAACGCAAAAAACTAAAGCTAGAGCTTTCCATAAATATGTTTTATGACAACAAAAAGGTTGATAATCATATACAGAGTAAAAGGGTGAAAATATTGAACTACTGAGTAGGGCTCGGTCCACCAGATACTTTTATCAATCTATTTATTGTCCATTTTGTACACTGGATACCATTCAAACAGTCAAACATTATTCATATAATGTTCATTGTACAAGAATAGGGTCAGAAAATTAACTAAATCTAAAATAAAAAAAAAATTAACTACATCTTATTTTCCTTTCTTTAGTAAAATAAAATCAATATACATTAAAATAAAATATACATAAATGTACATAAAAATAAAATAAAAATTCTCTTAAGTTGTTTAAAACTGCTGGTGAATCAGCTGTGCTCAATTAAAAAAAAAAAACTCTTCAAAGGAGTAAAGAGGAATTTTTAACAAGTAGTCTCTCCAGCTGCTTTTTAAAATTTATTTCATCGACCGCATCGATGGATTTCCGAGGGAGGAGATGAAGAAATCCAGTTCCCATGTAAACAGTTTTCTTTTTGAAAAAATCTAAATTGTGCTGTCTTACTTTACGATTTAGGCAAATATTATAAGGATGAGTGTTATTTTGCAACCGGGGATTAAAAAATGTTTAACGCAACTAACAGTTTCAAGTATGATTAATCCGTAAATTGAAGGGGTCCCCCGTAAAACGTTCTAAGCGACAAAATTTCAAACTCGGAGATATTTAGTGATAAAGGTTCTCTAGGACACGAGCTACACCGTGGTATATTTAGTTTTGAAAATTTTTAAGTTGGTAGCCCTGATTTCATCTGTCAAAGTTTGCGTGCTTCGCGGGACTGCACGGACTTTTTGGGGAAAAACGTTCTAGCGACCAAAATCGCGTAAATAAAAATAAAAGACGTGAAGTAAATATTGGAAAGTGGAAGGATAAGACCAGAAATGAGTTTAGAAAAGCTTAATTACCCTTATTTCAAAAACTAAATAGCCGAGGCCTGAAAAATTGCCCCCAGTAGAAGTGAGTAGAATAACGTTTTAAGCACCACATTTTGATAATTTTTAGCAAAATGACGTCTCACGTTATGTGACAAAATTACGTTTTCATACTTTTATATCAATAAAATTGATTTATTTTGATTTTTATTTTCATTTATGTTGGTATTCTTACACTCCCATGATATTTTCTTCCAAAGCAGAAGAGCAGTCCGTCAGAGAACGTTTCATGCACCAGTCGTTTAGAACATTATAACCCCAAATAAAACTCGTAAAATATTTTAAAATGATTAATGGCAAGTAAAAATTGAATATAAGGCTACATTATGATGTTACAAATAGGGTATTAAAAAATTATACTTGATTTTAAGTTATAACCTTGAAAAAACCGTAAATTTTAGAATTCAACTTTCAACGCTTGATTACTTGAAACTAGGTTTTTGTCGCTTAGAACGTTTTACGGGGGACCCCTTCAATTGTTAAATGCCTAGCTCAGCAAACAATATTTTACAGAAACTGTAGTTTTTAAATTGAGCATGGTTCTGATTGCTCTTTTTTGCTGAAGAAGTACCGTAAACTGGGGTAACTTGAAATGGTGGGGTAACTTGAAACAGTTTGGTAATATTTTTGTTTTCGGGTTGGCAACACTTACAAATACGCTGTTTTGATTCATCCTATGTGTGGTGTTACTCTTAAAATGTTCAAATTCTAAGATAAATTGGTCTGAGACCCATCAATTCAAGGAACAGCATTTTTTAAATATTATTAGTAGTAATAAATAAGAACCGTAAAAAATGAGGTTTGAAAACTTATGTCTTGCAGCCCAAACTATCATTGTTAAGTAAATATGACTATTGTGTAATCATAACCTAACCTATACTAAGAAAAAGTGAGAGGGTCATTTCCCACCAAATCCTTTACTTTTTTTGTGAGGAATTTTTTTCCGATGTGACGTCAGAGGTGGGGTAACTTGAAACACCATGTAGCCTACCAGTACCTTATGCACTTTTCTTCATTATACTATATGAAATACGTTAAATTAGGTATTTTGTTTTCAATTTCAGTTTAGGCCTAATGAAAGAGGTCTAAATTGTTAACTTATAATTATGACCTATTCTATAATTTGGTTGATTCTATAATCAACCAAAAGATTTGTCGCCCAAATCATCAGTGATGATGGTGACTGTTATTTAGCAAAGTTTATGAGGAAATCCTCAAAAGCAACAAACATTTATTTTTTCCCAACTGAGGAGGTCAATAGTAAAATGAAGAAAGAAAATGTCATGTGCAGCATTAATCCACTTTTTGTAAGGCGAGGCCGCCATTGCTTTCCTTTGGAAATGTAGCTTACAGCATTATTTCTGATTGTACCTAATACATATTTTGTGTTTTTCATAAATATCTTTTTTTAAACTTTTAAAAACTTAAAGTGAAGAAAGAAAATGTTGTGCAAAATTAATCCACTTTTTGGAAGGCGAGATCGCCATTGCTTTCTTTGGAAATTTAGTTTACAGCGTCATTTCTTATTGTACCTACTTCTTATTTTGTGTTTTATTTCTTAAAATATATTTTTAAAAACTTCAATTTTCATTTCAAGTAACCTCAGGCAATTCTAACTTGAAACAACTGATATTATATTGGATTTTTAGAGGGCATTTCAAGATACCCCATACAGCGGGGTAACTTGAAACACCAACATTTTAAATTTTTAAAATTTAACAAAAACATTTAGATTAACTTTGTGTAGCACAATAATTAGTACAGACCAAGACCAAAGTTTTGGTAAAAAAATCATCAATTTATGTCAATTACTTTTGGAGTAACGTAACTTTAAAGTTAAAAACTGTTTCAAGTTACCCCTGTTTACGGTAACAGGTCTAAATTCTTTTGTGACATTGAACAATAAATGCTGATTCCATAGGATAAATGAAAATGAATCATAGAAAAATATAGAGTTTTTAAAGTCTCCAAACCACAAAATCTTGACATCTGTTTGAGAGCAAAGATGCCGGAGGAAAGTTTAACACCAACATGAGTGACATAATTATCCCAACTTAAATTTTCATCAGCTATCAGACCTAAAAATTTGGTATTTGAACTTAACCCACAGAATCTCCATCTATGAAAATGTTAGTTGAAATTTGATTTGTTGATTTTCTGGCTGAGAATAAGATGAATTTTGATTTGTTGGAATTTACTACATTGTACTAACATTAGTAACAGCTGAGATAGTTTTTAGAGTTAAGAGGTAAGTGCAAAAACTAAACTTAAATTTAATGAGAAGGAGAATTTTTTACTTCCAACAGGATTTGCGAAAAACTATTATTGCGTCTTATTAATAACTTAAAAAAACCTTATAGGTCTAAATACAAATCTCTAAATAAGATGTCTGAAACCCATTTTTAGACCGACATAGAAACTTAATTTAATTTTTTTTTTTTCAGTAATTTACTCCAGAATAACGTTTTTTATTATTTTCAGAATAACGTGGATGACAGGCTACACTTTTCAAACATTTCTTAGCACTTTTACGGTTATAGGTCTACTACAGGAACTACAAAGCATCCTTCATGAAGATAAAGGTGACCGGAGACATGCGGGCCACCGTGGAGACCAACTCCGTCTTCGTCCAGCTGACGTTTGTGTATGAGGACGAGGACTCCTGCAGCACGCGTCTAGACCGCAGCTACGTCGAGGCGCTGGAGGGGATCCGCGTTGAGGTCTCCAGCCTGGGACCTCTCAAGTGGATATCGGAGAAGGTCGCGGGGTGGGTCGCCAGGAGGTTCAGGGAAGACTTGGAACGCAAGGCGGAGGACTGGGTGGCCAGCGTGGAACGACGGAACATGAACGGGTCTTTGTGCGAATTTGTGAGAAATATTTGAATTGTAAAAATTAAGAAAATTAGAGTTTTTTGCCGTAAATTTAGTTAAGTACTACTCATTCCCAATAGATAGTCTATAAAATGGTCAATTCTTTTAATGTTACATACTGACTTAGGTAAAAATGTAACCGCCATGTAGATTGATGTTGATTTCCATAGAGAAATAAATATATTTTTTTAATAGAAGAAGCATGCGTGTAAGCCAACGACTGACCTTTACTTGTCAAGTATTTCTTTACATCACAACTGACAGCTTTGAAACTAGTAGTGTTATACTTTTTTATCATTTACAATTTGTAAAACTGTAAATTAGAAACCGTGAAACTTATAGTTATTTAATGCGGGCAGCTGTTAATCAATTTTTTGTTGATTATTTTACCTTTTTGAATACACAAAAACTTAACAAAGACTTATCTCAGGAATTAATCTATTGCAAATAACATTAAAAAATGATTTATTAGAGCATTGGAATAATGGCTAAAATTGCTCATTATTTTTTCAAGTTAACTGTCACAATTTTACTGGAGAAACACTTGGAGTGTCTGCCATTTTCTTTCTCCTTAGTCTATGTCGCCTTGGACCTTTTTAGCATAATACTACGCCCTTGCCAGCCCCCTAAGAAAAAATATAAGGGAGTTTAAATATGCCTGAAAAACCTAGAGATCAAATTTAAAATTTCATAAATCAAATTGAAATTAACTTGTTATTAAAACAAATCGCCAGTATTATATTTTTTTCGTTAGGTAACTTTATTTCAAAAACAGAAAATGTTATCATCAATAAAGAAATCGATGGACTGATAGAAGATTTCAGAACCTTATAGATTTACACAAGAGGGGAAACACATCCTCTGAACAATATTGATGTGATATTCATGAAGAGAGATTCTCCACCTTAACCTCCCCAGGTTTGAAGCGAACAATGGGACAGTAAAAACTTGTCGACAATCCAGAGGACCAGAGTCGCTACTCACTATATCTTGTATTCCGATCACCAACCCTGTGTCTCTACACTTAGGCTTCGGATATCTTGAGGTCTACTCCCAGAACTACAAGGCTACCTTTGAGAAGATGAGTGTTTCTGGAGATCTCAGAGCCTCGGTCGAAACTATAACTCTGTCTTCCTCCAGTTTAGATCTACGTTCGAGAACGAAGACTCCTGTAACACCACGTTCGACCAAGTGTGCTTAGAAGAACTCAAGGACTTCAACGTGGAATCCTTAGGTCTGGGCCCACTCAACTGGATCTGTGGTGAGATAGTGTAATGGATACATGGGGACTTCATGGACGAGGTCAGAGTATTAAGGACGGTCCAAAGAAAGAGGTTCTAAAGAGAGGTCCAATGATAAATTTTGTGAAATGTTGAAGAATATTTAAAGCGACATTGTGTAATATATTTTTGTTTTGATTTCTAACAGCTAATTACTGCACAATTATTATATTGCATTCCTTCTAAAAAATAAAACGAGTTTTAAGTTATGCTTTTAACAAAAGGTGTTTAAATGTTTATTTGATTGTTGAATATACCAACTACCAACATATTGAACCTTGGTCCGATTATGGTACATCATTGAACACGACAGTACTGTGTTCCAGGTGTAATGAGATAATGAGGCTTATAACTCCTCATTTATATTCATTTCAGAGATAAATAAAAAAGCAATCATAACAATCATAAGTGAAAAAAATTACGAACTTCCTGAAATACAACTATTGCAAATACATAAACAATTTATATTTAATGATTTGTAAAAATTTAACTCAAGGATTTGCTATAAAAAGGAACTAATCTGGTTCTAGGTGGGATGTGCTTTGAAATACTAAACAGTTATCAAATTGGGTTTTAGTTAAATGAAGATTTATTATTATATCGTTAGCTGACCTTATGTTCTCTAGTTGTGATGCTGTAATGGTGAAACCAAAACTAGCATAGTTTTACAATTGTATGGAGAAGTCAGATTTATTGGCCTACAACAGTACCTATCAGAAATGTTACATGATTAAATTTTCATCGAAGTGAACATCTCGGTTGGCAAGCCTGGCGCGGCTCCAGCTGTTGAGATATATCGGGGTCGTTCCACCCCGTCGACTGCGAGAGTTACTCCCAAACCACTCGGGACCATTTTGTCGTGTGCTGAATCTATTTGGTCCTTACCGTTTTGACTATAATGGTAATAACATACCATCAATGTTGAAATAGTTAGTTTTGATGATTGATTAAAATATTAGTTTGAAAATCTTGGGAACAAAGTTGCAACACTAAAACGGTCAAGATAACAAAAATGTCACATGCCTGGTTGGATGTATGTCGAAAAATATCATCAAATTAAGGAAGAATCTGAATTTTGTTTTGGTTCCTCATGTGTTCCGTTATTATGGCATGCCTAGATGTGTATAATTTCCAAAATATGGTCATACGTAGATTTATAAATGAGTACAGAAATTTCAATGAAAAATCAACCAATAGTTTCTGAGTTCATTGGATTTATTAAAACACGAAATGTTAATGTTTTGCTTTTTGACTTGTCATAAATAATGTCCAGGAAGAGAACATATAACAATAGTTCTTGTTAATTTTATACAAGCTAAATAGCCTAAAGCTGCATGCATGTTAAAATAAAAAATGTATGTTGAAAAAGCTTAACGCTCTAGATCAAAAAGCATAGTTTTTATCTTAATAGCTTTGTTAAATTTAATTGTTTTTCGTGTATGGGTGTTCCAAATTAATTGCAGAGATGAATGCCAAAGAAAAACAGTAATGACGCAATGTTTACTTTTGTTGCCTTAAACCTTTGTTTACTGTAAACAAGGGTAAGAAGATTAAGATTGAAAGAAGATTAAGATAAAGTAATCCATCCAGCTTGAAGGTACATTGTTAATCGATCAGACCTCGGACATTTCCAAATAAAATATGCAAGGAATATATAAATACAATATGCAAATGATGATAAATAAATTAAATACTGACGGTCTAATGAAGGCTGTTTTAAAACGCTGATTGTATCTCTTTTATGAACTCTTGAAAAAAAAAAATAAAGAAACGTTTTTGAATGATAATCTTAACTCAGTGCTTGTTGAGCTCTTCTCGTATTCATTAATGTCAAATTTTAAACCAGGAGAAGGCCATCACATTCCGAAAGAACACATGTTTAAATTAGTGCTGCATCAATCGAACGTGTTCTGCAGCCTTGAGTGGTGTAGGTATAGAAAATATTTTCTCTTGAAAATAATACAAATGAGGGATAAAAATACTAATCATATAAATTGAATGATGGGCTGGCCATTGAAACATATAGTTATTTACAAACATACATTTTTTAATAGCCAAAGCACTTCCTACACAAAACTGCTGTTTTTATAAGAAAGAATAAGTCTTGTTCTTTGTGAGTGTGGTAATAAAACCATTTGTAACAGTACTCAAAATAGAAATTTACCAGAAATGCAGTCAAATGGTAGCTATGTATGAATCATGATAGTTAGTTTACCATGATGTGCCTTCATTACTTTCCTTTAATTCAATATGAATGCTTATTAAATTAAAAATTGTCAGTTTTTACAAATAAGTGAGAAATTTCGAGGACGTTCAGTATACTACTTCGTTAAAAGTAAATGTAAATTTTCTGTTATAATTTAAGTAATTGTGCCTAATTATTTTATTGCGCAGCGACATTTCATACAAAATATTTAAAATCCTCAAGCACTCCTAGAATGAAATTTTTTTCAATCTCATCTTTGGTAAAATACATAACAGTTTTTTTAGAGTTTTCAGGAAAAACAAACGATTCCCTGAAGGGAAAAGGACATATTCCTTCACACTGTTAAATGGAGCAGTAAGCTTTTTTCATAATTTTGAAAAATGTCGGAGGCTTCGTCAAAATAGGCCTGCCGTGGGACAAATTCCGAGAGTTGGATTTCATCTGAGTTTAATTAAATGTTATATTTCCTTCCCTTTCTCGTTTTTTATAACGTTTTATTGAAACACTATTCAAAAATACTGAAGGAGGAATGGTTTTTGCTATAATATTAAATTAATAGTTAAACCATGACACTGAACGTATATTTTTTTAACAATTTTGGTCTTCCATAATCATTTCAGATTGACTGTGTTTGGAAATTATTTAATTATCCTTTTAATATGATATTATAATAATTTCAAAATATTACATTCATAGACATCACAAAGTATCTGTTTGTATTTTATATCCTTTATTTTTGTAGGTAAAATAGTTACAAATAATTCATGAAAACTAACACTAAATTTTAACTCAGTAGATTCTGTTTGAGAGGCCTACTGAGTTAAACAGAATCGATATTTTTTTTTTTTTTTTTTTGTAAGTAATTTAGTCTTACTTTACATCCTCTGGCTGAGGGACTAAAAATAACAGTGATCAAATTCATAAATTATTATACAAAATAAGAAACCTCAGTTATTTTATATTAACTTAACAATATTGATTTTCTGACGTACGCGTTAAACGTTGAAACAACGTTTGTAATTACGATTTAGTTCCCAGATTGTATTTTAACCTCTAATTAAAACTCGACCTCAAATCCTTTTATCTCTATGCATTTATCCTAATGGAAACATTAGTGACCCTTGGTCACAGTTTAATGACTCTCTTAACGTCACGACTCCCTTGTATAATCTTAGTCAAGTAACACCAGGAAAGAAATGAAGATTACCTTAACTGCTGAAAATAGCTTTATAAAATGTCTTTACCTCCGGTCAGGTTTTACTTTCAAGATTATTTTCCCAACTCAGTATTAAAATACACACATAGTAGTAGGCATACACAAGTTCATAAAACAAAATTAAGATTTACCTTCAGTAATGTTCAATTTATTCCGAAGAACAATCTGGGATTTAACATAAAGTAAAGATTGTAGTGTTATTTCTTAGTAATTTCTGTTTATTTGACTATATACTCTTGTAATTATGTATTGTAACCATGTATTGAGAAAATATAAATATTTATTTATTTTAATGACTTTCTCGAGTCATAGGCACACTAATTATTACGATTGCTGTTTTTTAAAAATATAAAAAGACTTATGTTTTTTTATTAATGAAACTTAGTATGGGTTTACCCAAAATCTGAGTAAAAACTTATCTACAATGTTATACTGTAAGCTCAAAAGTTTTGTAATGCCAACTAAACAATCCAGAAATAAATTAAAACTATATTTCTGCAAAAACAAAAAATATTTATGTGTCCATTCTTCTTTCAATATGTTATTGCCCTGAATAGACAATTAAAATTCTTCAGTCATATCTTATTTTACTTCAACAGTTATAATTCTATACAGGATTTAATTTTGCCACTAGTTACAATTCACTGCGGACGCGGAAATACAATACTGTATTTTGAATTCAAGGCCTCGTTAGGATTCTTTAAAACAGAAACTCAACTTTAAAATAAATCAATAAAATTCCTAAGTTATGATTTTAATTTGGCAATTCAACTGAAACAGACAGGTCTATACGATACGATAAAAAAATAAACATTTATTGTGTAATCATCCAAGCATGTATTTTACTGTGATTGCATTGTAGTTTAGAATCACTAACTGCCTATACCTATAGTCAGTCGAAGCTAGTCATTTTATCATCAACTATATGTGAACAATATTTACAATGAAAAAAGGAAATATTATTACAATAAAATGAAAGAAATGGCTACAAAAACATTAATTACAAGTTTATAATTGTTTAAATACCCCTAAAGTGATTTTAATTAGCATTTACATAGTATTGTCGTTTCTTAATGTGGATTTATGTTATACGAGTACCGTGCACTTAACAATACTGAATGCAAAGTAGAAAATTCAATGCTTAAATGATTGTCTAACGATCCCTAACTATTTGCGAACATTAATTATACCAAGTAATTAATTATTTTTAAAATGTGGTTTAATAATCGAAAACGCCATTAAAAACTTTTGTATGTGCAACCAAAAAAGATTTTTCCTACAACCACGCGTAAAGTATCAGTTTACGCACCGAAACCCAATCATAAAACAGCTGTTTACTGAGGAGCGAGCGATAATGTCTTTAAAAGTCTTTGGAGCGAGCGTTAAAGTCTTTAACGCTCGCCACCAACGACATATAACTGATATAGACTGCTTATGAGATAGGAAAAAGTGAAGCCTTACTGGAGTATTGTCACCGACCTTCAAACACAAACGTCAAAGACTTGAAAACATGAACATGATTCTAATATCGTTTGTCGTTGTTTTTGAATCATCAAAATGTTATATGATGAAAACAAAAATTAGTTTTCAATAGTATTACTATCGTTTTATAATTTAATTATATACTTATCTTACATCGTAGACGACATCGATAAATATTTAATATCAGATTAAATAGTTTTAGTACTAATTTAAAAAGTGATGTGCACAAAACGTGACTCCGCAGCCAGACACAAGACGACCTCTAATTTTGCGGCCCTCTAATTTTGTTAGGTTAGCAATAGAAGTGGAATTAATTTCGTACTCTACATTAACAAACGAAAAACGAACGATTCAGCGATGGGAATTGAACCATTTAATTGATCGTATATAAAAACTTATTTTCAAAGAGTCGACGTAATTAAATTAGTTTTGTCGTTATCTTACTTCAGTTAAATAAAATACGCAAAAAGTATTAAGATTATAAATCTGTACAGCATTTCTGACACATTTTAAAAACTTATTCGAATCTTTAGTCGTCTTCAAAAGATTCGTTTCGTTTTACATTACTGTTCAAAGAACGCCAAGTCCTAAATTACTATATTACTCCCCTTCACATTGCCTATCTTTTCATCAACCGCTTTTTCATCAACAAATGCATTGTGGTAATAACTCCAGTACAACAGACTCTAACCTCCTTGTTTTGAATAATTTAAAGGTCGATGAAGTGATGAAGTGTTTTGTGTCGGCCGTGAGTTTTCCGGTTTGTTCGCTTTTTTTAGATAACAGCCAACATGGCAGCGCCCACAAAGGCTTCACTTTTTTACAACGAGATGAGCAGTCTAACGCTCGCCAGCTGATTGCATTGTTACTCGGCGCGTTACAGTGCTCCCATCCACTTCCGACTGAGCTTGACTTGTTTATAACCTCAAACTGGCGCATTCAGCTGCAATGGATGTAATAAGTGATGACGAATTTGTGTTCCTATTATTTATAAGCTAAAATATGTATTCAATAAATCGTGATTATTCTTGTAAAAGACTTTATTTTTATTCATTGTTCATAACCTCAAAAATCATAATGGCAAATTCAGCTACAATGGATGTGAGTAACTGGGATTTTATTTATCGTTTGGGAATTTTAAACTGCAGTTGTAGGAAAAATTTAGTATGTATTTCGCGTATAAAGCGTCTTTCTAGCTTTCGCTAAAAATACCTTGTTCCGCTACACGTCACGCGGTAACTGTCCAGCTCAAGCGAGAAAGACCCACTTTACGCTCTTAATACATAAATAACTAATTGCTTGAGAAGTCGGAGTAGCACGTGTTATCCAACAAAGGAGGCGGATAAACTATTGTAATATTTATTGATTGCTGATTTTTATACAATAACTTATATTATTTATCTAAAAGTATAAATATCTGAGTATTTTCAAAATGGCAGGTTGCAATGAACTAATACTAGGGATTATTAAAAATATGTATTTCATATTTCAATCGTACAGTAAGTTACACATTTACAGTTTTGTTATCACAGAAAACATTAACCAAAAATATGGTGAATAAATATAGAAACTAAAAGATAATATTAGGTACATACTAATTGCCAACATTAGGGCCTATAATATTCATAACATAAATTGTAAAGTTAAGTAAATTCCTTGTTGGTTTTTATAAATAAGAAAAAATCAAATGGGGTGAATTTCTGTGTGATAAAGATAAAAATAAGATTAATGAAACAGATGTAAATATATATTTTAGGAATTGAAAATTATTTAGGTGTCTCAACAAGGTCAGGTGAACGCTTATATTGCTATCGTTAGCTCAATAGAACACAATAATAAACTCACAAAACATTAAGTCATCAAGAAGTACATCATCATATTCGTGCAAGGTAATGTTTCAAGACTAATACTCATATGCCAAACTTAGTAAATATTAAACCTTTTATTAATGGAAGTATATGTATTCACTTTACGTTAGGAATATTTGTACTGTCTTGTATTAACCTAACATGTCTTTACTTAGTAGGTCTATCTAACATTTTAAATAACAAATAGTGATTTTCCAGTTAATTAAAATCGTTAGCGCTTCAAACGGTGTTATTGAAACTTTACGCATGAAGAGCTTGTTGAATAAAACTTTATCTTAAAATGACTAACTTCATCAAAACTTAAGACTAAAGTTGACTTAAAGTTGATTACTTTAAACTCGGTAATTGTGTAGTTGAAAGTAGATTCCATGACATTTACTTACAATTCGTTCATTCCTTAAAGGTACATAAAGCTATTGCTTTTATACTGATAAAACGCATTATTAGTAAAATATCTAACTATGAATTGGAATATTCACAAAACCTTATAAATCTATAATCTATCACGTATCAATGACATTGCCTAATAATCGATGGATATGCGAGCATCATGTATCAGATTAAATCTGTACCAACCTAAGAAATAGTTGGGTCATCTAAGATTAAAATATTGAGGAATATGACAATATTTGGCTCTTTTAATGCGGTAAATGCCTAATTCAAGAGATGGTTTATTTCCCACCCCTAGTAAAAAAAAAACTCGAACTGTCGAGCTCTCAATTTCCCTCAGGCAATAAATTCTTTAAAAAATCACAAATAAAAATCGCACATTTCATAAAATCTAAACAGTTTGGTTGAAATAAGACAAATAAGTAAAAAATTACCATATTTGTTAGTTTAGGTATATTTCGTTTAGGTTAGAAATTCGTTTCAATGAGAACACAGGTGTTGTCATCACGTAAAGTACTCACAGGCGAGAGCGAGGTAGGGCTCCACCAGCAACCTCAGCCTGCCCTCGGCCATCGTCCTGAGCTCAGGGGTGAACTTGTTGACCACCATGTTGGCCACCCTGCTGACCAACTTGTCGCTGATCAACTCCAGGCCGGTCACCACCAGGTCGACGCCCTCCAGCCGTGAGACCTCCAGCACGTCCAGAGCGGCGCGGCAGTCGTCGTCGTCCAAGTGGAGCGTGGCGCGGGCCGTCAGCAGGTTGGAGGCGACGGTGGCGTTGACCCCCCCACTCACCGAGATCGTGCGGACGGACGCCACGAAGTTGGGGTACGACAACCAGAGAGTATCCAGGCTGAGTTGCACGTTCAAGGTCAGGGATTCCGGGGTCGACGAGACCGACAGGTTGACGAACCTGAAAGTGGACAAGTCGCCGACAGTGCCTCCGGTCGCTAAGAACTTGCCGTCCAACATTTTGCCGCCGAAGGTGGAGTTGAAGTCGTCCACGGGGATGGATTTGCCTTTGGTATCCAAGATGTCCGTCGCTATGTCCTGGAGCAGCGACCCCACCACGTCGGTCCAGTAGGCGTCGTCCTGGACGTCTCGCCGGTGGAGCCTGGAGCGGCAGAGTCCGGAGGAGGCCAGAGTCAGGAGCAGAAGGCATACGGAGTAGCAACTGAAACTCTTCATTCTTGTTGGTGACTGATTCTTGCTGAAGAAGAGCTAGTTGAAGTCTGATGTCTTATCTCTTTCACCCCACGTATATATAAGGCTGCTTCTGTCACATTCCACTAGCATGAGTGAAATACAACTCTCGCAAATGTTTTCGCAAACGTTTTCTTGAAATGGAACTTTTCTGCGAACGTAAATAAGCAGCGGTTACGTTACTTCCCCCCTAAGTCTTATCATTTGACTTTATCTTGAGTTGTCTTTATCTTTATCTTTTTTGTTTTGAGTTTATGATTATCAAATAACTTGCACCTTGAATTAGATTAGAAACTACGTCACGTATTATTTTGAGTAAGTCACAATTCGCGATCCGAGGAAGTGTCAGGAGATTAAGCTGCTGTTTATAAGTAGTTGTTTGAGGAATGAATAACTCTTTAGATAAGATTACCCAAGAAATGCCTTACCAGAAATTTATCGTGATTTCCTTTATATTTTATTTTGTTCCAATTTAATTTTTTCTTTACTTGTTACAATTAATAAATAATAATTTTATTTACTGATGATACGTTTCAATAAACCGTAGTACAACGTAAAATATTTAAACATGTTAGTTGTCATTATTAAGGTCAAAATGTTTTTGAAATTGATTATTGCAAGAAAAACTTTAAATTTTTGCACGGTACAAGAGACCATTTCCTCGCGAAATCTTATATTACTCAACACTCTAAATTAACATTATCCCACATAATGCAACTGATAAGATGCGCCACTGAGAAATTCTTCACTTCTAAATTCATTCCACAATGCGGTCTATCACTACTTCGCTCACCGTGCTCCTTTTTGGCGTGTCCTTCGGTCATTCTATATCGAAAAGAGAAACAAACATCAACGACCTCATCGACGACCTCGTCAATGACGCTAACAGCTTCGTGGTTGCAGCAGGGCAGCAGTTCATGTCCGTGGGAGACTTCAGTGCTACGTTCGAAAAGAAAGTGAGATTTTTTAAGTTGAAGGGGAGTTTCACGGCTTGTGACGGGGTTGTGGGGGACCTGTCGACCCTCCAGAGGACCGGGGACGCCACGTTGACTTCCACTCCGACCACGATCTCCATCGCCCTCCACCTGGGACTGCGCCACCTCGAGGTATTCATTTGTTTGTATTCATTAATTTGCTGTGTGTTTCAACGTCAGAGCCATGTTCACGTTTCGAAAACGACTGTCCGAAACTTAGTTTAGTTTCTAATTTGCTAATTCATAACCTAGTGAATGAAATACCTAATTCATAATTTTTGAGAATTACTTTGAAACCGTGTTCCAAGCAGGCCACATCACAACTAAGAACTAAATGCGTAAAAATGTGAAATTAAAGGGTGGAAAATTTGAACATGGGATTGTTAAATTATTTGGTAACTAAAAAACAACGGAAAAACTAAGGCTAGAGTTTTCCATAAATATATTTTATGACAACAAAAAGGTTGATAATCATACACAGAATAAAAGGGTGAAAATATTGAACTAATAAGTAGGGCTCGGTCCACCAGGTACTTTTATTAATCAATTTATTGTCTCAACAGTTTTGAATGCAACCTTAATTTTATAAAAGGCTATGGCCAAAGGCAGAAGCTAAGGAAAGACCTAGTAAGGACTCCTGTATAGTTTTTGTATTGTTCTGAGTCATTCATATTTTGTTGAAGGTATAATATTTTTAAGTTCTAGGTTTTAAACAATTTTCATTTGTACTGACGACTTTTTTAATATTGATGATTGGAGGAATAAGTGGAAGAACGGGGTAAGTAACATTTGTGGTGAAATTGAGTCGAATGAATGAAAAAAGAGAGTAAGTGATCCTTCATTTGGTACACTGGACCCTAACATTAGTAATAGCTGAGATAATTTTGAAATTTAACATGGAAGTGCAGGAACTGAACGAACTCAAATTTAATGAGAAGGGTATTTTTACTTCCATCAGATTTGTTAAAAATCATTATTTGGTCTTAGTAATAACTTAAAAACATTTGGTTTAAATACAAATCTCTAAATACGATGTCTAAACCCCATTTTTAGACCAATATCGTAAAGTTAAAGTTAATTTTTTTTATTTTCAATAAATATTCCGTAGAGTAACATGGATAACAGGCTACACTTAAAAAAAAATTCTTAGCACTTAAATTATATTGTTACAGGTCTACTACAGGAACTACGAAGCGTCCTTCGAGAAGATCAGGGTGTCTGGAGACATGCGGGCCACCGTGGAGACAAACTCCCTCTTCGTCCAGCTGACATTCGTGTACGAGGACGAGGACTCCTGCAGTATGCGGGTGGACGGCAGCCACGTCGAGGCGCTGGAGGGAATCCGCGTGGAGGTCTCCAACCTGGGACCTCTCAAGTGGATATCGGAGAAGGTCGCGGAGTGGGCCGCTAGGAGGTTCAGGGAAGACGTGGAACACAAGGCGGAGGACTGGGTGGCCAGCGTGGAACAGCGGAACAGGAACGGGTCTTTGTGCGAATTTGTGAGAAATATTTGAATTGTGAAAGTGAGGAAGATTAAACTTATTATTTTTTTCAGTTAAGTTTAAATACTAATCGTTCCCAATGGATAGCCTATAAAATGATTGACTATTTAAATGTAACATACTGACTTAAAAAATATATTTAAAATAAATATGAAAAAATATATATTTTTTTATCATATATATATATGGCGTCCTATATATATATAAATATATATATACATATATTTGAATATATATATATATTTTTTTTATTATATGAATGCATGTAGGTTTTTATAGATTTAGAAATACATTTTTCATTAGAAAAAGCACGTGACTGAGCCAACGACCGCCTCTACTTATTAAGGTATTCTTCGCATCACAACTGGAAAACCTTTAAACCAAAAAACCAACTAACCAATCTAAAAACACGGGAATTAAATTATTTAACGGCATATTTAAAAACGGATTATTTAACGGCTACATTGGAATGGTAGCTAAAATTACTCATAATTTTTATAAGTTAACTTTGCAGTTATGATTTTCTTTGAGTTACAAGCAAAGTTCACAGTCTGTGTTCAACCTCACATCATGTGTATACACTTGCAGTAGCCTCCATTGTTTCCTGTTATTATGAACCCTCTTACATTACAAAATTACATTGACAAATCAAAGAAATGTAAGTATGTAGATATGCCTGTAAAATTGTAATTACAGGTAAATACCTGTAACGATTATGAAATTTAAGTTAACGTTTTAGAAACAATGATTTGGCCAATATTCCAGTATTGAGTAGAACCCCGTTTTTATTGGCTATTCGAGACAAAAATTTGCTTGTTTTTAACATGCTTGATAATTTATTAATTTACTTTTAGGAAGTATACAATTTTAACCTCTCTCTATATCGGGTGCAGAATTTAAAAGCATACGATGTTGTACCTCCTTATACACACAATAAATAAAATTTATTTATTAGATACAAATCTGTTATTTGTCACTCGATCAGTCAAAGCTGGCCGAAGTAAAAGTACAAATTTGCAATGCAGTGAGTAAGATTGGAATGAAAATTATTTTGAAATAATAAATAGTATCCTGAAAATGAATAGCAAATAAACCAAAAGTCTAGTTTTTTGCCAGCTTTATACTTTTTCAACATTACACTATTGTTCTTTGCAAAAAAGATGCATTCATTACACTTTATCATATTGTATTTATTAAAAGAAGAAAATACTTCACATCATATAAAGTACCTGGTGGACCGAGCCTTGCTCGGAGTTATTTCATGTTTACCATTTCATTCAGTTACTATAAAATACTTCTATGTCTTCAAATTGAAAAATAGAAACCTTTTTTATTGCTCCATGGACTCTTCATCCCACCTGCTGTATTTTCCCTTGATGGCTGTAGATTCCAAACAGCTGTTATGATTACTTCATTTGTTTACTCTTTCCTTGTTTATTTTCGTTGCTATAACGGCAACCCATAAGGCCAATGTTAAATTTTTACAACTTTAAAATTCGATTTATTACGTTATTAGATTTTCTCTGGCCAAGTTATCTGCATAAAAGACGTTTTTGAGTGATAAATTACTTATTTCCAGACTTTTAAGTAAATCCTCGGAGCCGTTTTTGAGATAATTGTGCAAGCAAGCATACAAGCAAGCAAGCAAGCACGATAACATTACTCATATAAGAGTATAGGAGATTAGTTTCATAATAGTTAATAGTTAGTGTAACCGAGAGAGACAAGTTTGTATAGAGCAAATGTTAATTTATATATTCTTTCTGCTCATTGAATATATTTGGAAACATACAAAGAAACATTATAAAGCCGGAGGGTTACACGTAGCTAAACATGTTATGCCATGTACGTTCAATGTAAGTTTCGTATATGAGCTTGGGTTACACACCTGCTATATAAACTTGAGTTTATGCATTTTCATCTCTGTGTTTGTGAAAATAGCCCGTTACCGTACAGTTGGGACATCGATAGGTTTGTAATACTTATCGGTGGTTTTTACTGCAGGGTGGTAAAAGTCCTAGAGCACAAGACAATTAATTGACATACTCACGCACGGCAATTCTCTAGTGCCCACAGAGCTTCCGACGCAATGTTTTCACAGATCTGTGTAGGTTGGCCATCCTATTGGAAAGGCGCTCGAAAATATTTATTTCCTGCCGATTTGAGTTATTAGGTCTACTAATTACAAAGTGGGGGCGGTAAAACTGACATTAGCTCGAAGCTTCGCATATGCTTAGTTATTTGAATGAACAAAGTAAGTTATTATGAGTAAAAAAAAATCAAACTAAAAATAAATTGTGTGCCAGTCGAATAGCTCCCTAAAAGATTAGAAAAGTACATATCCGTTGTCTGAGTAATGTTAGACTCAATATCGAATTCGTTAGCCACCAAAATAAAAAGTCACCATTTTCCCCACCAAGTTTTTTTATCGTCAAACTAGTAAGTCCATTTTTTAATATAGTCTATAATTAGAAATAGAAATAGAATCAAAATTGACTCAATAGAAATCGAACTCTCAATAGATCCAATCCATTTGGAGCTATAAAATAACTCCATTAATCTAGAGCAGTAGTTCCCAAACTTTTTGGCTGGCGATCCAGTAATGAACCTAAAGTTTTTTCGCGACCCACCGTTGTTATTAATGTGTGTATACATCAAATCCAACAAAAGAAGACCATAGCAAAACAAAAAAATGTATAAGATTTAGCCTATAACGTCATAGTCAAATACAAATGTCGAGTTTTAAGGCTATCGTATCTGTATTGCAAAAAAGCTCTAATTTTGGACAAAACAAAGTGATCTGTAGTAAATGAAGTAAAACTTTAATATGGATTGAGTTTGAAATATATCAAAGAAGCTAACTATAGCAGTTTTTTCATGTATGTTTTTTAATTGCAAAATGTGAAATTTAATTTCATAAAACCTGTAAGTGGATCCTCTAAAAACTAAATAGCCTGCCAGAACGTGTTACTAAAGATAAATCCTGAAGGAGAAACGTTATTATCTTTTCTACTGCTGATGATTTCTATGTTCAGTTATTCTTCTATGTTAAGAAGAATATTTAACGGATTTGCGCCGTAATGCATCCAAAAGGACATTAGCCTATGGTTTTCCCCTTTTACGTACTAGACACTTTCAAAACCTCTCCGCATTTCTTAAAATAAAGCTTAAATCAATTACTCCGGACAACTTTAAATTTACGATGTTTTCAGTAAAAAAATATCTTTCAAGATCTGCCGAGGGCTCAGATACAATAACACCAACTAAGACCAAAACGAACTTCATTCTGTGATTAAAACCGGAGATACCTACAAAAGAACAGTTTAATTTGGATACGCCCATAAGAAATGTACAGGGAAGAATATTTATTTTATTTTATTTTATCATACTTCAGAGCTTGACTGGTTATTGTAAAAGTAGGGAATCCGATTGGCGGTAAGATCCCTCCTACTCTGCCTAAAACGAAGAGGCATCAAAAAACTCATGAGGAATGAACTTATGAATGTAATAGTAATATTCATAAGTTCGACCTAAGGGATAGAGTGTCCTTTAAATTGGAAAAATGTATATTTCTGAAAAAGTTTCTCACGTAGCTGGAGTTTTAGATACTGATCGCCGTTTTAATTCTAAGTTTTCTAAAAACTAAAAATACAAGGTTCTTCTTTTTACTATGATTATTTTTGTTGAAACCTCGTCGTGACCCACCTAAGTCCTTCCGCGACCCACCAGTCGCCAGTTTGGAGGTTCTCGACCTACCATCTAAATTGTACGTTTTTAAAATCGACCAAAAACTGTAAGAAAGATATAAAATGAATGTGTTGACAAAAAAGGAGGAAAGCTAATCCACAAAAACGTTTGTCCATCACATTGAAGATGGGATCAATAGGCACTTTAATAGAGGTGAAAATATATGGTACGGTAATTTTTTGCGACTTAAACAAATTACCCTCAGCCACGCATAAACACTTCTAAAATATTTGATTTAAAAACACATTTCTAGAGTAGCTTTAATACACCCTGAATGAATGTCAATGGATTTTCAAGATTATAGTTTTATTATTGCGGGTGGTCCGCAAAACCCAAATAGCCTAAGTGGTTTCTGGCAAATATAGAGAAGGTAGCCGTATCAGTTTTGTTAGTCAGAGTTGTTTAAATCTGATTTTTCTAAGAAAATATTTTGAATTTGTACATTAGATACATTACTTGAAATGGCGACCTGCCCAGGTACGTATTTTAAGCCAAGCATGAATGACAGATGAGTTAAGGATGATTGTGGCGCGATCTTGCAGTCTTGTTAATGACTAAGGTTTACATGATCCTTAGACAGGACTGTTAATTAATAGCCCAACAGCCAATGACAACTAAGGGACCTACATTTTAACGTGGGATCCGAACCACAATTTTGCCTAATTTACAATTTACGAACTGGTCTAATCATGAGGACGGTCCTATAAACATAGTATTCAATAGTGCGGACGTTAATCCCCAATAGGGAACACCGCGTCCACAAGCCATAGCTCATAACTATCCACAATTCGTGACCTCCAAGTAGGATTCCAGGACACGCCACCGTCCTAGTCTAATGAATGATATGTATGTTCACAAATAAAACTCAAAGCCAGATATTTTGAAATTTTCAATTTAATTTTTAAATTGTGTTATTAGAAACATTTTAAATTTTGAATGTTTCATGTGTAATCTTTCTATATCGCAGACAGAATCCGACTCTGGTGACCTAATATTCAGCAATAAACGGTAGTTCAATTATGCTGTTTAATAATGCTGCGAGTCATCACATTATAGATTTAATATTCAGTGCTATATTTGTGCTTCAATTTCATCTCAGACACAAATATTTAAAAAGGCAGATCAAAGCTAATAATATGCTGAAATTAGCCTTAAAAATAGAGAATGGAGCCACAACTTACCTATCAGATCTTAATTTGTCTCTATATTTTTTTTATAATTCACTTTGCAATCATCTGCAACGGTTAACTCTTCCATCTAACAGTATTCGTTTAATTGATTAGTAATTTTTTTTTTAATATGATGATTTTTAACTGTACCAGAAGGCATATCAAATAGCTGGTGTTAATTGTTCAGTGTGCGCTACAGAATGAGTTTACGTCTTCGCATCAAGGGCAACTTTAAAGTTTGAGTTCTGTATAATTACAACAGATACTAGCAGTTGTTAAAGCTAGATTCTGGATGTAGGACTGAGTTAATATGGCTCAGTCAAATCTTATCGAAGGAAAAAATACCGATGACTGAAAATATCACCGATATTAGTTCAACTCATAAGAACATCACACTGAACACCTGTGTGGTGGGGATATAGGGAGTTCCATAAAAGGAGGGCTCGGGTTTGAATACCAAATGTTCTTCATAAACTTATAACCACTGTTACATCATTTAAAAAACATCTATTGTCTATTGGGGGTTACGAAGAAATTTTCAAGATTCAACCCGAAAACTTCATTTGCTTCACATTGGAACACACTGTATCCCTCTTCAAGCGGTCACTCCGCAATCATGAACTTTAAGGTGGTGCAGTCGAAAATTGTTATGATACGTTTTCTTCTATTTTTATGTTACTCTTGATAAGAAAGTTCTGAGGAAATAAAACAAATTTTTTTGGATGTAAAATTTGTGAGCTACAGATGTCAAAAGTGTAATAATGGGGCGAAAATTCCCCTCTTTCTTGCATCATTCACTAAGTCACGGTTTAACATACAGGGCCTATATTTGGGATTTATTTATGATTAATGAATGTCTTAAACCTAACATCAAGGAAATTAAAAAATAATTTAAAAAACTTTCAATGTAGTTGGAAAAAATGTTTCCTTCCGTTTTCATAAGTGTCAAATCTTTTAAAATTATGTCATTTTGTAGGCCAAATGATTCCGTATTATATCCCAAAAAATAAAATTTTTATAATTTAAACTTTCTCCAGGAATGTTGCACAAACAAACTGAACTTAACACCTGCAAAATTTGGTTAGGCAACCCGCATTCAACAAAAGAATGCTACCAGAACATTCTTATGACACATCCCAATCACATGCACTGACAAATAAGTTCAGAAAAATAAAGTAAAAAAAAATCATTAGACTGTCATGCTGCCTGGCGGAATAGTTTGTCCCTAACGGCGCCCGCACAACCTTAAGTGTGTCGTTCAGATGAGACGAACCAACAATTTTCAGACATTCGGAATTTTTCCTCAATCTCCTTTTTTGTCCAATTTGACTTAGCTTAAACAGAAAAGTTCGTACAAGGGCGGGGTGAAACAACCGATGAGAGCCTGTACACGGATTCAACTGGAGTATAATTAAACCCAGAATAATTAATTTCAGTCTGGCTCGCTCTCGGCGTCGATCGGTTCCGTGATTGCTTTGCTCGTTCTGACGCGTTAATGACGCTGACATTAATAAACGGAATCTCTTTTAAAATCAGTTTCCGGCATTACAATGAAAAACAACGATTATATGTTTGCTTAAGTACAATAAAAAATGGCCACGGGTAAGAGTTTGAATCGTTCTTCAAAGATATTTAATTCTGGCACCACAAATGTTGATGGGAAACGTATCGGTCAAAAGATTATCTTATAAATGACGGACGAAATAAAAAATCTAAATAATATAATAAATAATTGTTTTTACTATTAGTTAAAAAAACACAAAAAAGATTAGTATAATTTTGTTTGTTGTTGTTCTTTTTCTTGTGGCTATATTGACCATATCGTAATTTAAATAAATCTGTTCATTATATCTTTTGTTTCTTTAGAGAGAGTACAAGGTTGAAATAGTCATTGCAAATGTTTACATTTGATATAAAGTTTAATATTTTATACTGGGGAAAGCTCAGGTATACCCAGCGTAATCTGCATATACTCAATGTAATCAAATCACAATAAATTATAAGCCACAGTTACCAATTATATTACAGTTGTATTCTATACAGTATTCTATACAGTATAAATTAATATTTTATTGGGGTTCACACGTGTTTGGGCCAAAAGTAAGTTATTTCCAGCATTGAAGGAAATCCTTGGAGCCGTTTTTGGAATAATTGTGCAATCAAGCAACCAACCAACTAACCAACCAACCAAGCAATCAATCGCGCAAACATTGCACCTACCGTATAATATAATATACGATAGAATTGTATGTAATCCTTTTTAGATCTCCCATTCTTATAACCCACCTGTAGTTAGTTTTGAGTGACCCATAATTTGAATTTGAGATAGTTTTATTAATTACTAACAGAGGTGCTTCTTTCAACCCTTTATTTTACCTATTAAAATTAAAATTGAGCACTCTACGATCCATAAATCAATAATTAATTAATTATTGTTTATTTTTGTGTCAAAATTTTTTATATATTACCTTCTCCTAGTACCAAAGTTAATATATGGCATCAGTACATAGTGTGACTCAAAACCCGATACACATATTTGGTAACGCGATGGAAGGTCGGAATGGTAATACTCTCTTTCAACCTAAATTAATTACTTTAGCATATAAAAGAGGCAAGGAACGTATGTCTAGAAAAGCGATCAAATTTGTTTACGAATACCAAGTTTGTTAACAATTTATTAAACATTTTATCCCATGACAGGAGAGCTGAATTTAATAGTGTGTTTTATAGAAATGACAATTTCCCCTCCAAAAAAGGAAATGTTTTAAAGAGGAATGATGCAAGGCAAGGTATTATTGGTTTGTATCCTCCCTTTCTTCTACCCCCGGCCTGAAATTGAGTTGAAATTGAATCCTTTGCAACCACCGAACACAGCTCGCGTCCAGCACTGCGTAGGAGAATGTCCTTTCTAATTAGAATTGACTTAATACCCAAAATACCTGGCACTTCCCCTGAAACATTATCAAGTTAAAGGCTTACTGTAAAGTTTGAGTGTAGAAATAAAATATATATACACAGTCGGATTAAACTTTTACATTACACTGTCATCTTATGCATCTCTTTACAATTAAAAAAAATTAATATGTACTAAATTACATTGCACAATTTCATGAAAATTGAAAAAAATCAACTTTCAAATCATATTAGAAATTACTATATACACAACACATGCTAAGATAGGTGTTCCAAATTCGCAATATGCAATACCGTTTCTAAAGAGGAATTCAAAGGACCTAGGACTCTGATAAAACATTGTAAAATATTATTTTGAATGTTTTTTGCCTGTTGAAATATATTTTATTAAACTTACTGTGATAAAAATAATGGGCTTTAAAACGTTTTTTACCAAATTGGTGTTAAAAAGTAAAATGACTTGAAAATACGAAACTAAGCGAGATGTCAATGACGTATGTTCATGGGGAATATTTTCTATCTAGTAATTTGTTCAGGACGAAATGTACAAAAGCATAATATTATACAGGTACGAGTATTGAAGAATAACTCCCCTATGTTTTGAGAAACTTAGAAAATGTAGCTTTTAGAATAAAAAATACTCAACGATAAAGAATACATCAAACTAAATGTAAACTCACAAAGTTTTGGTTACAAGTTCGGATTTCTGAAATGTGAAACTTTGGACACATTGCTAACATAAAACAACAGTTTTATTTTCCTGACGCCTGCTGATAAATTCTATATCTGAGAAATATACAAACGTACGGTAAAAGTGTGTTCAGTTTAATATTTATATCTTGTTCAAATTTAAAACAAACTTATGTCAAAATTGATTCATATGTGCCGCTTCGAGACGAAATTTTAAAATTCAGTCGTCCAAGATTATTAGGCCTAAATATGTTGCTTGACAACGAATCATCTCTAAAATTCTTAGAAGTGTGTTTAGGATACATTCGAGCAGAATGCCACCAAGTTTGCATCTTTGAAGGTCTCAGGTAGACAAGTGATGGTTGAAAAACCTCTACTGTGGAGCCTTTTTTTATTTTTCATCTTACAGAAAACACTCTAAGTCCATTTTTGATCGAAATTTTCTACAACAGGAGTGTTTTTGAAGCTCTCTAGCTTTCCTTGATCTGGGGATGTAAGTTTTTGTAGGAAACAATTTTTGTTTTTTTCACCATATAACCAATGTTGCATACACAAAAATGTGACTTAAGAGAAACTTGGCAGTATTGCCTTCAACTCGTGTTTTTACTCATATGCTCAGATCAAATAAAAATCAAAATCACTTTATTGACAAAACATAAAGATTTGTAATGGCGTCAGGGTACATTAGTGTTCGTGGAGGTTTTCCTTCCATTTCAGGAACTCTTCCAAGGAGTAAAAAGGGTTTCTTGTCAACCAGTTGGTGAGGGCGGTCTTCAGTTTTTCCTGTTTATTTTCTGACATCCTCTGGAAGAAAACTGCAGAACTCCTTCCACTGTAAGACGGTGACTTCTCGTACAACGTGCTGTGATGAAGTGGTAACTGGTACCTGGAAGCGTGCCTGGTGTTATGGCAGTGACCCCTTTATCAGAGGGTTTTCATCCACATAGAGAATCACTTCCTTGATGTATAGCGGAACGACTGTCAGTATGTTAAGTTCTGTAAAGGATTGCCTGCAACTTTCTCTTGAATCTAATCCTTTGATAATTCGTATAGCTAATTCAAATTAAAGTATATCATAACTAGAGAGTTTTTTCAAACACACGGTTCAATCAATAACAAGTTTTTACACTAATCCAGACCAAATATTGTTAATTTCAGACAAATATTTTACTAAACCATTACAATTAAAAAATAACGAGACTTTTTGTTTGGCTATTAAATGACTAGCAGAACCCGTGGCTTCGCTCACTATAAAAATTTATCGTCTAACCTTGATATGAAGAATCTAGAGGACTGAATAGAAAATATTTATATCAAGGAATATGTCATGTAGAGATATGTTTGTTTTATGGCGGAATGTAGGATAAAATGTAGATACCACAGTAGGATGTAGGATACCACAGTAGATAGTGAAGGTTTTCTTTTCACCGTTATAACTCGAAAACGGCCGGACCGATTTTAACACCAAATGTGTCGCTTAAAATCGACACATTTGGTGTTAAAATCGGTTTGGTGTTAAACCTTAGTACTTCTTTGTAGATTTACCATTACGTCCCTGGATTGCCTAGTAGGGCATCAATTTATTTAAGTACAGAAAAGGACTGAATGTTCGAAACAGTTATGGTGCTATCCGTGGGCAGTATTTCAAACTCGATTCACTTAGTTTTTAACTTAAAATATGGACGGGTAGGAATAATTTAAGATCAACCACTGATTGCAGCATTTATTTTTCCGTGAAAAGCCGGGACACCGTCGAATTAGATGAAAAAGGAATTTGCCAAATTATTGTAACTGGCATGATTGTAATTAAAAACATGAAGGACGGCCTAAGGAAATAACTATACCTCCCGCTGCCTAAAAAGATGGTACCACATAATGAGCTTATGATTGAACGTATAGGGCACGAAACTAAACCAAATGTAACTTTTATATAGTACGAATAACCTAACAAAATCATAAAAACAACCACAAAACCATGATAAAAGGAATCAAATTATAAATCAGCTGTAACAACGTATCCGTTTGTGAAGCTAATATGCTTGATTGAGTAAAATTGGAAATTTCAACAAAAGATCATCCATTACATTAACATGGGGCATTTTCAAAGCTTCAGCTCCACGAAAAACCTCTAAAAACCTCGAATTAAAAAAAAATCCGTTCTTGGTGAATGTCAACACTCTGTAAGGAACGTCCATGCAAATTTTCAAGGTTCTAGGTTAAGTAGTTTTGGCTGTACAATGATAGGTCAGTGATATTTGACAAAAATATAGTAGAAAAGGTAGTATAAATATAACTTACAATCAGAGATTTGTATAATTTATAAATTTTTACATAAGAAGATCAAAGAATCATATCATTTCAGCACATTCTATTTGTGACTGAAAAAACACTGTTCTTTTCTCTTTCCATCTTACCGGGATTTGGTCTCAAGACTCAGCCACAAAAGGCAGTAAGCTCTTCACGTTTAAAACTGCGTAACTCCCGCTACCGAAATATAGATGGTGCCACTTAACTAATTAATGGTGGATTTTATCTAAACTAAATGTAACTTTTATATAGTACATAATTATGTCCTTGAAACAAATCAACAAAAATCAATGAAGCCATGATCAAAGAAATCAATTTATTATCATCTGTATCAACGTATACATTTCCGAAGCTAACTACCACCAGCTGATTGTTTTATGAACATTAAAAATGTAAACAAAAATCGTCCAACATACTTTTAAATGGGAAAATTTGAAAACTTAGGCCTCGCCAAAAACCCCCTTATACTATGAATTTTGTAAAATCCGTTCTTAGCGGATGCCTACGCCCTAAGAGGAACATCCATGCAAAGTTTCAAGGTTCTAGGTCAAGTAGTTTGGGCTGTACGATGTTTCCACTGAGTGGTGTTTGACAAATATATAGTAGATGTTGCATACACAAAACATGTGACTTTTAAGAGAAACTTGACAGTATTGCCTTCAACTCGTCTTTTTACTCATATGCTGAAATCAAATCAAAATCAAAATCACTTTATTGACAAAACATAAAGATTTGTAATGGCGTCAGGGTGCATTAATGTTCGTGGAGGTTTTCCTTCCATTTCAGGAACTCTTCCAAGGAGTAAAAAGGGTTTCTTGTCAACCAGTTGGTGAGGGCGGTCTTCAGTTTTTTCCTGTTTATTTTCTGACATCCTCTGAAAGAACACTGCAGAACTCCTTCCACTGTAAGACGGTGACTTCTCGTACAACGCGCTGTGATGATGTGGTAACTGGTACCTGGAAGCGTGCCTGGTGTTATGGCAGTGACCCCTTTAGCAGAGGGTTTTCATCCACATAGAGAATCACTTCCTTGATGTATAGCGCAACGACTGTCAGTATGTTAAGTTCTGTAAATGATTGCCTGCAACTTTCTCTTGAATCTAATCCTTTGATAATTCGTATAGCTAATTCAAATTAAAGTATATCATAACTAGAGAGTTTTTTCAAACACACGGTTCAATCAATAATAAGGTTTTACACTAAGCCAGACCAAATTGTTAATTTCAGACAAATCTTTTACTAAACTGTTACAATTAAAAAATAACGAGACTTTTTGTTTGACTATTAAATGATTAGTGACCAAATAAACTTAGTTTATTCTGTAATATTAGTGAAGTTATCTTTAGACCTCATTAAGAATTTGTAACAGTCAAGTCACAAACACCCCTTGAAAATGTACCTAATTATTGTAAGTGACTAATGATTACACATAGCCCTTCGTTGAACCATGTAATAACGAATAAGTGAAATTAATACTTCGGGCAATATTTATCGGTCAATATTAGTTTAACATGTACGTACCTAATACATCCCTTTCCCTACTCCAATATAAAATCTTTTTGAACTAGAGTTTAAAATAGAGAAGCAATAGGAAATTCTTAATTTGAAGTATCTAAGTGTGAACTACAACTCGTAACTACCCAATACGTAAAAGTAATAATAATAATAATTTCTTTTTGCTTTTTCTGAAGTTGATCGGTCAGGCAGGCCGGAGTCCGACACGGGGTTGCAATATCTGGGTTGAAATGCTGATAATGTCAGAGCAGCGCGTATTGGACACTACTGCGCCGTGTATACTTCATATTGCCGGTCCGATGATGCGTTGAGAGCGTGCAATTACCTCACTCGACCCGGGTTGGCGGGAGATTGCCTCATTACACAGATGTGATTGGTGATTTTGTAATAATGAGTTGATTTTCAGTGACCATATTTTTGGTAACCAAAATAGATGTTAAAGAAACAATTAAGAAAGAAAAACGTCTAAAGTCTATAAAATTGTCTACAAAATTACAGTGAAATAACGCCTCATAACACCATACCACCATACCACTAAATAATGAAAGACCATAAAAGTCTATTAAAAATACCATAAATAAATAAGGCGTTTGTAAATATATCGCGAGGTAATTCCCAGTGAAGATAAAACAATCAAACTTTTTGTGGAAAAAAATATTTCTTTGCACCTACGGAGTAGTAAAATGAGCGTTGGTAACAAACGATTCAAAATTGTGAATAGCAAAAACTGTAAAATGAGGTCAAGGCAATGGAAACATTATAAATACAAATAAATCAGCTTATCTTCTGTGTTGCCAACAGGACAACGCGACCTTGCTGTCCGACCGCCCGCTACCCTCGTCAGTTGAGATGCAAGGACGTTATCTGTTTTAAGGATTGTCCTATTGTAAACTCATTTCAGTAATGGCTACTCTAAAATCATTGCAAATTCTATAAAAACGTATTTCTGTTTTAATTCATTCATGAAAATCAATTTTATTATAGAAAAAGTTAACATGTATGTCGGGATTATTTGGATTGAAAAGTGTATAATGCTTACAGCCAGTCGAAAACAATATTATCTGTGTAACAACCAGATATATATTTGAATGTAAATTTAGATGCACACTTGAGTTTAAATAAAATTTTAAAAAAATATCAGTGTGTTTTTTAATCGTTGTGTGAACAGTATTGTTTCCATTATATTTTGATTGAACAAACCTTAAAAAAAGCACTCTCAACTCAAGTTCAAGTTAATAAATCACTAAATCTTCACTGTTTGTTAAATTTTAAAGCAGTAATGGCTCTCAAAGCAAAGTTGCCATTCATTTTTTACGCCAGAAAAGAATTGCTCAAATTTAGGTTTGTAACGTATCATATTAGTACACATAAAAGTCCAGGAAAAATCAAAAACCTTAATCTATTTCGTTAAGTCTCCATAAGAGGTCTTTTTATCTGTTTTAATAGATTTGAAAATATCATATACCACTCTTTCAATCTCCACAAAAAAAACGATAAAAACCAACTTATTACCCTAAACCAGATTTTAAAACATACTGTACAGTGCAAAATTTACAAGAACATTTTTTTTTTAAAGAAAAACAAACATTACAATTTTTATTGAATGCTCGCTACGTTCCCATATGGTTGTCTTTACTGTTCAATAAAATAAGGTAACTGATAAACCATATTCTTACTTGAACAATCTTGATAAAAACCGTACAAATAACCAACAAAAGTGTAGGAGCTACATAGAAATAAAGTTATATTCCTGCCAAGAATTTGTAAATAAAACATAAAATCACAAATTAAAAAATGCACAAATGAATAATAACTAACGTTTGACGATGAAAATCCAATGTAAATTTCAAACACAGTTATTTCATAGGTATTTAATGAAGAAAATAATTCGATACGACTTAAAACAGGGGATGTAGCGAAAGTAGAACGATTTAAGGCGAGGCATTATTGGGTTTTATCCTCCATTTCTTCTGACCCTGGCTTGAATTGAGCTGTGATTGAATTCTTTGCAAATGCTGAGGAGAAGTAAAGTGTCCAGCTTATCACAGGATTTTTACTGTATATAAAACGCTTAAAGCATTTACACACATATACAGGTATAATTGAGAGGTGCCCAACTGGACTGTTGTTTGTAGAATTGTATGAGATCGTGCACTCCAATGGACGCAACATGAAATTAACGAATAACTTTTTCTTAATAATGGCTGTAGGTGCTGTGCCCGTTATTTGCCCCGGCTGGAATGATTGTTAAAGCGATTCTATTCCAGAATTAAGCTTGGCAGCTTCCCTTACTGTTTTCATAAATAATCTTTGTGAAAATGTCAAACTCAATCAGTTCAAAAGAAACTGACGTGATTAAAAACAAACAAACATGCTTGCAGCCTCTTAGATTTCAGCATTCTCTTATGATATGTTCACAGATGGACAATGAAGTACAAAAATATTTTATAATCTCAGATCTTTTGAATGGGCCATTTTTACAAGACAGGATACAGGACAATTAAGAAATTAATGTTGCCAGCAAACAAACAATGTGGAATTATCATCCTGTGAACCACAAGCTCTCGAACATCTAAGAGTCCAGCTTCAACACATTGTTAGTGTTTTTAAAGGACGCTACAATTAAAATTTTAAAGTTTTTACAATTTTTACTTTGTCATAAAAGAACTAGTTATTTTGTATATTAATCAGATTTTGGAAAATTAGTTTAACGGGATATGCGATTACTAAAATTAAATATCTCCAAATACATATTTGCAAATCGGGGAAACAGCGTGAACGAAAATTTAGAGAATCCTTAATCCAAGCGTTTAACAAAATAACCCGCCCCATGAACAACGCCACTCCGAATCCACGACCGCAACGCAACCGACGACTGTGACAAGTGTTAATTTTATTTGGGCAGGTCCAGTTCCAGGTCCGATGCAATGAGAGGATCGGTGACAAAGAGAAGTAATTGATTCAGAAGTTGAGAGGGTCCGGGGGAGGGGGGGTGGCGCCGCGGCGCTGAGGGGGGGGCGGGGGGGGGAGCGCCAGTCTGACGAGTCAGTCCTCCCCAGGCCGCGGACAGAGGTGCTGCCATCTCGGTGCCGGTGCAGAAACCAGAGCTTCAGTCCCCTCGGGTGGTTCAGTACTGGATAATTGTTGTCCTCAAAACTCTGTGATACAGCCAAGTGCGACTTTCACTCAATATTAATTAAAAGTTCAATAAAAGTTTAGTTAATTTAAAAATTTTCCACATGCTTAAATTTTAAGTGAAATTTAACATGTAAAGAACAGTTAAAAACAATATCAAATGACTCCAACAGATTAATAAAGTAAAGTTTTAACATAGTTAAATAATCCACGTTTTCTCCAAACTAAATATCCTAACTTTTTAAATATTTCGCGACTCGAGATTAATCTTGTTTGGATGTTTGACAACTATTTCATTCAGTAGTCATCAGCGGTGGACGGAGTGCGCGGCAAACGAAGCGCCCCCTCAGTGAGTCGCAGACCGTGTTTGTGTGAGTGAGTGAATGTCCTCGTCAACCGCCGCTCTCGCCCTCGGCCACGGGATATTTACTTTATGGATTTAGCTCAGGTAAATCTAAATGGAACGTTTATTTTAGACGTTTAAATATAATTCATTCTGAAAAAAATTAAATTGGATTTATGTGGTAGGGAAATGAGATTTTCCATTAAGAATTGCTGGAAGTATTTAAAAGCCAATTTTATATATAGTAAATATTAGTGAGATGATAATTATACAATCTTTTAATTCGACTCATTAGGCTAGTATGAATTTGAATCCTCTCATAAATACTATAGCATAATTTACTACAACGATTCTATTATAATTATATTCAATTGCTCTTTCCGTAATTAACCGTTTATTCTTGAATTGGAAAATTTCAAATAGGTTAAAAAGCAATGCACTGACCCTCTAGTCCAGGAGTTCATTATTTGTATTTACAAATGAACTGTAACAATATCAGATAAGCATAGCCTATATATACAAATTTTTCACTATGAGTAAACGTTTTAGAATGATCTAATATGCTAAGTAATTGAGTTTAGTGAATAGAGAAATAAACTAATACATTTTAAGTTAAACATCCCCTCAAATTAAAATATAATCAAAATAATCAAAATAAAAGTTAAACATAAAGTTAATCAAAATATAAGTTAAACATTTTAGAACTCAAACCATTGGGTAAACGAAAATGTAAAACGAATGATGGCTGAATAGTTCTGTGCGAAACCAGCTGGTACTACCCGTGGCTTCGGTTAAAATGGTGCAGCAGTATGATATCAGCCATTATCTATGCTGTTAGACTGTAAACCCAAAGAAAAAAAAAACCAACATACACGGCACAGTGCTTGTAATCTTGTTACAGGTACCGACTAACCTTACTGATTTGTTGTACTTTTTACATTTGCGAGTCAGTAAATTACAAACCGTAAAAACTATACGGTAAAAGATATGTATATCAGATTATTAACCTTAAATATAAGCTCTAACGAATAATATTTTATTGTAAGTTTGATTGATTGCATAAACAAATTAAGAAACACATCATAAGTTTTAAATACTGGAAATAACAAATTCCCTAAAAAAACGTACCCTAAAACATTAATTTCTGTATTAAATAGAAATTTAAAGGTATTTTAAATTAGATTACAGAGTTGTCATGTTGGCAATCAAATAACATCAATTATTTCACTGCGCGTGTTGATTTTACAAAACAAGTTGATTACCTAATGCATTTTGCATTTTGTCGTTAAATGGATTATTGTTTAGGAAGATTATATTGTATCTTTTAATCTCTTGACAATATATATCTACACAGCAGTATTTAGTTTTCAAAATATTAAGTTTTAATAACTGGAAATGGCTGTCATTTTAAATTGTTTTCTCCATCTTCTTTTAGCTGTTATAGTTTATAAGTTCATTTTATATTGCTTATGTGTTTCACTTTTTATGGTACAGAATCCTTATGGTTTTTGGGATAGTGATTGATTAGTCTGTCAACCGTACTTTGCTCATATATATTGTTATATATATGAGACAGTTGGTGTGGGTGCCGAAAGAAAAACATCTCTCTGAGTTCATCCCAGTGCAATTAGGAGGGTCTGTGTCTGTTTGTACACTGTAGGACAACAGTGACCAGTAACTGATGGAGAAAACTTTTCTATTAAGGGTTTCAGATTAAATACTAGCAGTTTTTATTCATAAAATTGATAATTCAATTACAAAAGCTTTGTTTTTATAGAGAAAACAGTATAACGGATTTATGTAGTACTAGCGGCCTTTTTTACCTTCCGATTGCTTCTCCCTCGAGCCTTAGGACTCCGCGAGTAAATGGTCAAGCCAAGCAAAGAGTGAGCCGGTACAGTAATGCTGATAGTATGTGACAACGTGAGGATTCGGAACCTGCGATATCGCTACAATGGTTCTAAAAAGCCCGGCGCGCTACCAACTGCGCCACCGACTCACTCTTATGTTAACACTTGCAGATATACCCGCGGCTTCGCTCGCTAAAAGGATACAAATATTTTGATTCAAATGTAATTAATTTGTAAAGTAATGTGTAATTTTTTTGAAATTTCCAAAACAGACTGATGATTTCAATGATTCATCTGAACTATACGTTCTTGAGTACTTAAATACACCCTCAAGGTTGTAAGTGATTCCCCTCAGATTGAAATGATAAGATAAAACGTTCCCCCGATGAAATTTCGTTTTTCTCTCAAATGCTACGAATTAATTACCATGAGATAACACATTCTAATTTTTGAGTTTAGTCTTAAGAATATTGGAATTTTCTAGTTTATCCGCTATCTAACTTATAAAATTGGGTTTCTAATAGTTTGAATAAAAAATTATTCACCTCTCATGTTTGAACTCAGAACTTTCATTGCACAGCGCGTTCCCTAAAACTTGTTGGCCAATTTGACTCATAACAATAAGAGGCATATATGATATGTCTGATGTAAATGACAATACAAAGGGTGTACTCTAGACCTAACATCTCAATTTAGTATGTTTAATAAGATACCAAAACCTTTGAAAAATAATGTTTCGCCCAAAGAAATGGGGAAAAATACCCGAAAAGATTTTTAAATAATATTGAAGATTGGATTACTCGTTTAGCAGCTAGAGGCGAAAATGTACGGTAGAATTAGTATATCTTTTTAAACTTATCCTAAATCACCCTCAGCCATCAGGCAAACTCTCCCACAATTATTAGTTCTGAAACCCCTAATCATATAAAAATAACGGAATTATGGAATGGAATGTCCAAGCAGAGTTTCAAGATTCTAGTTTAATTACTCTGGGTGTTCCGTAAAACGTGAATAGCCTATGTGATGCAGGACAAATATACAATAGAAGATAACCGAAATAGTTCTGAAGAGTTTATTCTTTTTTTTAGTATTTGGAATTCCAATCATTTTGTCTCATGAAAATATTCGAGAGATCGTTCATATTTGTCAATCATAGCTCTAAAAATCGAAAAGGCCGACATTTTGAATTTTTAAATTTACTTTATTTTATCCTTTTTAGAGAAAGACTTTAAAATCCTTTATTAGTATGCATCTGTAGCCTATAGCGAATATTCGAACAAAGTTTCATGGCCCAAAGCTCTATATTGTTAGAGAAAATCTGCTTTGAAAACCAAACATGCCTACCATCTGAATTTTATAATATACCCTATTGTAGCCTTTTGAATAATATATTTTAAAATTCTTTCTTAGTTCACATTTAGAGCCTGTAAAAGTTATGTGTTCCAAGGTTCTGGCCCAAAGCCTTATAGTTTTTGAGAAACTGTGATCTATAAGTGAGAGAATGATTCAGTCAGTTAGCCGTTTTGGCTGTTACATATAAATAGACTATTACATATTGAAAGTGTTCTTCTTTGAATTCAACTTAAATTTGCTAGATATTTGAAGACTTCTGAAAAAAACATTAAATCAAATCTTATTTTGTACTCCCTACAAGCTTAATCAAAACTTTTAAAGTAAACAAAGAGGATAAGTTTGGAAAATTATAACATTTTAGGTAATAAAACTAAGTACATAACAATACAGAATAATGGAAATTACGTCCATGGTAACCTTGCACGTTCGAGCATAACGTTTATAACGTCGGCCATTATAGTCTAATCTAAAAGTAAGGGGACTAGTATAATTATTAATAAAACACTCTAAACAACGTAATTTAATTGTAGATTTTTTTAATTTGTCAGCTTATCCTTATTAATGAGAAATACAAGTATCTAAAACCAAACTACATCGTTCCGAGTGCTTTAATAGTGATTAGACTTTTTTCCTTAATTTCAGCCTAGATTTATTCATGATTTGCCTCCTGGATTGATAATTAATTGACTTAAATAAATAGGTTATTATTACCTTACGTCTTCAATCTAATTCCGATTGGATTGAAGACGGAAGGTAATAACCTATTTATTAAAGTTCAGCCTAGAATTTAATGGCCAACATTAAAGTCCTTGAGCAGCTGTAACTTCTGCTTGGATTAAGCTTTTGAGATGCGGTTTGCTCTGTTATGATCAACTAATTAAGACCTTTAAATTGAGTTATAACTCGAGGTATGCTTACACTTAAGAATTTCAAGACTTCCAGCGTGGGTCGTCCCCTCATCGTGCAAAAAAAACTAAGAAAATACGCCAAAATATTTCTATTTGTAATAGATACACAACTGTAAAGTTTGATGACTTTCTGAAAAATAATATTAAATTTATTTAATATATTCCAGACTTTTTATGGACCCTGTATATTATTTAAGTGACTTATTTACACTTAATAAATAAATATAGCTTTCATCATTATTTATCAAATTATTCCGTTTATGAATTTAATGATTTATTTACATAATGTTATAAGGTTGAATTCTTTTAAAAATAAAATTCTCCAACCTGCTAAAAGAATTTATGTTCGGCACAAGCAGTCTGTTTTAAAGCAATAAACTACCTCATAAAAGGCCCCATTCTAAATAAAGGTAACGGGTTTAACTCTATAAAAGGTTTATTCGAATTCGGAAAACGTATAAAGTGCACCTGCGATAACTTGTTAAATAATTCAGTCAAAAGACAGCTATAAACTTGTATTCAGAATGAGCAAGCATTATTAAATATAGATTTTTTAAACTCGGTACTGAAGGGGGGCCATTTATTTTAATTTCTGCCTCTGCACCACCTCCTGGATACGGACAGTTTCCCAGATCATTGCCGTAGTTCTTTTCAGTAAAAAATTCCACTCATGAAATAGCTTCAAAAGATATTCCTCCCTTTTGTCATATGTGATGTATTATTCAAAACTATTTTTACAGCATTATGATTTTATTTATTGCTCTTGCCTATAACATTTGCAGGTTAATGCCAATTTAAAATAATTGAGGTGTATTGTATATAAAGAAAGTATTACATTAATCATATGTATTTTTTATCGATAAAGAATTACCAGTTCCGTATTTATCACAGAAAATGTTACTTTAGAAACAGTGTTGTCCTTTACTCATGACCGAACCATTATGCATGCAGAGAGTTGTTTATTTAGCATTTTTATTTACTTGAAACTAGATAAACTTTTAGTATTCTTTTTCTGGAAACGTCTATCACCGATAACCCAAGCATTTGCATATAACCTATCATACCCTCATCAACCCCTTTTCACCCCCCCCCCCCCATAACTTGAAAATTGTAAGTAGCAAGGAGGGCTTTGTGGCATATAAAACTGAAGAGCGCAAAAAATAAAACGTTTATGAAACTGAAATTAAAATTGCATTCTGCGGTCTCAAGAAACTGCATCATCAAAGAGAGCGTGTTTTCACCATGGCAAATTTTCCTAGATAGCATGTATTAAGAAAGTAAAAGAGATTTTGAAATGCCGATTGTGGGAAACAAATATCACCATTAGGGCAGATAGTTCCCGTTTGAAAGACGGACGTAACAATTAGTCATGAATATAAAAGACCCGTGGTTCTCAGTGTTTCAGTGATGCAAAAACATCCAAGTTGTATAGAACTGTTTAACTTCACTTTAACTCGATACAATAACCAGTTATATCCAGAACGTATATTTGTAGTAGGGGTGTGCGAGTATTGATTTTTGAAGTCGAGTCGAGTTTTCAAAAATACCCGCGAGTTTCGAGTTTTTTCGTGTCGAGTATTTTGAATAGCATAAGTTAATAGTTATCATGCTTATTATTGATCTCATAGCATGCAATATTTTTTTATTTACTAAACTGGGTTGTTTTCCTAAGCATTAAAAGCAAACCTGTTTTCAAATGAAAATAAACGAGATTTCAGGCCATCTTTAACATAGCTTTATATCATTACTCATAATTTTATTTAACTTTCAGCCTTAGGAAGTAAAAGCCAAGCTACATCTACGCTTGTTGCTTTAAAAAAGGGGGTTTGTAACATATTGTTATATTTTTAAAATTTAAAGTTAAATCAGTCTCATTGAGCATAAGTAAGAAAATATCTCAAATTATAGAAAGGAAAAAGTCAAAACTAAATTTATTGATATTATTATCTCAAAAAACACTTTAATTCAAGAAAAATAACAATAGTGTTATGATGGCTGGTCATTTGTGGGGTTATCTGTGTTAAAAACGACCGTAAAATGCGATCGCGCTTACCAATTCCGGGTAAACGGCGGGGGTAACTACTCGACTCGAACTTTCGAGTATTTTTTAAAACTTTTAGTCGAGTACTCCCACACCCCTAATATGTAGTTAAAAAAATTGATGATAGAAAGTCCAGATCAGTGCGGGGTTGAGCCGGATGAATCGGAATATTACATCAGGGGCTCTCGTCACGGAGTGCACATCGCATTCCCGGCTTAATGTCAGAAGTGAATCTCGGAGTAGTCTTTGACATTATAAAAACTTAATTGGAAAGAGTTGTGAAGTTTATTACATCCTGCTGAAACATTATCATACTTTTACAGCCCTTGGTAATTGGCCTTTCGCTATTTGGAAAACCTTAAAGCAGTATAATACTACCAATTACGTCTAGTTTCGAAGGTTAAACTGTTAAACGTTCTCTTTATAATTTTATGTGTTTTGGTTGAATTATTACATCCTGCCTGTTAATTATCGATAAGTGTGAGGATAATATAAAACTGTATTGGTTTTATTCCTCTGGTGTGTTATGAGTTTTAGTGGGGTTTTAAATATATTTTGTCGAAGTTCACTGATCTGAAGTCACTGTTTGAGATAGACGATGAGGCTGTTTAATGAGTTTCGGTTGACTCTATTTTTAAATTAACTGTGCAATTTTTTGTTTCATTGCTATCTGCTACTAAATTAATTAATGTCAAAGGCTGCATGATAAACGTCTTCTCCCTCATTCTCGGTACCTTCTAGCTGAACATTAGATTTGCTATTCCCTTTGGTAATACACTCCCTTTGGTAAAAGGTGCGTAAACATTTATAAAGGGTCTCAAAACTTTTATTTAATCACCAGAGGACTCTTCCTTATGAAAAGGAGCAAAGTTTATTGTGAATCCATAAGGTTATTGTGAATTCCATTTCTGAAGACTCCGACTACCTGGTGGTATTTCAAAGAGAATATGAGTAAAGGATGAGTGAGAGATAACCAAGATGTGATACTAATTTCAACTGTGTTTTTAGGTTGTTCAGAAGTTTAAAAACCTACTAGGATACTATACCGTCATTTCAGTTTGTAATGTATGAATCTACTGTCTTCCCTTTTATCGCAGTTCCCTACAATTATGTTACCTCTTTATTTTCTTTTAAGGTTTTAATTTTACTTTGGGCTTTTCAAATTGGTGCTAATCTGTACTATTATAAAGAAGAGGTGGTTTCTGTATGTATGTATGTGGCAAGTGAACTCGAAAAATACTAAACCGACTGGGTAGAAATTTCACACAGAGGTAAATCTGGACCTCTTGAACACATAGGCCTATTCACTTTCTTAAATCCCCTCGGGCTACGCCCCGTGAACGTCCTCAGTTTCAATGTTTACATTTTAAACGAATGTAAATATTCAAATACTGAAATGTAAACAACTGTGGAAACTTTATATTGACAGTTCAAAGAGCAGAGGTAAGATCAGCTGTAATTTTTATCGTGAGCGAAGCCTCGGGCAACTGCTAGTATTTTCATAAATCTTTTACTCCCGATACAAGCTCGTCGATTGTATTCATCAAATTAATTATTACGTATGTAATAATGTAATAATATGCAATATTCAATGAAACATTAAATTAAGAAGTAAAAATCAGAAGTACAACATCAGCTATATCTTGGGTTGCAATCTTTATATCATCAGCGGATGTTATAACAACGTTTTGGAAGTTCGATGGGCCCCAGAGGGTATTACGCTTCTATTAACTACTGACACTGATATTTTTTGGTCAGAGAGTTTGTTGCTTTTTGATCGTTCGGTTAGAAGCTATATTTCCTTTGAAATTATGTATAGAGTTTGGCGTTTTTACTTATAGTATATTCTCATATTTCACTCTAATGAACTTAAAAGAAGTAATTTAAAATTCAAAATTAATCTAAAATAGATGTCAAAAGCCTAGATCGATCGATTTTATTAAGGTCCAGCAAAAGTGAAATGCAAGTAATTTAAACTCCTGTTAGTAGATAGATTGTAAGTGAGAAAGCCAAATAATGTAGTATCTCATTTTAACTTAACATTTGTTCAAATTAGTTAAAATAGTATATAAAGCATATTTTATTAAATAATTAAATTTATTTCGGAAGAGATATTGCGATGTTCGAAAGTTGTTTCCTTTCAACACTCCTGATGGAGAAAAAGATAATTGGTACAGAGAGGGCGAGGAGATTGGCCCCCCTCCGATACAAGTGCTGTTAACATCGCTCCCTGCCGGGCAAGAAATAAACCCCGAAATCAGCCTACGCTTATTGTAAAAAGCTTTGTAAAAGTAGTGATTATTTTAGTCGGTTGTTAATTTTAAAATATCGGTGTTTAATTTCCATCGGTGTTGGGGAAGGAACAATTAAAAATGTTTCAGTCCTCCTAAAACGTTACACACCTTCTTGTTCTGTCTAATGTCAAGTGTGGACTTTTTAAAAAGTAATAATTAACGGAGGAAAAAAGTAATAGTTAAAGTTTAAATCATTAGTATTAAGATTATTTCTCCTGAAGATGCCACACTAGCGGCGAAATACGTATCGGGAAGTAACTTCATCTCAATAACATTGGCCAGCCTCTACACAAGGTAACTTTTGTACACCCGTACTCAGAGTTCTCAGATCGCTACAGTATCTATGCTATTATATGATCTAACGAATACTGTAGTAGTTGTAAACTTCAGCTTAGTGAACCTTCTGGAGCAAGTTGTAGTTTGGACTAAAATATATTTTTCTACTGACACAGAAACACATGTTTTTTCTTCCTTTTTGTTAGCTCAAAAGTTACCCTTTGCCAATACCAGTCCAAAAACTTTCCAGCCTAGACCGGAAAGTCTTCCGGACTACGATTACAGAAAACGGAAGTAAACATTCAGCTGATTTGCAGCGAACCGACGTGTAGTGCAAAATTAAAGGTTACTTTTTAGAGAAATGTAACGAAACTTCTGGTAGCTTTAACAAAATTTTCTTTGTTTATTACAGGATAGGTTTGAAAAATTGAGAAACGTAGCGGTTGATGCAAGGAATACGTTATGATTGAAAATATGTTTTTTTTTCTGAGAAGCATGATGATAATAATCGTACATTACTCGGCCGGTAAGTTTAACCGCACTTGCATGAAAATCCCACACTTGCCTTGCGGCTCACGCGGGAACTATCAAGCTCGTTCGGTAAAAGAGTACTTTCCGGCTTAACGTACTATTCCCTCATCATCGGGATTTGAACACGAGTATAATCCAATCACTTTTAGATGTAGCAATGCCTGTCCAGGACAGTCAATTTTTTCACTGCCCTTGTAAAGTTGTATAGGTAGGTGTTCGTCGATTCTACAAAGTTGGTGTAAGGGCCTATTTTTCCTCGTCCAAAATAATTACATTACTGACTTTACATAATCTAAGGCCACGGGGGAAGAGCTTCTTTTGAATATTCAGCAACGTTTGTTTACTTGCTTCTTTTGCACCCACTTTCTGCAAGTCAAGTGCGATTAAAATATGAATGTTTTGAACTTAGCTCGTGCATTAGATTTGTTTATTATCATCCTAAATCGCTTACTGGTCAAAATTCAATCGGAAACTATAAATAGTAATTAGTTTTTATTCTTTGCTGTAATTAAAAATTACAGTAATTAATCGAATTATTATTCTTAAAAATAACCTGTAGGTGCTCAGTTTATTTCTGCAGTACAACGACATCAGTGATTACGTTTTCACATTGCGTTATCCACAGCACCATATTTGAATATTTATGCAACCACCACTAACCAATCAGAAAAACCGCTGATTTTAGATCTTGAGAAGACTAAATTTCAAATATTGGCGATTGGAAGTTATGCTTCTAATAGACTTTGTGTCAGGAATCATGACATTTTTGCTTAATATATTATTAATTCTTTAACTTGAATTTTTTATGTATATTTTGTATTACATACACTCTATTCCATACATCATATACTGATTCCCCTTATATAATTACATTCTTCACTTTATCTTCGAGTATAATTAATTGTGACTATTATTTTAATTTTCCCTTAGGAATGATTTTGCCTCTACCTCCACCTTCTACGAGTGATGAATCTACTTACTTTTCCTTTACCTGTCCTTGCTCGACTTCATCCTTTGCCGTTCCTATTCTCTGTATAAGATCTCATTGTTTAATATATTTCCTAAATGTATCATTTCCTACCTTATTCATTCACATTATTTACACTTTTAACAGTGAATGTTTTTCTTATCAGTCAATATTCCTTTTTATTAGTCGATATTAAAAATGTTGTCAGTTCATACTGAGAGATCACTGAGTATCTTCATTTTTATATTTTTGCTATCAAAAGTTGTATATTTCGACTACTTATTTTCAACTTACAATTAGTTATAAAGAGATTTTATAATTTAAAACTCAGAGGAATAATTCCAAAAGGTGAAAAGGCTTAAAGAAGGCAAGCATTTTAAAGTACAGTATCAATTGAAAGATGAAATTGCAAACCCATTTTAAAAGAGATAGAAGTTTAAGGAAATAAAGCAGCAGTCCAGGTAGTTTTTGCCACTTTAGGGACCAATATATCTTCTTATAAGCTCCAATTCAACGTTTACTTCTTCATAAAAGCCTTTGTTCTGGAACAACTGCTCAAACAACTCCTACTGAACCTGGCAAGGGCTCGATCCAGTATCCTTCAGACCATGAAGTGATCGTTACATCCACTCAGCTACCTAATATGTTACGTAGATAAAGTAATATAAATAAACACTGGATATATATTATTTACTAAAATATGGCAATTTCAAGCAATTTAAGTGTACTTCCATAGTACAAATATTAATTTTTTGAAGCCTTACATGCTAACAAATTTGTTGGTGACGAATTCCCATTTCCACAAGCCCTCTAAAAATGTCAAGTCCTTTTTGTTAGGAGTTGGTTCTTAAAATGAGGTAAGATTATTCATATGCCATATGAATTTCGATAGACAAATATAAATAAACCCCGAACTAAAAATATGACATGTAGACCTAGTTATAAAAAACTATATAAATAATAAAAATGATATTTTTTGTAAAATATATAGTCCTTACTTTACAGCAATTAAAATATATAACAAAATTGTAAGAGGTGTAGAATTTCAATGTCGACGTGAAACAGTTCTTACTTCTAAGATGGTATATCTTCGAAAAAAAAGTTAGGAAGTGTTGCACTATAAATGATAAGAGTACAGTGGTCTCCAGGGCCACACTTCCCAAATGTTGTTAAAACACCCGCTCCCAACGCGAATACAGGTCTGGTCCCAAGATAAACTTTGTCGGATGATTTATCATATCTGGCCTTTGTAAAATGTGTAGCGCATAGCACACAGGGGCTTGGTTGGCGTGGTGAGAGACATATGTTAAAATATATTTACAGAAAATTTGTTGGAATGAAACAGTAGTAGTCAACAAATTATGTTTCAGTGAAGCCTCTCATTAAATCTGTTAAATAGTAGGCTTAATAAAAATATAACTATTTCTCATGTTTAGGGCCTTCCACCGGAAAGTCCCTTCTTTTCATGGTTTGCCGATGAAATCAATTTCGAAATCACTTCCTGAAGAACCTTGTTTTATCTTCCAATAGTAGTAAAACGTAATACAATTGAAAGTGTGTTGACTGTATGAGCCCAATTCATCAACTCCATGGAGAGAAATGGTGTACCTAAACAGATTTCTTTAAAAAAATGGCCCAGCCCCAAGGCGGTGATCTATTGCAAACGTTTTATTTCTATAAAAGTAAAACGCACAGAAGTATGCAATAATTTATTGTAAAAATATACCGGGTGTTTCACCTAAAGTGAACCAATAGCTAACTTTTTTATTATAAATCTGACAAAGAACTTCTTACGGGGCACTTCCCTTAATTTTTAACGCTGCTTTTTTGAGTCACTTCGAAATTTAAAAATATGGCCGCCATTTTCCAATATGGCGGAAAACTTTGATTTTTCTCATGGAACACCCTATATTTTACGGGCGTTTTTGGATTTTACGCTTAATTTTAGGAACTTTTAATTTTTTCGAATTTTTTCCTAAACTCAATGGTTCAAGAGATATGAGCAGTTAAAGTTTGATTTTTCCCCATTTAAAATGCATTGTGTCCATTTAACTGTGCCATCCCATGTATTCCTTATGGAGTAAAATCATATTCAAAATAACACATTTCCACGATTAAATCTTGACTAAAAATTATTTTATGATTGATTGAACCTCAACTAAACTAACATTTTAGGCACTTTTATCTTTTTGTATCTTTTATTAAACCCAACCGTTTTCGATGTACAGACTACCAAAAATGTCCCAATGTATTTTAAATGGGAAAAAATCAAACTTTAACTGTTCACACCTCCTTAACCATTGGGTTTAGAAAAAAATATAAAGGATAAAATGTTCCTAAAATCAAGCGAAAAATCCAAAAACGCCCTAAAATATAGGGTGTTCCATAAGAAAAATCTAAGTTGTCCACCGTATTGGAAAATGGCGGCCATATTTTTAAATTTCGAAGTGACTCCAAAAAGCAGCGTTAAAAATTAAGGGAAGTGCCCCATAAGAAGTTCTTTGTCAGATTTATAGTAAAAAAGTTAGCCATTGGTTCACTTTAGGTGAGACACCCGGTATATACTTTTATAACGATAGTCCTGATCTTCAGGTCTATAAGGAATAATTCGCAATCAATATAAATTGTAAACAAATTGCATTTTTATGAAATAATTTTTTGTTTCTTATCGATCAGAATGAATTGATAATAACTATAAAATGAGAGGTATAAAATATAACTAACGTAACATTTTACTTAATGCTTACACCAAAACCTTAGTTGAAGCTCCGTGGACTCACATAAAAGCAAAGTATTTAAGTTAATGTGATGTACAGTATATGTAATGTATGCTGTACACTTATCTATGTAAAAGGCGACCAATTTCACTTAAGTGAAAGCCACGTTTAAGTTATCAGAAGGTTGTTTGTACTAATTTTCACGAGGGTAAAATAATAGCTCATTAAAGAAGACACTTTTGATTTTAATTGTCATCAGTGGCAAAAAAAAACTCAAAAATATAATTTTTACTACGGTATTAAAGATGGAAAGTTATATGATAATTTTAAGAGAATTCATTTTGCAGAGTTGCGAGAAAACAGCACAACGAACTAAAATAATGAGATTGTTATTGTGGAACGTGAGCCTTGGAACCAATATAGGTATATGAAAAAGCTTTTAGAACCCCCTTGCGGAAAATTACGACAACAGTTTCCAGAATAAACTCAAATATGTGTTAAACTCTTACGGAAAACCAAATCGAACATAATTTTACTAGCTATTTTAGGCCACATACTAGCCTATTAAAAAGCAGTCTCCACTGATAGTATTTTAACTTTAATCCTGCGAAATGAAGAAAAGAATACCACTAGATAATTTCATTCAACTAAATTTACAAATATAAAATAATTTTATTTTTGATTGAGGTATATTTTATAAAATTAGCAATAGTTTTACATTTTGATTCAATTCTACAGTTCTTACTTTAGGTTTCCTATGAATAATATTTATTTTACCTCATAACAATTTCATTTTCTTAGAGAAAATTGCGAATAAAATTCAGAATTTATGCAGATGAGTTAGGAGACACTCTTCCAATGTTGCAAATAAACATTAAGCTGGGCAGTAAAAGTCAAGCACCGGTTAGGTGGGGGTTGCGGGCACGGACTCTAAGGGTAAAGGTCCCCCAGGGGGCTGCACGTTGTAAACATCAACCCTACAGGGCACAGTCGACGCTTTGCGGGCCGGAAAACCCTTAGTGGAACACTGGAGTGGTACACTGAATACTAAGTAACGTGTCACTACAATGTTCAAAATACAATTATATGTGGTATGCATACATTCGTTATATTTAGCAACGATAGAATGGAAAGTTAAAACAATAGTAAAGTTTCAAGACAAAGCATTAACATTAATTAAAGTTTAATAGAATAGGAGTTTGGAGATTGTAAAAATAGAGAATAGAGAACTAAAATAAAGAGTGAAAGCTTCTGAGTGCCGGATGTAAATTTTAAGATAGCACATTTAAAAAGGGACAGTACCGGAATGATGGAACAGGCTTTATTGGTAAATACAAAGGTAGAAGACCCTTGGGGAAACCTGGACTAGGCTAGAGTGCCCGAGAAGTAAAGAACATTAGAAGGCTTAAAGAAGAAATTTTAATGTTAGAAGAATAAAAAGAAGAAGAGTGGAGGCGTGTCGTTGACGAGGCCAAAAACATGGTCATAGTAGTGTGTAGGAGTACGTAATTAAGTAGGTAAAAAACAATTCACCATATGAAAAGCAACAGAAACAAATTATCTTGCATTATTTATTTCCGGATGACCTTGAAGCATATAGGAACGAGTTTCCGAAAACCTGAATTCGTCTCAAGATGCTGAATTGTAAGACTGTTTTACTTTTACCAGGCCTAGACCGCACCAGAGAAAATATGAATTCTTCCAATCCCAAAAGAACAGGGAGTGAGTCCTCGCTGCCTGCGATAGTCTAATTTCTAGCTCAGAAGAAGTCTCGCGTAAAATAGCTAAAAGCCTTTTGTAGGAGAAAATCCAAATAATTACGACTACGGTAAGAGTGAATTTATGCGCATAATAACGACTCCCACATGGGGGTTAACTGAGATTTCATCGCCACTTATCGTAGCCATGGCTACGCTTTACTTGATTGCTTTAAGAATGTCATGTTCAATCCTTTCATGGTCTAATGTCATGGTTTGATTGGAAAAACCTACTTACTATGATAAGTAAAATTTAATAAAGGTTTTTAACTTAAAACATAATAAATTTTGTTAGACACCCAAAACTTCAACCTCGGACATTGGTGCCGATAACTACATAAACAAGTGTAAAATACATTAACAATTCAGTAAAATGCTTAGCGGGAAGTAATAAATCAATTTTTTCTATTTGATGATTTAACATATTGAACGAATTTTGCTTTCTCATAAATTTAGAGGGCATTACATTTTTACTGCCTCTTTGAGTGAGCTGCAAGCCAACTTTAACTAAAATGGTTCTCATTTTTCTAAACGAGAGAATGAATAACAACAAAATGTAAACAAATGCAGTCACTTGTTTTATTAGAGAAATTAGTAAAAACTAAAATATAAATATTTTTTATTTGAATAACAACAAAATGTAAACAAATGCAGTCACTTGTTTTATTAGAGAAATGAGTAAAACTAAAATATAAATATTTTTTGGTTGAATTTCCACAAGTAGGTAGCTATAAATATACCATCGGATTTTCACGAGAAATAAGCCAAGGTAATTTATTATATTATACATTATTATACATTATACATTTTTGAAATAGTTTCACCTAAATAGAGGAATGAGGTAAGTGAAATGACATTTTGAAATATCTCATTTTTGCAGAGAGCGCCCAGAGACGACGTGTTCTGAAAACGAGGGTCAATTAATTAACATTTCTCACTCGGGACGGGTATTTCGTGAAAGAAATACAAATCCACCAACTACGTGGGCTGATAACAAACACCTTATTTAAAGTTTAAGTCGAATCAAACTATTATAATGATATGTTAATTAATTTTACATCATACTACACATGAACATCTGCTTTCTGTGCCTTACTCTTTGCTAGAAAGTTAGTCCCTGCCGATCACTGCACGATAAATTTACCGTGCAGAGCTCAGTAAATTTACCTTACACTAGGGAACGGAAATAACTGAAGTCAACAATCAAAGCAATCAGCTGATTGGAGTAAACCGACGTTTGATGTACGTTTATTGGGTACTTCAGATGAATGTAATGTCAGCACTGGTGGCAGTAGCAAATGTTTGTTTGTTTATCATAGGCTAGGTTTGAAGAATTGGAAACGTGATAGTTTATACAAGGGATGCGTTATGATTAACGCGTTTTTTTCTGAGTAACTTGATGCAAAGTACCGTACGTCACACTCCCGGGAAGTTTTACCGTACTCGCATGAAAATCCTGCACTCGCCTAGCAGGTTCGCGCGGGAACTATCAAGCTCGCTAGGTAAAATGGTTCTTACCGGACTAGTAACGTAATATAATATAACAGATTCTTTTGCAATTATGTCCAGCATTCTAAAAATACAAGGCTTTGTTGATATAACTGTGATTCAACCAATTAATGTTTGACTTGAAATTTCTATTCTCAATGTTAAATCTGATGGAGAAACACTAAATTTTAAGGAAGTCTAGGGCTCTTTACTTAAGTGTGACCTTCATAAATTCGTTGTAAAACTTGACACCTAATTACATGATGATATCGATACCAAAATTATTAAAATCTGTTCAGAACGGTTTGAAATCGAGCAATATGTACATACATACGATAAAGAATATCATAATTAATTGTATCTTTAGCTTGATTATGTTAATAGCACATTTCATAATACGAGTGGAAAGTGGTTCATTGCATATTCGAGACCTTTTGATTGAAGTGCGAGAATATGCAAACCACATTCGCTCGTGTTTTGAACGATACTTTTTGCTAAACAAGTTAGAAATAATAACAAATATTTTTTGTCTATATTGGAAATAATAATAAAAAACATTTGTTTTTTTGTTTTTTTTACTTCTATACTCAGTTCCACGTTCACCCATCAGTGTGGAATTTCCATAGGCTGTGTATTTTATATGATAGCCAAATTACGGTATGATCAGCTGATGATTTTATAACATGTTGATATGGATAATTGTAAATAAATTAACCCAGCAAACGTCATAGAATAGCTATCTCTCATATAGCCAATACTGAAAGGTGAATGTGGAATCGAGTATATACTCAGTTCCACGTTCACCTTTCAGTATGAATTCCATAAGCTTTGTAATATATATATCGCATTTTAAGTTGTAGTAGCCAAATTATTTTATAATCAGCTGATGGTTTTATAACATGTTGTTATGGATACTTATAAACAAATGTAAGCCAAGGTAATAGTATAGATATCTCCCATAAGGCCTGTACTGAAAGGTGAACGTGGAATCGAGTATGGAGGAAATTAATCTTATAAAGGGATCTCATGTAAGAAAATAAAGTTTTTTGTTTATTACGTAATTTTTTGGTTGATTGTTTATCTATGGTCCTCCATAAAAGGTAAAACCCTTCTCATATCTTTTCAAGGAGATCTTAATACTACGGTCTCTCTTTGTGCGGGGCTTTGAATATTCAACTCCATGGTTTCTGTGATGGTACCGAGGCTAATTGTGACGCAGTGGTCATTGTGAGTATCCCGACCACAATGTTAAGATGTTCCTGTTGATAGCTAAGTCCCGGGTATCTCCAATCTCAATTTCCGGTCTCGAGCTATGTGGAGCTCACTTCGTAGCTAGTTTACTGCACTACTCATCCTCTATTTTATCTCAGCGCTGCCGTATAAGCTCAATACATTCATGGTGTGACTCCTCAGATGCTCTCTCTTGGATCCAGACACCTCCTAACTGTCTCAAGGTGTATGTAGCCAACAGAGTTGCTCAGATACAGGAACTTACTACAACTCATGCTCGGTCTTATGTATCTACTCATTAAAATCCTGCTGATTGTGCGAGTAGAGGTCTCATTCCTTCCTCTCTCCTTTAACATCATCTTTGATGGCAATGACCTCCATGGCTTCATCAACCTTAAGAACATTGGCCAAAATCTAGTTTCATTCCTACCAAAATCGACTAAAATAGAGGAATTGCCTGAAACTAAACAATAACCTCTTACCTTATTAGTCATAACACATAAACCTGAAATGACCCTCTAACCAGGCGTTCTTCACGGCAGATTCATGGGAGACTCTAATCAATGTTTTTTCTTATGTTTTACGCTGCATCAAAAACTCAAAAGAAAGAGGAAAGCGTATAGGAAACCTTAAGCTAGAAGAACTTAACCGGGCAAAAACAAAACTATACAAGCTTGTTCAGTAGTCAGCACTTAAAGAGGATATGAAAAATCTGAAATCTGAATGACAGTGCATATCCCGAATTTGCCGATTGTGGGATTCATTGATGAAGATTAATGAAATATAGCTAAATTTTTGTAAACCAAGGTGGTTCACAGGGGGGGGGGTGTTGGATACTGGATGTTTCATAAAGGAACAAATTATGTGAACAGTCAGAAGGGTTTGTTTTTAGAAATGTTTTTGTTTACTTTAAGAGAAAATTAATCTTGTAGTAATCAAATGTAAACAAGTAAAGGTTTCTGTTAATTATGTAATTCTCTGGGTGATTTTGTATCTATGATCCTCCATTAAAGGTAGAACTCAAACTTGTTATTATAAGCCGCAAATACTGAATAGATAGTAAATCTTACTTTTACCTTACTTTAAACATTGTTTTTCCGTGGTGAACAACGCAATAAATATTTTTGGCATATGACAAAGACGTGACGAAGACAGATGATTTCATAGTGGCGAAGGAAAGGCAATAAATATAATTTCAGAACGCATTTATATAAATGAAATCCTACTAGCAGTGATGAATGTCTCTTTAACGAAACAATTACTTAAGGAAGGTTGGAGAGAGGGAGATCAGCAACGAAGGTCCGACTGCTGAATATGCACGAGGTAGACCTTCCCTCCATTACTTACGAATTGTAGCTTTAAGGCTTCATGTACGGATCCTGTTGTAAGTTATTAAACGGTAGTTCTAGGAAAAAAAACTTAACTTAAAAAACGAACTAAAAAAATAATAAAAACTAACTAATAAACTAACAAACAAACTAACTAAATAACTAACTAACTAACTAACTAACTAACTAATACAATTAACTTGTTGTTAGTATCAATTGTAGAACATTTTTTCGAATTAAATGAACAAGCTGTGAAACTAAACCACTTCTTTCTGCCGTAATCTTTAGCTGTTTATTTCTAAGTTCCATAAATGGGGAAAATTAGTACAAATTAAGAAGCAGACGAGATAAGATATCACTCTATAATGGAGTATTAAGTACATCTTATTAACCGAAAGTGGTGGAAACATGTCTGTTACATTACGCTTGTGTTTGTTTTCAAGGGTTGTAAACAATAAAAATGAAAGGGCAGCCTCATTTGCAATAAGGTGTCTACTTTCTTCAATGCCACTGCTGAGATGTTATAACATGGCGTATTGGAGGTACTAAACTAAAAATAAGAAATTTCTTTTGAAACTTATTTAAATCAATATTATCTTTGAATCGAAGTGTATAAGATTGGGTTTATATTTATGGTATTAAAAGTACCATAATGACTTTAACATTCCTTAAAGTCAATAAAATGTCCGTTATGATAGAAAACAACTGTATCGAGCACTTCTAAATAATTTGATTTATGTTGGTGATAAGTGTGTTCCCAAACACTCTCCTTCAAGACTATTATCATTTGTTAATGTCAAGTGGCCCGGTAAAAACTTTCATAGACGTCTTACAAACTTTTTCTTTAAATCGTATTAAAATAATTTCCATTCATATGACAATATTATTCAGGAGAAATCCATCGATTTAAATATTGAACGCATTTTATTCAACGAAATAAAAATATATACAAATCTGTAATGTTATTGTGTTAAAAAATATTAATTTTAATTTTAGTCTGGCGATTGAACTCAAGTGTTGAATTTTTTAAATATCCAGTTTACTCTCAAGGAGGTTAGATAACTGCTAGTTAGCAGGAAAGCCCATTAAAAATTAATACCAGGTAAATTTATGTCTATGAAATTTATGTCTATTTATGGCTATGACAGCTCTGTTTCCCAATAAAGATATTTAAAGAGCAACAGCATACATTGTTTTCATTTATTTATCACGTCGCTTTCACAACTTCGAATACTTTCACAGATGTGACGTTACAGATGTGAGCTGGAGTGACGGTGGTCGAGGGAGGGACGTGAATATTTGACGGCTTTACCGAGGACTCCCGCGGGGCCGCTGCACTTGCGATTATCGCGGCTCAAATTTTCCCCGGGGAGAGTAGAGCAAAAGCCGGTTTTCCATTCAGGATATTTCCTACTGCGTTAGTGGTAGAACTAATAACAGTATATTGGTTCAAATACCTACTTCTGTCCTCGTCTAGCCTTTATATTGCGCCATAACAAGCTTATAGGGGCAAATCTACGCTTTTAAGATGGCTAAGATAAAAACTACCAGTATTGTTGGCTTTGCCTTTATCATCTCATTTTGATATTAGTATAAATAAACAAGGGACACAAATAATCATTTAAAAAGGAAACAATAATAAGATTGCTTTGAATATTTGAATATATTGTGCAGATTATGTAATGAATATTATCATTTTGATATATTTAGTTTAAGTTTAAAAAATTACGGAACAAGTTTAAAGAAGGAGATTAGGAAATCATATGTTGAGCAGTAGATTTTTGTCGTTAGTAATTTATTTTATTTATTGCATGAATATGTATATTTTAAGTGATAATTTGTTACTCTTTCTTTCATGTTATTGTTATCATGGATATTTATGTATGTTTGTAGGTTAAATATTGTTAAGTTTGTTGTCACTAAGTGATTATAAGATGGTGAAGAAAAAGATGTTCAACAGAACAATGAACATTTTGATATTCAAATTTTTTACTATTAACTTATTCTTAATGCTATAATGTAATTGGCCTCGGCTGTTTTATAGCATTATCAAATAAATAAATAAATAAATAAATAAATATTAGTTTTCCTTGGTAAGTCAACAATTTTGAAGCAGCATTTTGATTACATCATCAGATGTTTATTCAACATTGCATGTTATTTAATTGTTTCATTTTTCTTGTATTTTATGAATTGCCAGTCCTATGCCTATATCAACGAAATTATGAACTAAGCATTGGCGAGAGGTAACAGAAACGAATAGGTCACAAGACTGCTCAAACAAAACGTTTAATAAACAAAGCAAAAATATCAAGATAAACCAAAATTAAAATGAAATAGGAAAATCAAATGAGGACAAAATTAAAATAGAATTAAATTGACAGCGTTTATCCTCACAAAATTGAACTTAAAATGTCTGAGGATTGAGTTTAAATGATTAAGTCACTTTGTAAAATTATTCTTACATTGTTTAAATAATTCAAAAATGACTTGATAACTTAAAATTAAGAGAATGAGACAATGTTTTCTTATACAATAAGTTTGAATATTGAATATTCATAGTACCTTATTGTAAATAAACAAACCAATCCACTGAACTTCCCACTCAGCACACCCTCCTACATCACCCATACATCACCCACACATCACCACACAGCCCGAATTAAATTGACAGCGTTTATCCTCACAAAATTGAACTTAAAATGTCTAAGGATTGAGTATAAATGATTAAGTCACTTTGTAAAATTATTCTTACATTGTTTAAATAATTCATGAATGACTTGATAACTTAAAATTAAGAGAATGAGACAACGTTTTCTTATAAAATAAGTTTACATATTGAATATTCATAGTACCTTCTTATAAATAAACAAACGAGTCCACTGAACTTCCCACTCAGCACACCCTCCTACATCACCCATACATCACCACACAGCCTTCTTCTCTTCTCTCGCCCGACGCCTCCTTCTCCCTCTCCTCTTTTTTCTTCCTCCCGCCAAGCAGACATTTGCCTCCTCATTGGCTGTCATCCCCGATAGGGAGTGTCTTAAAGGTTGTAGATGCAGATCTTAGAAGCATTCCCTACCGGGAACATTTTGCTCGCGTCAGGTGGGAAAGGACGAATGAAAGACGATCGGTCAGTCAGACAGACAGGCAAGACATAGTTTCATGGGAGGAACAATAACGATTATGATTTATTAAGTTTTGAATTTGGAAAATTATTAAGTTTTCGTCACGTAGTTACAGAATCAATACATTGTATTTAGCAAAATTGTTTAAGAAATCTTTTTTGATGGCAACACTTGAAATCACGTAGTTAACACTTACGTAATGTGTTATGTTTTGCAATGTTGTGATCTACACTCTCGTCATTTTAGTGATATTTGACATGCCGATCACCTCATGATCTATTTTTTATCAGGAAGTCTAGAGGCTTGTGTTTTCTTTTTGAGCTCGTATTCTCTGGTGTAGAGTATAAACGAATAATGCGATTAGAATGAAAATAAGAACATCTATAGAATCCACTTATAATTAAACGTTTAATAAGATATCAATTCCTATCTTACTATTAACACATCTGGTATTTTAAGGAAGCTTATTAATTTTTAACAGTTTATTCATCATGCTTTAAAAATCTAGTTTAATTTAATAATTATGAAGATAAACGTTTCTTTAAACTTCAAACGTTTCATTAAATGTTTCAGTTTTAAATGTTTCATACTTCTTTCTCATAAATAGTCGTTGGCTGTTAATTTTTAAACCTGGTCGCAAAATAAAAGACACAAACTAAATTACAATGCATGATATATTTCTTTAAGCTGGCTTTAAGATAAACAGAATGTTAATATTTAAAGTGTTTATCTAGAACATAAACATAACACATGTTTGAATTTTAAAAAGCGGAGGTTTCCAAATCCTCAAGCTTAAAGCTTGTACATCGTTATTTCACATCGATTTAGGCCTTGTTTAATGGCGATTGTAGAACTATCGAGGTTAAAATACCAGTTAAATAATGTTTTAAATGTAAAATTAAATATTAAAAATATGTACTTGGCAAATTCATTACTATGATCTGAGAGTTATGATTTTGTATCTCATTGGCAAAGAAGGTCTAAAGAGTAATTTGTCTCTATCCACCATGTTGCTGTAAGAACTAAATATTATTAAAAATGTGAAGACAGTTCTAAAGAAGTGATTTTTAAAGTTTTACTTAAAAAAATCTAAAAAAATATAAAATCGAAGTGTTTAGTTTTCATAATCAATAAATATAAATTCATATTTTGGAAAATTGTTAAGAAATTAAAGGCAAGAACACGCAACAGGCAAATTAAAAACAAGAACAAGTAAACAAGAAAACAAGATGTTAAAGGAATGGTGATAATTCCTTCTTTGAGCTCAAAATACTGAGAATTCGCCAAGCAAAACGAGCAGATTCATGATATATTCTATGTTGTTTTGTGTTGTATGTGGCCCCTACGCCGAACCAAGTTTGCGTTATCAGTTGAAAGACGTTTAAATTTCGAGCCACATTCACGAAGCAGGGCTGCCCTTATTTCAGCTTTAATGGTTAGTGAATATCAGACATTAGGTAGTCAAAAACAAGGCCTTAGTTGCATATTCACAAGGCCCTACTTGCTGTATAGCCACCACCTTTGGAATCACCTTCCTGCATCGTTTAGTGTCTCGATTACTACCATGAAAGAAAAAGTTATTTAATTTTACCCTTTATTAAAATCTATAATTATATATTTTTAAATAGAGAAAACAGTAGTGTAAGGCTCTCTCCTAAATTTTAAAGCTTTAAATCATATGCATTCTTAGTGTATTCTATATATTATAACATTTATTCGATGAAATGTTTTATTAAATTCTGACTAGTACGAGAGTAACAGAGAATGGTTTAGTTAAAAAAAATCAGAGGGATCGAAACTTTTTCTACAGCATTTTCGACATTAAAGTGAATTTGAACGCCCTCATTTGCTTGTTAAAAAACCTTCTAAACCGTCAGAACATCTTGATTACACAACTTAATATTTTAATATTCTTCTGATTACTCATACATTTAATTAATCATAGATACTATAATAAGGGAAGATGAGATCTTTTGATTCCCACGCTAAAACGTTTCAAGTTTATTATGAAATAACTCTATTCTCAAATGTTAGGTACGTATTTCTTCATTCACTATTATCATGGGTAATGTAAGTAAGTGTAATTTGTTTTCAATTATTTTAATGTGGATATGTTCCGTCAATTTATTTCATATGTGAAAGTAATTATAGACGAAAAGTTGGGGGTTGAGTATGAAAAATTATTCCGATGCATGCAGTTTCTGTTTTTGACGTTTTTTATTTATGACCGCTTGGACTTCACGAAACACATATGTTGCCCGTTCCGGAAGTAGTGCCATTCCAAAATGGCGGTCATTTAAAGATGGCGCCCAGTGTGCTCAGACATTGAACAAGAAAAATTACGAAATCCCTCTTGGTATTTGCACGATTTTGACGAGACATACTCAGTTTTAAAGGAGAAACCAGTGCGAATAAAAGTATTGCCGATGTTATTCACCTTATACTTTCAGCAAAGTAGTAGTAAAATATGTTTCTGTAAAAATATATTTATATTGTGAGTACCAAATATACCATGTTGGATCCAACATCTTCAATACCGATGATTCTTCCAAATGCGAAAAAAGTAATAACTATGACCCATAATTTAAAACTATATTTTTACAAAAAATTCAATGACGCAATCAGTTTCTAAAACCCCTAAAGCGTTGGCGATACCATTATTTTATAACATTTTTTTTACTGATTTTAGCATGTTTTAAAGCAAATATTATATACTCAATTAGGAGCAGTTGAACACTACGAATAAATTTTATGTGAATTTTACAATTTATAATTTGTTCCGCCACCCTGGATCTACCATATTGAAATGAGTTATAGTTTTTAAATACAAAGGTGTTTAAGTACAAAGGTGTTTAAATACAAAGGTGTTTAAATACAATGGTGTTGTAACTCATCATTTGAAATAATTATTCAAGCTGATTTTCATGCCGCAAGCCGTTTTAAATTTTAGTTATTAGTTTTTGAAGTATTTGCAATTTTTTTAGTCGTCTTAATTTGTAAAAAGGTATTGCTAAACCTTGTAAGAAAATATCATCTATACATAATTTGTAACTTCCACCTGTTTTGCTTTTTTTGTCCCTGTTTTGTTAGGGATGTAAAAACGAATACAGAAAATATTCAAACAGTTACAAATTACAAAATAAACAATCAGCTGATCAGCACATAAGAAAGAACTAAGTGTTTTAAATAAAGATATATTTTTTCATTTTCACTCTAATGGACTTAAAAATTGTAACTTAAAATTTAAAAAATAATTGAGGAAAGATGTTGTAAGCCTATATTGATCGATTTTATCATGTTTAAGCTACTCTGAAATGCAAGTAATTTAATTTAGTCCTTTTTGAATTGATAGATACTAAGTGCGGAATCCAAAATAATTTAATTTTAGTAATAAATAATAAATAAATAAATGAGTAATTAATAATAAATAAATAAGTAAATAAATAAGTAATAAATAAATATTTTAACTTCTTTCTTGTCTGTTAATATTGTGTGTAAATAATATTTTATCAAATACCAAAATATATTTTAGAAATTATATTGCGATGCTGTAAAGTTTCCTTTCTCCTTATAATAGGTAGTGGAGAAAAAGATAATTGGTCCAGAGAGTCCAGAGAGGGTGAGGAGATTGGCCCCCCTCCGATACAAGTGCTGTTAACATCGCTCCCCGCCGGGCAAGAAATAACCCCCGAAATCAGCCTACGCTTATAGCGGCTTAGTAAAAGTAGTGATTATTTAATTTTAGTTGGTTGCTGATTTTTAGATATCAATGGTTAATTTTCCGCGGTGTTCAGGATGGACAAATTAAAAAATATTTGGGCTTCTTAAAAGACATCTTGTTTTGTGGAATGTCAAGTGTGAACTTTGCAAGGTAATAGTACTTGGGTAGTTGACGATCTAGTAGTCAATGTTCTAACCTTTGGAACTTATTGATGTAAAAAGCATTACCAATGGGCTAAGCCCATTGGATGTAATGAATAATTAATTATACTAATAGAATCATGATCAAAATTCCAGTTATTAGACACCTCAATAATCAAATTTCTTTCATAATAAAGGCGTGGGTAAGCTCACAAGAATTAATAATGTAGGTAATATTTTTACATTTTCCTTAAGAAATACCGTTTTTGTAAATTCACCCACGCCTTTATTGTGAACAAATTTTGATGATTGTGGTGTCAAATTACTAGTATTTTCACCGAATAAAAAGGGATTATAGTATGACACATTTTGTTTACCTTCAAGGATCTTGGTATCTTACTTAAGTTTTATTTTAATACTACATCAAGAATACATTAATATTCAATAGATACTTCCTTCACAACGTTGATCCCAACAGCATAAAATATATTCACGGCCTTTTACGTGAAATAAACATCAAAGTCATACGATAACACAGCATTATATTTATTAGTTTTACCTCAATAAAGGGATGAAGTAAGTGAAATAACATTTTGGAATATCTAATATTTTGCAGAGAGCGCCCAGAGACGACGGTGTTCTGAAAACGTGGGTCAATTAATTAACGTTTCTCACTCGGGACTGGTATTCGTGAAATAAATACAAATAAACCAAATACGTGGGCTGCTAACAAATTCCATATAAGGTTTTAGGCTGGATCTTTCTATTACAGGGTGTTTTTTTAACACAACCTATTTTTAAGATTGAATAATGCACATATAAATTTGAAATAAGTTTTATTTCAGTTTTTTGATTTCATTGATCTTTACATTTTATACAACCTATTATTTAAGTTTGATCGCATTTAGTTTAAATTATATGCTCAAACAACCCGCCATTGGGATTTGTGTAATTGTGCTCTTTCCATTAAATTCCTGAACACGTGTTGCAAGGTACCTCTTTGAATTTATTGCATTAAATTTGTTAAGTTTGTTTTGAGGTGCTGAATATCCTGTGGATTATTTTCGTAGGACTTACTTTTTATGTATCCCCAAATAAAATAATACAGTGGGATCAAATCCGGGGATCTTGGGGGAAATAATCCTTTCCTGATAAAATAAAGTTTTGGGTTACGTTTAAAAAAACAACCTGTATAAAGATTCAAGTAATTGTTGCAACTTCGCTTGGAATGGCGTGCACCATTTCAAAACACAAGGCTAGGTCTTTGTTTAATCCTAACAACTGTTTTTACTTTAAATTTCAATTCCTAAACAGGGAGAAATACCAAACGTTTAGGGCTTTTAGGGCTCTTTCTTAAGTTTTATAATCATGAATGCGAAACTTGTCGTCTCTCTCTTACCATCGGCTCTAAAGAAATTAAAATCTGTTCAAGAACGTTGAGAATATAGGGATATACATTCATAACATTTATACGATAAAGAACATCATAATTGTACCTTTAAATTTACTAAATTAATACATTTCCAATGTCATATAATCGAGGTATATTTTTGAATATCTTTAAATAAATCAAATCCTCGTCGTCTTGGTGAATGATTCTTTAACGAAACAATTACTTAAGGAAGGTTGGAGAGAGGGAGATCAGCAACGAAGGTCCGACTGCTGAATATGCACGAGGTAGACCTTCCCTCCATTACTTACGAATTGCAGCTTTAAGGCTTCATGTACGGATCCTGTTGTAAGTTATTAAATGAAAGAACTATAGTCGGACCTCTAAAAATATAGTTTTTGATAAAAAATAAATGTATTGTTAAAAATATTCGGATGCGTATTATCTGAAGGGCCTTGCAAAAACCATTAGACAAGGTTTTATAACGTTTGAATAGTGAGAAATGGGTTATTAAGGTTAACATTATTTTATAAAATATTAAATATGCCTACTATCAAGGATAAAATGATTATTTTATTGTTACTATAATGTTCAAAACATATAGAACATTTTGAATTGAATGAACTGCTGTGTAACTTAATATTGGTACAAACATCTGTAAAGTGGTTGAGTTCTTTTAAACAAATCTTTCTGATGTTAAACATCATACCTAGCTGTTTATTTTAAATATCCATAGATTGAAAACATTGCCAAACTTTAATAAGTAAATTAATTTCGGATAGGTTCTTATGAGAAAAGGCATCACTGCGAAATGAAATGTTTAGTACATCTGATGATGTCGTACACAGAGGAAATTATTTGGAACATTTTAGTTTCCCTCTTTGTGGTTAAAGGAAAATAAAATGGGACAGTCTCATTTGCAATAACATGTCTACTTTGGTATTCATTGCCACTGCTGGGATGTTATGACATAGTGTATTGGAGGTAACCAAACTATAAATAATATATTTATTTTAAAGCTTTTTTGAATACATTTTTGCCTTTGAATCGAAGTTGATGAGGTTGGTTTGAAGTGTTGTTATTTTTATGTTGTTTGAAAAACCATTCCTGAAAGTCAACTAAAGGTTCGTCAAGATCAAAAAACTGTGTCGAACAGTTGTATACATGTTTTGATCTTTATTACCATTTATACAATATACATTGTATCTGATATTGGCACAGTATGCATGATACATCAATTGTCCAACAAATTCCTTTAAGTGATCATAAAATATCCCCTTTTCAGCCGTCCTACTTAACAGATTTTAACAATTGAGGTGTCATTTTAAAGCTTATATTGTATTGCACCGGCGACTGATAATTAAAATGGGCATATCTTTTACGGCTTCGACCTTCAAGCTTTGATTTATTTCTAGGGGGCGCTTTCAGCGCTCCAGTGTTGACCAACTTGCGTTATAACGGTTTTAAAATGTGATTGTAATTTAATAGCTGATTACCTTGAGACGAATCTTTAACCAGTCATATTGTAAACAAAAATAAATTGAATGATAATAGAAACAAGATCCAATGCAGCTTAGAAAAATGAATTTCGGCCACTTTTATTGAAAATCTTAGCCAAATTGAGGCAGGTAAATAATTCTTTATGGTGAAGATCCATGATCGTTAGATTATAAATATATTGCAAACTGAACCCTGAAAAAGAAAGAAGAGGGCATAGATAAAATCGAATCGATGTGATTAGGGTAAATATGCGCAACCTTTGGCAAGAACAGAGAACTGCTGAGAGAAAAAGAGTAATTGAACACAGAGAACATTTTAACATGAACAGTTTGTACATGAGCTTCCTAGAAAAACTTCCGTTATCCTAATGTTGTGTGAGAAGACAACTAAATTCACAAACATATTACAAGGGTGATGAATAAAAAGTATGTGTTTTTTGTTCAGTTAGGCCTATGTTTATTTAGAAGCCATACAATTTATTTTAACTGTAGGTGATTTTCTCACAAAACAGAAATAATATAAAAATGCGCAACTTGCGCATGGGGCCCCTAGTGTATTATTAATTTAGTATGTTGGTTGAATTAAGTATTGAATTAATTATTCCTTAATTCCCAGTTCACCTTTAGATAACCTGCATTATAGGAAGAGCAAAAATGAATACCAGGCAAATTCATGTGTATGACCTGAGAGTTCCGTTTTTGAATCTAACCAAAAAAGATATTCAAAGGGAATCTGGGTGATTTGTTATCATTTATCACGCTGCCATGGAAACTTTGAATATTTCCACAGATGCGACGTCAGAGCTGGAGGGACGGTGGTCGAGGGAGGGACTTGAATATTTGACGGCGTTACCGAGGGCTGCCGCGGGGCCGCTGCACTTGCGATTATCGCGGCTCAAATTTTCCCCGGGGAGAATAGAGCAAAAGCCGGCAAAAGGGGCAAATCTACGCCTATAAGACGGCTAAGATAAAAACTCGGTGTTGTTGGTTTTGCTTGTATTGTACCATCGTAAAATTCTTATAAATAAATAAGGTCTACGCATTTTAAACAAACAAGTTAAAAAACCAATTATGAAATTGCTCTGAACAGTCTTTCGTATTAAATTCGTTTGTTTTTCATTTTAAGCCTATATTTTAAAGCAGCATTTTGTACAAATTAGAAATGAAATATGTCTCATAAGATTTTGTTGTAATATGTGATTCAAATTAAATTTTAAAGCATAACAACAATAAGATTCAAATTTATAAGCTTCGTTAGAATATTACCAGGTGTGTAAATAGCAAGTTAGAATTGATCGCTTACCAAACTCATTATTATCAGTGGATTGTTTAGATGCTCTCTTTTTTATTTTCATCACATTAGTTTATTCATTAAAATGTACCTAGAACAATACGACCTCCGAAAGTAAACTTTTTGGACGTTCAGGCAAAAAATAGATAATGAAGAAATCGGCATATAGAAATATCATTAAAATAACGATTGATTGTTCATTGATGTTCATAAAAGTTATATTCAAAACGATTTGGTTGTTTACTGTGTTTTCTTAAATTAACAAGTCAATACACCTTGTTAAATAGCTGTTTTTAGAATATTCAGTCAAGTAGCTAACACATATGAAAAGTATTATATTTTCCACCGTTGTGATCTACAATCTCTGTTTTAATGATATTTCTATATGTCGATTTCTCCATGATCTCTTTTTTGTCAGATCGTTCAAAAGATTGGAGTTTAATTTTGGAGGTCGTATTTTTCTAGGTACATTTTATTGAATAAACGAGTAATGCGATGAAAATAAAAAGGGGAGCATCTAAAGAATCCACTGATAATAAAGCGTTTAGTAAGAGATCAATTCTATCTTGCTATTTACACATCTGGTAATATTTTAACGAGGCTTATAAATTTGAATCTTATTGTTTGACATGCTTTAAAATTTAATTTGAATCATATATTACAAAACAATCTTTTGAGACATATTTCCTTTCTATTTTGTACAATCTTCTTCCTCATAAAAGTTAACTATGAAGCACCGTCTTTAGCTGTAAAGTTTAAACCCGCTCGCAAAATACGAAAACTCTAACCAAATTATAGTACATAGTGTTTACATTTGAGCTGGCTTTTAGATAAATCAAAAGTTAATATTTAGTGCTACAAAAAAAAGCATATGGTTTTTTGTGTGTTGTTATATTGCATGAAGCTATGAACAACAAAACATGTTTCAATGTAAAAAAGAAAGGGGATTGAAAATAGTCCCAATGCTTTTTAAATTGTGGATATTTTTCTTCCATTCAAGCCTATTTCATGGTTATTTTTAGAAATATCACGGTTTGAATACCATTTAAAAATATTTTAATTTTAAAATTAAACACGCAACATACATATAGCTGGCAAATTTATATATCCATGAACTGAGAGTTCTGTTTTTTTGAATGCCATTGACAATGGCGATCAATAGACTAATTTGTTTTCATTCATCACGTTGCTAAAAGAACTTTGAATATTTTTAGAGATAAATGTGATGTCAGTGCTGGGGAGTATATTTTAAGATTTCTTTGGACAAATTTAAAAAGATATACCTTAAACATTTGCATGAGATCTAAGTGTTAGTTTTCATATTAAATCAATAAAACTTAGTTGGTGACCATTGTTTTTGGTAATTGAAGAAGTATGTAAATAATAGGTTAAGAAATTATGATAATTTCTTCTTAAACTCAAAATCTTGAAAATTCCCAAGCAAAGCGATCAGATTATTTTACGAACAAATACCTCATGATATCAATTGTGTTGACTACAGTGGTTACGCCGGACCAGTTTTGCGTTATCAGTTTAAAGGCGTATCAATTTTGAGCCATATTCCCGAGCTGGGCTACCCTTGTTTCAGCTTTAATGGTTGTGATTATCAGAGTTTAGGCAGTCTTGAACAAGGCCCTAGTTGCATATTCACAAGGCTCTACTTGCTGGGTTTCCGCCGCCACTGGAATCACATTCCTGCAGCGTTTAGCGTCTTCATTACTGTCGTGAAAAAATACATCTTATAATATTATTATAAGTATTTTTTTATTCTTTAATGAATCAATAGAAATATGTATTAAAGTAATAGAGAACATTTTAGGGTTTAAATCAAATGTATCCATTCTTAGTGTTATTAATGAGATCTGAGCAGAATGACAAATGACAGGAATTCGTTTAATCAATGAATTAGTTTAATCAATTTTTGTGTCTTCGAAACTTTTAAACAACACTTTTGACATTTAAGTGTGTAACTTAAATCCCCTTAATTGTTTGGATAAAGGAACATTCCAAATCTTAACAAAACTTGACTCCACAACGTAATACGTTTAGATTTTACGACACGCATACATTAAGTAGTCATACATACCAGGTTTAGTGCATAAGAAGATACCATTTAATAGTATATCGTACAAATTTTTGCTTTCCTTTTTGATAAGGAAGACGAAAGCTTATATCCCAACGCTAAAACTCTGAATTACGCTCGGTTTATCTCTGAATAACTTTATTCATCAGAGTAACAGTTTTTAATAGGAATTCAAAAAGTTCAAAATATTTTGAAGGAAGATTATGTTATTCTACGGTTATTCTAGTTATTCAGTGAACATGTATCGCGTAAAAAAGAGAACTTCGAGACTTCAAGTCATGTAAAAATTGAACAACATAATTCCAAAGTGTATAGTTTGGTATTGTATTTTTAATTTGCGTTAATGACTATAGTTAATTTTGCATTTAAAACGTTGTACTCGTTTATATGAATTAACATTAACTATAACATTATAACATTAACTAAATCCATAAAAGAATTAAGAGGATTTGTACTTAATGAAAGGTTAAAAAAACCTTTTAAACAAACTATTGGGCGAAAATAGTTGCGAAATACTATAATATAAAAAGAAAATACTCGCTTCTTGGACTACGGCCTTAACGTGATAGGGAGTATTTTTTTAACAATCAACCCTTTTGCTAATGTCACTTGTTTTCAATTGGTTTCTTTGACTGGCCATTTTAACATTTTCACATAATGAATTAAAAGATATTCGAGCATTATTGCATACAAATTAAAAAGTAAAATTTCAAATCAAAACATATCTACGAACTTATTTGTGGTCTTAGTTTTTAAATATCAATCAAGCGTGTGTAAATGTGTTAATACCTTTTCTTATAAGACCAAATCACAATGTACAAGAGATGATCATTACCAGCTGGAATAAAAATTTTTTATGTAAATACAACAATAAAACCATGTAAAGGTAGGAAAGTTCTGGGCAATATTTAGCTATGGCAATAGACAGAGGTGGTCTCCTGAGTCCTCCCTACTCAGGTCCATTGTAAACATTCTCACTCAACTTTCCATTCCCCTACTGACTGAACAAAACACCTTTATTGACTCACTTTTAGAACGTTTTTTATTCTATTACAACCTGTGAACACACTCGGAGTTTGTATTAAATGAGTGACTTTTGTATCAGTAGGGGGTTTGAAAAGTTTTTTAGAGTTTAACTATTGAATTTTATTTTGTATGCAAGTTTTTACTTATATTTATTTTATTAGATTTAGCACTGACCACTTTATGAAACATTTTTACATACGCAAATCACTTATGACGTGGTTTTAACTTTTTTATCCTATATGTATGTATTTGGGTTGTAGTAATGATAATACCTGAAGTCTGAACTTGTTGAGAAAGTAAGTAATGTTTCTTATAAACTTATTATTAGTTTCATTAAATTAAAAACCGCTCAATGATGATTTATTGTTTTTCCTGTGTCTTGATAAGTTTCCCTTCTTAAAAAAGAAAACATTGAAGTTGCGTAAAAATCCCGTAGTTTGTGACTTGTGCTTTCAAAATATATTTACTAGCAATTTAAGTATATCGTATTAACAATTCGACATGTCATAATAAGCGTTAGTTTTACGAATGGCTTTTTCATAATGCAGTCTCTGGAGTCAGCGGTATTACTAAAAACATCCGTCTAAGCGTCATAATTAAAAGCAGTAAGTTACAACGTTTATGCGGTGAGATAAAATATGTCATTACTAGTAACAGAAATGACTTTTCCGGTGCGCGTTCAAATTTCGTGTGTGAGGTATAGCGAAACACAGGAACACCAAGTTTCATGTGCGAGGCAGAGCCGAACACAGGAACACCAAGTTTCATGTGCGAGGCAGAGCCGAACACAGGAACACCAAGTTTCATGTGCGAGGCGAAGGCGAAGCTTGGCTTCGCTTCGTACGGGAATCATTTTAACAAGTGCTGGGAAATAACTTTCGGTATAAGTTACAACAATACTTTTCATCACGAGTGAAATACACACACACAGAATATGAGGCAGTTTTTACTTTACTGTTAAATTTCTCAATTCAGATTATTTTATAAGGAATGTTAGAAATGTTTGGAGTAATTTCAAAAACATACTATGTCAACAACACAGGAAAACTAGATTATGCTTCTTGATGAACTGATAATATTGGATAACATATAATTATACATTAAAAACACACCAATATTTTAAATAATTTTTATTTTGTGAGTTCTTTTACCAGCTAGGATTATTTTATCACATCATCTGTTTGTGATGTGTCTGATGATGCCAGCATAGCTGGTGAAAGGCCTCACAAAATAAAAATTACTTAAAATATTGGTGTGTTTTTAATGTAAAATTATAGATTATGCTTATTTATGTTTACATTTTGATTGTTAAACGGTAAAACAACTTATTGAAATCGTACTAGACCCTTGACTTCTCCCACGTTCAAAATGATTGTAAGATGTTTTCACATTAATATTCTATTCATATTGATTATGTGTACAGTTGACCTACAAAATATAACAAACAAACAAAGTCACAAACTTTCACACTTTTAATATCATTAGGATAAATAAATAAATGGGAAGGAAATACAGTGCTTATAACGGACAAATGGAAAACTATACACCTGAGAGCAAGAGAAAGTAAATTTAAAGCAAAGGAAAATCAGCTAATCAGTCGGTTTCCTCTTCCTCTAAATTAAAGCTTGGGAAATTCGTTGACATCAGCTTTCATCAAAAACAGCTACTTTCACTACGGAACGACGAAGATGAAAGTTTTATTGAATTGCTTATTATTAAATTTTCAGTTTTAAAAATTTCTAAACGATGTATTTTTAAAACTTAATATAAAACCAAGAATGCTGGGGGGATGAAATTACGTATTCAAGGCGTGATATTTTCGGCGAAGCAGAGGCGTGCTAAAAGGAGGTACAATTAGAATTTCTTATTTGAGACTGGCGGTCCGTGAGGGTGATACGAATGTATGAGATGTGTGAGCTGAGAACTGATATCGAGCTTTACTTTAGAAACGTTTGCAGCTATAGCGTTTTTGCGTTTTTAAAATAAATTTGTTGCTAAATAGAAGTAATTCTCCACCCTATTTAATCAAAATATGTAAAAGGTATTTTATTTTAGGAATTAGCCTAGACATTATAAAACTTTACTATTCCATTATTGTGGTAGCCAGTAATGTAGAGATTTACTTTTTACCACCATACCGACTTGAAATGTACATATTTAAGTTTTCCTAGAATTCCGTTTATTATTTATCCGTAATTTTACTTTAATTCATATGAATATTAATGCAAGAAAACTCTTTTACTGACCTACTAAATATTGGTAGTCCTTAAAACCTACGCAAAAAATGTTTATCTAGAAGAGATCACAGGACAAGCGTTTTTAGGGGGATTTATAAACAAGTTTCGGATCTTTTCCGTTATACGTATACCACGGTTTCAGGTTTGTTTTTCAAGCTTGATTTTGGTAACATGTCAACCACCACGAATAACCGGATTCCATCAATTCTACCATCAACCATCTATCATCAAATCATAAATATAGTGTTCCAGTTGCACTGGGCACTTGACAACTCTAACGCCGCAGCGGCCAGACGGAAGCATCAATAGGTACAAGGTACAAGGTAGGTGGTAAGTTTGGTTAGGATAGGTTAGGTTATGTAACCTAACCTAACCTAACCTAACGTAACCTTACCTAACCTAACCTAGGAAACTGGAAGTGGGACCGCTAGACGGGCAGACGCTGGCTTCTCGTGTCTAGGCAGAGATAACGGTAGATAAGATAACGAAACCGCAGGTAAAATATTCTTTCAAGGAATTTTCACTTTAAACGATTAATAACAATTATTTGACTTGGTTTATGGTGCTCTGTCAAATACCAAGCTTGAAGGGTAAATTTGGAATGGTGGTATACGTATAACGGAAAAGATCCCAAGTTTCTTAACATATTACACATCGGCGAAAAATCTTTCGCAATGACTCGCAATGACAAGTTTTCAATAAAACATTGACATACCCCTTTTGCAGCAGACCTTCGTGCTCACTGAATTTACAAAGGATTATTTTGTATATTTGAGCTTATTAAACATATTGGAAATACTGTTTTGAATATGTTGAGTAAATAATACATTGAAAAAGTAGATTTCATCATTAATGAGCTTTAAACCTGAGGAAAATCAATAAAGGGATCACATCATAGAACAATATACTTTTTATTTTACTTAATTCTCGGCCTTAGTTTTTAATAAATTTAATTTTGTTATAGTATATGAATCTCAGCAAACATCCTATATTTTTACACGAGTATTGTTATCTTGTATGTCTGTAAGTATGTTTACTTGCTTGCTGGCACAATTTTCTCAAAAATGGCTCCGAGGTTTTTCCTTCAAAGTCTGGAATTACACGTTTTTGAGTCAAAAATTACTTATGAAATAACACCGAGCAAGGCTCGGTCCACCAGGTACTATAAATAATAAATGCAAATAAGGCAAAATAAACAAATAAAATGATCACATGAACAAATTAAATTAACACATAAGCCTAGTTTTATAACTAAATTGCTCCCGTTGCAGCAAACCTGCATCTCTGGCCAATTTCAATGTAACATATCATACCTCAGCAGTGTGAACATGATCATACCTCATTATATTATGTTAAATTTTCAGCTGGTTTGGGCCAAGATATCCCTCGCCTTCAACATTTCTTTTTTAATAAATTACAAAATAATAAGTATTTTTATTGTAAATGTAGTAAAAATATTCCAACACCTGATTATTTCAGTTATTTATTATTGTTTGTTTATATCACTGTTATTTACTAACAATCTATGATCCCCAGACTAAACTTAAGCCAGTGACCGTATAGTAGAATTTTCTACATTCTAAAGTAAACTTTCCACATTTATAAATTTCTACTATGTGGTCGCTGACTTAAACTTTGCATTTTCCCATATCCGACGGATTGATGTAGAATAATAATTCAAAATGCTAAATTATTTTTTTAACTGAATCCAAATTTGACGATTGAATTTAAATAAAACTAATAAATCCCCCCGTTGCAGCAGACCTGCTACTCAGCGAATGTCAAATACAAAACAACATATATAAATCCAACATAGCGAGATTTGACATGTTTTGGTAAGCTCCATAAGAATAACATGGGAAATGAGTATGCAGGTTTGCTGCTACAGGTATATTCAAACTGGGTGGTTTTAATTCAATATTCAATAGATCTGAACTAGAAGAAGCTATTTATAAAGTTTTAGCAAGATATGTTCAGAAATAACCGAGATGTAGAATTTTACTTATTTCCCATAAGGTTAACATTGGGACAACGTACTGTGATTACCACTTTCAATATCTCGGTAACTAATGGACAAAGAGCAGTGATTAAAAATACTAAATTGTTTGTTTCTTTGAGCTGAATTCAATGGTGCCATCAAAAATTTGATAAATTTTATTTTCCTCTGTAAAAAAGTCAAAAAACCTATTTTTTGGGGGAGTTTATCCCCCTTTATCCCCCCTTCCGGTGGTCCGATCGGGCAGATTTACGAACTCGTCCGAGGGATTACCACTTTACATTTCTGTACCAAATTTCATTAAGATCGGACCATTTTTACGGCTGCTATCGTGCTGACAGACACACACACACACACACACACACACACACACACACACACACACACACACACACACACACACACACACACACACACACACACACACATATATATATATATATATATATATAAAATTCGAGCGAATGGTGTTTTTTGCTTCTGGTGGCCCTAAAACGAAAAGTTATCATGGTCTCGGGCTTAAGTCTTACCATGAGACCTACGGTAATAGCTTCTTCCCTGTATGGGAAATTCGCTAAAAGGTGTAAAATCCTAGAAATAAATCCTATTTTGCTTAGAGATAGCCATTGTACTGGTTTTCGAACTCGAAGTAATAAATGTCGTTTTACTCGTTTGTACCAAATAATTTCAACAAGACCGGGCATTTTTTGCGCAAGTTATCGTACCTAAGCATAGGTATAATCCATTTTTTTGCTCCATGAATGAAAATTAGCGAACGGTGTTTTTGGGGTCTAGGGACATCAAAATGAAAAGTTTCGGTGGTCCCGCGCTTAAGTCGTACCATGCCGACTACGGTAATAGGCGAACCGACTATGGTAATAGTTAATTCCCTTCTTACCTGTAAGGGAAATACACATTTTACATTTTTAACCACGACCTATGCCAATTACTGTTGAGTGGCTTGTTCTAAATTTTGAGAGGGTAATCAGTGATATTAAGTGTCCGAAGTAATCCTTTGATATCCAACAACACCTACGAAGAATCACCAAAAGTTCTTATTGTTCATATGGAATAAAGGAATATGTCATGGCAACTACATCATGATCTCTTAGGTGTCTGCTTAAGTATATTTGATGATTCCTTTGACTTAAAAATAATAAATCTGTATTTGAATAAAAATGAAAAATTAGTATTTATAATGAAGACCTGTAACTTGTAGCGAACCGAGAGCACTACCCAAGTGCCTAGACCAACATGTTTCGAGTATATCTTCAAGGCGATTCATACTAAACTCACATGGCCCACATTTCTGCAGTTGTCAAAACATTAAAAAGGTCGAATCGCACAAAAACATTTTAAGGTTTTGACAACTGCAGAAATGTGGGCCATGCGAGTTTAATATAAATCGCTCTGAAGATGAGGAGTCATTGTCCTCGAAACATGTTGGCGTAAAATAAAATAACTTGTTGATGTCTACAGGCTATATTACGTAAGTAGTAATTCTGAATATAATTAATCAAAGACATCAAGGCTGTTAGTGTAAAAAATATTTATTTATATTATGTTCATGACATGATTTAATTTTTAATCTAATTGTTATCACTTGTTTGTTTGATTAGATAGGGAGTTTTTGTAATATAATTTAAAACAACAAGATAAACGTTAAACGGTTAAATTAGCTGGTTTTAGCGAATTTCCCCTATAGGGAAGAAGCTATTACCGTAGGTCTCATGGTAATACCTAAGCCCGTGACCATAATAACTTTTTATTTTGGGGCCACCAGAAGCAGAAAACACCATTCGTTCGAATTTATATATATATCTATATATCTATATATCTATATATCTATATATCTATCTATATATATATATATATATATATATATATATATATATATATATATATATATATATATATATATATATATTTGTCTGTGAGCACGATAGCGGCCGCAAAAATGGTCCGATCTTAATGAAATTTGATACAGACATGTAAAGTGGTAATCCCTCGGACGAGTTCGTAAACCAACCCGATCGGACCACCGGAAGGGGGGGTAAAGGGGGATAAACCCCCCAAAAATGGGTTTTTTGAGTTTATTACATAGGAAATTCAAATATATCGAATTTTGGTTGGCACCATTGAATTCAGCTAAAAAAACAAACAATTTAGTATTTTGAATCACTGCTCTATGTCCATTGGTTACCGAGATATTGAAAGTGGTAAACACAGTACTTATGGGAAATAAGTAAAATTCTACCTCTCGGTTATTTCTCAACATATCTTGATAAAACTTGGTAAATGGCTTTTTCTAGTTCATATCTACTAAATATTTAATTAAAACCACCCAGTTTTATTATACCCGTAGCAGCAAACCTGCATACTCATTCCCCATGTTATTCTTATGGAGCTTACCAAAACATGTCAAATCTCGCTATGTTAGATTGAAATATGTTGTTTTGCATTTGAAATTCGCTGAGTGTGCAGGTCTACTGCAACGGGGGTATTCTACATTTAGCACGATGTTTAAACACCGTTCAACGTTTATAGTGTTTTTTCGTGGATGGCAAAAACTCCCTAAAGATAGGCAGCGAGTACGTAAACCCCTATTTAATGTTACGTGATGGAAATATCTGTTCCCGCTAATGGGGACCACAACCACACCTCCGTCGTGGTAGTATAACGTTATCTTTCAATGTCTTATCTAGTTGGCAAAGCTCAGAGGGAATTGTGTAATTACTTTTATAAACCGTAACAATTTGTTGTGCCCTACCACATTATATTAACGGTGTTAACTAATTCTCGGGATGTGATGGTTAAAATGTTTGTTTTCTTATTTTATTACTGTAAATTGAGCTTGTTAACTTAATATAAAATTATGTTTCGTAGTGAACGTTGAGTTACTACATATCCATTCAAAAAAAGGATAAAAAGTTCAGGGCCGGAATGAAAGCGTTGTTTTCTAACATAGCCATTTACAAAGTGTAAAACATAATGGAGGTCCATAAAAAGACAAACGTTCCCCAAACGTGGTAAACAGAACTGGTCTCTCTCATCCAGTTAAACTGTTCTCTTTCGCGATGCAATGCATTCCTTACAGCTAGATTTTGTACCACAATAAATTTATTCAATGTGGAAGTATACTTTTAAGTTAGACTATACAATTTCTTGCAATTGATAATTTATAGATATTGCTTTTAATTTTTACATGTTACTCTTCAATCGCCGTATTGGATGTGTTTGAATAAGACTCAGATATCGATAAGTTTATGAATAACTAATCAGGGCTGGTGAATTAATCAAAACTTCAAACGTGTTGTCGAAGGTAAGATGAATGCAAGAAAGCTCGCATACAAACTTACCTCAGTAAACTTCAAAACATATCAGTGATGCTGTAGATCTTTTCCGAATTGAAATCATATTTGTTGAATAGCCTTTAATTTTTATTGTACTTATGTTTACTCTTTTTAGTAGACAAAAGTAATCCTGAAGATAGTCTAGCTTTTCAATATTTTGGTCATACTGGTTGTTAGGACATCAGCAAGGACCATAAAGTAGTTATAAGGATCAATATGGTGACAATTTGTAAACCTATGGAATGGAGAATACCTAAGTTTAACCTATTTTTTAAATGTGTTTTGAAAATTATTTCTTTCAACTTTTTGTATTAAGTTGTTCTGAAAAGCCGGTGTACCAGAGAAACGTTTGTATTAATAAAGGTATTGTTATTATTGTAATTATAATTACAATTAATTTTTTCCCATTGTTTTGGTTTTAATTTATTAAAGAATTTTCTATATAAATCTTGCCGTTACCCTTCAATATTTTGATAATAATGTTGCCAATCTTGACCTTTTTTATGTTTAGTCAACCATAGTTTGTTAGATCATCTAAAAAAGGACGATTGAATTTAAATAATTCCTTTTGGAGCTAATATTTCATTTATTTGTACTTTATAACATATTTCCCTGGGACATTAATATTTAAATATATTCATCGAGAAAAATTTCTCATAGGTTAACAAAAGATCTTTGATAAATAAATATTTACATTTTTAATAACTCGCGTAAATTTGTCATTTAATATTTATATAAAATATACCAAAACATTCATATATAATGAAATAATCTTTTTATGAAAAATTAAATAAGTGCCCTTTGTGCATTACAATTTGGTGCAGTTGGATTTGAATAATCTAAAAAAAATAATTTTGAGAAGTTAAAAAGGATAAAAGAATAAAACTGGATGAGCTACTTATACCCCTATAACGCAAGATGATTACAAAATTATGGTCCAAAACTAAAAAGCTGGTTAATCATATTGAGTAAATTGATTGATCATTGCATCAGTGGAAACATCACGTTTTCAAGTTTTATTTGATAATTATTTGGTTGGTTGAGCCTGTCACTGGTATAAGTTTAGATATTAAAACAAAACCAAGGAAACGTTTACTTTTAGTTGAAGTCATCTACCATCAAACATAAAAGGTAGTTTATTCGTTTACAGTAATCTGGTAGAATTATAAGTACTAGGGGAAAACCAAAGACTAGGTTTCCATTATTCAAGGTGGTTCAGCGTTTTGTTGTGTTGGTATTTTACTTCACATGTAAGTATTAATAAGAAATACAATTTTCCTAGAGTGATTACTGCACAAACTGAACCCAAAGTTTAGAGTGAAAATAAATTCTCTACTTTTGTATTTTTGGGCATAGAACGGACTAGTTTCAAGCTCATGAAATTAACTTATTTAATGATTTTTATCTCCTAAAAACGTTAGCCAATAAGGTATTAGTTGCCGTTGAACTTTACGACGTATATTAACATTTAAAGTAAAAGAATTTAATAAAAGTGTTGGCAACATAATGTAATTAGTTGGAAATTATTTTTGGATTAATTCCATTACAGTGAATAATATAATATTATATAGTCATGATATAATTCTCTTCATAATATTAATAATACTATAATATTACGAATAACTATAAAATAATATATTATTATAAAATATTATGAATAAACCTATATTATAAAAGTGAATTAACTTATTTTTAATAAACATAATTTACTCAAACTTAATAAACTTTAAATTAGTAATTTGTGTTTAGTTGTTGAAAATACTCAAAAAAAGTATCTCATGACTGCTTTACGTTTACTTAATTTCTTTTCACACTTTAATCACCATTAACCGACGAAGCCTGTGGAAACTAGTGGGAAATAATTTGTATAATATTGAGAAAATAATTATCTAATTTATCTGTACGTCATAAAATTTACAATAACATGGTAGCGTCGATGAGATCACTTAAGTTTCTTTGTAAATGATACTTAACATTGAAATAATAACAAAATTAAATGGATAAAAATAATAAAAAAGTTTTAATATTTTTTATATTGTTTTAATACCAAATCAGATTATGTACTTTTTAAGTGTAGGCCTACAGATTGACGAAGCTATCACGGCCGACCATCATGGCGCATTGTTAGAAAACAGATGAGTATATTGTTCGAACAACTTGTAATATAGCCAAGTTACCGGTCTTCTACGTATGTTGGCTGGTTCTGTCCCTTTTCCACAATTAATTATGCGTACATGGAATAAAGGCCTGGGTGATATTGATGCAAAACAGAGCTGATTAATTATTTCAAAACGCATATTTACTTTTCGTGACGATAAGTGTATATTTATTTGAAAGACTTTCGAAATAGTACGACTTAGTAATAGTAGACTTCGAAATAGTAGACTTTAGTAATTGTTTTCATATACCTACGTATGGAATTTTTTTATACTTGTTGTTAATATGGAGCCAACAATAGCTCATTCATAGTGAGTCGAATGTTTTATATATATTTACTTTTTAAAATAAGCTTCAGTTCTTATGAACTTTTATATTATTATTCATCTTTTATTTCTTCTTTTGGAATTACAATCTATTTTATTTACAGTCAGATTCGTGTCCAGTTTTGGCTGTAACAATACCAATACACACCAACCAACACACCTTTTTTTTAATGATATTGTTACTAGAATCAAAACTACTTACTTCTAAATGTGTTGATTAAGAACTACGTGAAATGACTACAAATTCACTATCAAATGTTTTTCATAGGTAAATCATTACCTCTATTCAAATATGGCATTGACTTTATACCTAAAACGTTAAGCCTTTTCTCCTTTTGCGAGAAAATTCAATTAAGTCCAGAAGAAAGTGTCACTTTCAGGTTTGAAAGACAAAGGAATCACTTATTTCAAAGAACTCTCTAGCCTTTTGTCCCTCGGATGTAATTCACCAAAATTTCCCTCGCAGATATCAGAAGACTCCTTTTGTTTGCTCTCTAAAAAGGACATTAACTATACCATACCTTTAATATTCAATTATCTCATTAGTTTTGGACGTAAATTTCCTGAGTTTGTTTGAAGTATTTTGATGGTTGGTGGGCCAGTTACTTTTGATATTCAATGATAGTTATTTGTTTATAGTTAATGAAAAAATTGATTATTTGAAATTGGTTCGTGACCAATTTTTATTTTGGTACACAATAGATTAATTTGGTATTAACGTGACTTCATAATGTAATACTTCATGACAATTATGATAAAATGGTACATATTTAAGTTTTCATGCTCTTGCAAAAAATCAATTATAGATAAAATTATATATTTTTCCATGTTAGTTGGCTGGACAAAATTATTATAAAAACATTAAAATTTTTTTTTTACAAATTTTACTTTTTTATTGCATTTTGGGTATTTTGAAGTTGATTTAGGAAACTAGAACTATGTTACTCTGGACTGTAAAAAACGAAAAAAACCTTTAAATCAATTTATAAAATCTGATATATCTCTAATTTATTTTATATTAACTAATGATAAGTATTGAAAACTCAGTACAGCTGAAACTGCACTCCCGGTAAAATTAAATCTTCTTGTTTATGTAACTACATTAAAAATTTTTTAATGGATTTAACTATCATCTCAACATTCTTGGTAGTTTTTCAATAATAATATGAGGAAAACTAATAGGAGTGAGTATCTTTTTGAACTTTTGTTTGGAAATTTAAACATCATTTCAGAGTTATGAGAAGAATAAAATAACGTTTTCATTACTTCGTGCCGAAAGTAGCTCTTTTCGATGACAGCTGATATCAATGAAAATGATCGTTTCCCAAGCTCGAATTTAGAGCAAGAAAAAAACGATCAGCTGATTTTCCTTTGCTCTAAATTTACTTTCCCTTGCTCTAATTTAGTTTTCCATTCGTCCGCTACAAGCACTAATGTTTTTACTATTTATTTTTACAATTTTAAAACAGTTGTTTTTACTGTTCAACTACCTATATGTAAATAGAAATGGCCAAAAGCGAGTTTTGCTATGTTATGAGCATATGCGTATTTAACATTCATCCACATGTGTGTAACATTCCTAACAGTATTATTTTTAATTGAGAATAATTATCACAGTTTTAGCAAATTTTCCCCTATAGGGAAGAAGCTATTACCGTAGGTCTCATGGTAAGACCTAAGCCCGAGACCATGATAACTTTTCGTTTTGGGGCCCCCAGAAGCAAAAAACACCATTCATTCAAATTTCTATATATATATATATATATATATATATATATATATATATATATATGTGTGTGTGTGTGTGTGTGTGTGTCTGTAAGCACGATAGCGCTCGCAAAAATGGTCTGATCGGAATGAAATTTGGCACAGGCGTGTAAAGTAGTAATTATTCGGACGAGTTCGTGAACCAGCCCGATCGGACCACCGGAAGGGGGGGGTAAAGGGGGATAAACCCCCCAAAAAATGGGATTTTTGAGTTTTTTACATAGAAAAAAAATTTTATCGAATTTTTGTTGACACCATTGAATTCAGCTAAAAAAAAACAAACAATTTAGTATCTTGAATCACTGCTCTATGTTCATTGGTTACCGAGATATTGAAAGTGGTAAACACAGTACGTTGTCCCAATGTTAACCTTATGGGAAATAAGTAAAATTCTATATCTCGGTTATTTCTCAACATATCTTGATAAAACTTGGTAAATAGCTTCTTTTAGTTCAGATCTACTAAATATTGAATTAAAACCATCCAGTTTTAATATACCTGTAGCAGCAGACCTGCATACTCATTCCCCATGTTATTCTTATGGAGCTCTAAAACATGTCAAATATCGCTATGTTGGATTGAAATATGTTGTTTTGCATTTGAAATTCGCTGAGTATGCAGGTCTGCTGCAACGGGGGTATTTTATTTTACTGCTGTCTTTTTTATGTGTGTGTATGTATTTTTGCGCCTTGGTGAAAATTTTCGTTCAGAACTTGTACCGAAAGTTATTTTCCGGCACTAGCTCCAAATATTCCCGTACTCGGTTTCGTTTCACACATGAAACTTGAGCGCGCACCGGAAAATGCTTCTTTCGGTACTAGTAATGAAATAGTACTAGTATTGCACCATTTTGTCACCATTATCGTGTAATTAAACATCTAGAATCTGTTACCAGTTATAACCAGACAGAAATATTTAAACATTTTCGTATATAACTTAACAGTACAAACATAAAATAGAGACCAGCAATGCGTATGAATAAAATCGAAGGATGGGAAAGAACGTTTGATTGGCGACTGTAAACACAATCTAGTTGATTCTTTGTCCACTTTAACCAACAAGTTGAATATTGATGTGTCCATCATTGAGGTGTTATTGACAGAAATTAATTGTTGAAACGAATGTGCAGCAAGTGTAGCAATAGTATATTACGTTACTAAGCCGAAAAGTACAGTTTAGTCGTATGATAGCGAGCCGGAGGCGAGTGAGGGATTTCAATGCGAGTACGGTAAAACTTACCGGCCGTGTAACGTACAATACTTTTCATCATACTACTCAGAATAAAACATACTTTCAATCAAACCTAACCTATAATAAACAAAACAAATATTTGCTGCTGCCGCTAGTGCTACAACTACTTTCCTCTAAAAAGTAATCAATAAACACTCATTAAACGTCGGTTTGCTGCAAATCAGTTGATTGTTTACTTCCGTTTCCTGTAATCGCAGTCCGGAATTACTTTCCAGTCCGGAAAAAGTTTTTCCGGGATGAAAAATATTTTTTAGGAGCAAAAGATTTTCTGGGAAGAGCCAAAGCTATATCTATTAGAATACCAAGATATCGGTAAAACTCGATTCTCGAGTGTGTGAGCGCAATCTTCTCCACCGAATAGCAAGATCGACTGCACCAACGACGCAAACAAACTGCGCTTGCAAGAGCAAGGACCGCCGACGCATAAGCCTACCCAGAGCAGCGACACCCTTAAGAGCTTTGACGGTGGGGCGCTAGCATTTTTCATATAGACAGGACCATTGGGCAGGAATAAAACTCCCCCGTCGCAGCAGACCTGCGTACTTAGCGGCTTAAAAAAATTCTGTTTCATGAAAGAACATTATTTGTCATGTTTAAAGAAATAAGTTTTTAATTCAAGAAGAATAGCTGAGAAAGCAACACTGTATAATTGAAAGGCGATGTCGTGAATTTCACGGGTACTGCCAGTATTTTATTATTTTTGAGTCTGATGAAGATGTAGAGCAAAAAATAAAATTCATTTCATGTTGGTCTCGATCAATACAAAATTAGACTTAGATGTCGATAAGTTTTTGAATTCTGCCATATTAAGTTAGGTCTTCATAAATGTTTTTGAAAGTAAGATATATGCAAGAAAGGTCGCTTACAAACTTACTTCAGTAAACTTCAAAATATATTAGTTCAGTAATACCAAGCAATAAAAAAGCTCTCCAAAGTATAATAAAACTAATAATTTATTTCTTTGAAAATGTAAACATAATTCATTGCTAAGAGCTCCTAAAATGTGAACATTCAAAATTAGGTAATATACTTATTTTAAAATGAGAAACGTCAGCAACGTCAACTAATTAAAAGTTTAACTGAACTAACTCAAATACATATTGGTGCACCCACTGGATCACTTGAATGGATGGAATCGAATAGTTAAATTTCAAGCATTTACCAGTGGAATTTAATTATATCTCTACTTATCTGTAACCGTAAACCATAAACGTATAAATCTTGCAAATGTTTTGTTTTTGGTTTTTCAATACAACACTATTCTGTAATAATAATATTAAACAGTAGCCTAATACTTATTGATTGGTTTGCTTCTATAAATACATTTTATGTTATGTATTCATTTCTTGGTCCCATATTTAATCAAACCGATGAAAATATTGCGAGTGTTTTCCTCGATGAAACAAAACTAATACTTTTGAGTCCTTCATCAATCTTGAGAGAAACAATGATCAGTGAAGATGGAAGTGTTTCCAAATCATTAATCTTGTTAGAACGATGGTATTCCACAATGCTTCCATTGAATACTCGAGCTTTTTTCCTATTTAGGTACTTCTATAGGAACAAACGTTCTAATAATATTTACCAGTATTGTAAAAAAATCAAAAAATACCCAATTAAATTTTGGGAAAACGTTTATTTCGGGGTTTGCAAGAAGAATTACCTTACAGTAAAAACGTTGTGGTGCAAAAATAATTTTAACGGGCACAGAAGGAGTAATATTGTTCTTAAATAAAGGGGTAATATTGCGCAACGGGTAAATCTGTACCTTAGGCTCAGCAAGGAGTTTAAACCATGGCCACCTGTGCAATGGTTGCGGTTATATCCCACAGAGACAAGAAAGAAAAAGAAGTGGAAACTATTAAATTTAGAAATAAGAAAGATGTCATGATATTGTTATGATTCAATTTAAGTTTATTCACCTTTTGCCCTCTGTTCTTTTAGCCCAGTCAAAGAGAAACTGAAATCAAACAAGCATTAATCAGATATTTTAATTAGTTTGTTATCAGAGTGCCTACTTTATAATGACACCTGGTCCTGATTCATGCGGGCTGAAGGTCTGCAGGAGTGGCTACTGTTATCACCATATGACCTGCGGGCCAGTTGAGGTCATTCTGATAACACTACTTCCTGACACTTCGGCCTACATAGGATAGTATGATTGGGTGTACTTACCGACACTTACCGACTGCAACTCAGTCTGAGTAATCTTAAAATAACTTTAATGCAGCTAGTTTTTGAGTTATTAGCGATTAGCCTGCAATTAATTAACATACATATGCTAAATTTCCAATAGTAAGTTGAAATTGTGAGTGGTAATCTTTTTGAAAAGTCGCAAACCACTCAACTTTAATAAGCCATGACTAAAAGTTGAACAAGTTTTGGGAAAACTCAATTAAGTCCTATTTCATTTTGTCGGTACAGTTTTTTTTATAAAAATGTATAAAGGGGCGAGTTTATGAGTTATAAAGATCTAAAATCTATAAAAATCTTAATCTAACTATATCGTTTAAGTAAATTACGTAAAAATATGTATTTTCAGAATTTTAAAGTAATTTGTGAAAAAAGGAGAATTTTTTCCTGGAGATCCTGCCTGAGAGCCAAATTGCTTTGAATACTGACAATACTGGGATATAAACTTAGATGTACAAGGTATAAATAACTACTTCTCGCAAACGTTAAGCTAACATGTTTGGTTGAGTCACGTTTTTAGTTCTCGCCATAAAAGTTCCGATTTCAAATATGCCACACGCACATAACCGACAAAGTATCTCAATGTAAATATTACGAGTTCTTACATAAGCTTCAAACCCACAAAATTATTGTGTGAGAAAAGGATGCTTATCACATTAAATCCTGGTCTTGTTCCTGCCGCATTTGGGAAACAACTTTCCACAAAAAATGCACTTTAAACCATCAGGAAATAAATCTAAAAACATAACAGATTTGTAAGATTAAACAACATAACGCACGAACAAGAGCTGTTGCAATAAAATCGCTAAGCTTAATTAATTACTGATTGCCCAGATTTATAATTCCAGGTAAAAGAACCAAACATTTTTAATTCTTGGGGAAAAATTTAATGCGTTTGTCCACGATAATTGCAAATTTAAGCGTGCATATAAAGGTTTCCACAGGGGAGGTTAACTGCGATTTGATTGCTCTTCATAATCTCCTTCATGGGTGCGCTTTACTTTATTGCTTCAAGAATCCTTGTCTGGACTAATTTATCACTGGACTGAGAAAAGACTGTATTAGGCTCATTACAACACTACTTAAATGAATAAAGTTATTTAAATTGAAATATGTACAAAACATTATCTAAATTTTGTTGAAAATATAAAATTTAAATATCTGTATTGGTAAAGTATATAAAAAATTAAGGGATACGTAGTTATTAAGAGTAAAAAGTTATACTGTTAAAAACTTAAAGGTAGCAATTTTTGAGCAAACTTTAAGAGACACTAACTACGAGTTGTTTTTCCAAAGTCAAACGGTTATTGAATAAGTGTCAGTTCCGACTTAAATTAATTAACTTGTCTTTCAACACAAGCTTAAAGTAATTCTTATCATTTTAAACGTCATCGTGGGATGAGAAATCCAAAACTAAGGAAATTTTACTTTCTCTCTAAAACAAGCAAATATCAAAGTATTCTATCCATTACCTATCAAAAGATCCTAAAACGTTCATAAATTTTCTTTACTCTGGGAAAGACATCAAAACATTCTTGTAACTCTTAAAAGCTAACTTGTTTTAAACTCGGTTGAAAAATATATCTAGTTTCATTAATTTAACTACAAATATAATCCTCCCCTATATCGATTCAACCATGAAGGCCTTTAACGACGTTGAATTTCCACAGGAACATCCTCATTCGAAGGCAAAGACCAGAAGTTATTTGATCTCCCGGGAATGTTGCCTGGACGTGGACCTGATTGCCTTGCTGAACCTTAACCTTTCTTCGGAAACCACAAACACCAGATCACTTCCGACTGCTAACATTCTACGGAGATTTTCAGATTAAAATAATGCCACATCATTATTCGTTTTGAAGTAAACTGACTTTTTCAATTCCAAAGATATAAAAAATACAAAACCGACCTCGAGCCTGACAATATAACAGTCATTGAGCACCTATTAAAGAAATAATAAGTATAGACGTAAAACAGCGTTAACGTAAAAGTGGAAACAGTAAAATGCCTCTTAGACCGTCCAGTCATAAAAAATATATGTATGCAAAAGTTAAGAGCGGGATATCGTTTACGAAACAGTCTAATATTACAGTATAAAAATGCAAATGCGTGTTTGTGAATGGCCTCTGTAAGTTATGAAGCTGTCGGCGCTGCCGCCGCTAACTGCGCTTTCATTGTTGTGGCATGTCCTCGCAGCTATTTTAGAGATTTACGTAAATTCCCCTTTTTCCAAGAATGGTGTTATGGGCCCTGGAAAAGAAAAATGCCTGAAAAACACTAAGCAGAATAAAGTTTCTTAGATATATAATTTATCAGGGTAGTTTATAAAAGATATCCTAACCTATTCTAGAGTACAACTTAAATAATCTACGAGCATAACATTGAAATCGAACTGTGAAATCAAAATTAGATTTTTTCATATTGCTAGGTTTTATTATGTCAGTTGTTTAGAGTTCTAATTTCATTACAGTTTTTGAGCCCCTGAAATATACCAGTTCACGCGAAGCAACTGTTCTTAGTATTGTTCTATCGATATGCACACAGATATTTGTTCTTGACTGGATGGACAATTCTTTGTGAGGATTAATATAGAAAATGTAGAGGCCCACTGGGTGTATTTTTTGACAGATCTTAGGATGGGAAATGGGCCTATGTGGTATGTGAGATGAACCATTTACCCCCCTTAAATTCATAGCGCAATCGCACAGAAGTTTTTACGAGTAGGCTAATCGATTTAAAAAAAAAAACAAGAAAATCAAGCGGACGTCAAACTTAGTACAAATGTTTCCAGTAAAATATATGATATGACCGAATTGCAGTATTTTTATGTAAAAATTATATACCATGAAGTTAAAAATGTTTGGTATCTAGAATCTGTAAGTATTGTATCTAGCTAAAAAAATTGGTTTTTTTGTACGGTTACTATCTAAAGAGGGTTTGTGCAAACAAAATATCATCGAATATCGTCAGCTTGTTGAGCTTCATCTAAACTTTGCAACAAGTTGAATATCAATGTTGTTTTCGACGAATCAGTTTTTCGATGAATTTTCCTGTTTATTTGAATAAATGCCTTCCTTTTTCTGATATTTGATTTCATCGATATTGAATCAAAGTGATGTGATTTGATTATAGTTTACAGAGTGACTGTTTACAGTAGGGACAGAGCACTTTACGAGTTGAATCCCGAAAAAAATATATTCAAATTCCACGAAAAAATGCTTTTTGTTTGGATTTCTAAAATTATGAATACAAGGATTTATTTATATTTTTCATGCTGAGGTGTAATACTCACCGTTAGTTAAAAGTGGAAACATTGGAAAGAGTAAAATAACCACCTGTTATTCATTCTCAATAGTTTTCAACATTTAATTTACAACTAAATATATCCAGTAGGAAAGTAAACATGAAGTACAGTGGTGTTGAGTGATACACTACTACTGATCTTTAATGATTCATGATGCCATTAGGAGGCCATGGTCAATTTGCCAATTTTTTTACAAAATATATAATTTATTAATTTCATGAACGATGACAAACTGGTTTTGTTGTTCATTTTACAATTAATTATTGCATCTTGAAAATCATACCAGTTAATTTTATTAGCTCCATGTACTTTGTTTTACTATCTCATTATTGTGGCTCAGAAGCGCGGCGGATGGAAAGGTTGTCTTAAAACGATTAGAAATAAACAAGCTGCACCCAATGATTGCACTATTCTAGTCTCATGACTTTTCGCGTCGGTGTCGGTTAAATAAACCTAAGAATTAGCTCTACTTCAGTAGTGTGCGAGTACTCGAGTATTGGTTTTTTTCAAGTCGAGTTTACTCTACTCGAAGTTTCTAAAAATATTCGAAGTTCAAGCCGAGTCGATACTCCCGCCATCTACCTGAAATCGGCATCGCGATTGGGTTTTGTGTAGATCGTTAACACCCATCGTTGATTTGTGTCGGTCCTTTATGTGAATTTAATTAAAAGGTTTTTAAAGTAATTGCCATCAATAAACTAATACCAATTTATTCCTTTCTAGAATTTGAAGTTATATTATGTTTCTCCTTTTTGTCAGTATAAGAAAATATACAAGTATGTAAGCTGATTATTTTTAGCAATCATTGAGTTGTAGGCTTTATGAAGGCATATATTGAAGCAGTTGACTTGAGCAGATAACTTTTAGTTATTTTATTTATTAGCACAGGTGTGTCAAATGAAGTTCAAGAGATTTTAAGAAAAAATATTGCCTTAATTTAGTTTATATAGTTTGACATACTTTCTCTTAACTCAGGAACACCTCTAAGTTGAATAGCATCAAAGTATAAAATTGTATTTGAATTAATTAATTTTGTTTACATGATGATTATATCGTAGAAGTAGGAGAATTACTATCTTGTTTCTAAAAAAACTCGACTCGAAAAAAACGAGGGAGTAATTAAAAAATCGACTCGACTTCAAAAATCACCACTCGCACACCCCTACTATACTTGGATGTAGAGTTAATACCATCTGTGTCCCAGCATGACATCTATTAATTCTGCGCATTCTATGTCCCACTCTACGCTGACATTTCTCAACATGGTGCTTCGACACAGAGATAGAAAGCTTATACTGTATAGGTTCCATTCTAAATCATCCTCAGTTTAGCTGCAGTCATGGATTAAGGTTATTCAACTCTTTTAACTCGGGAATAAAAGGAAAGATTTGAATAAAAATATGGAGTCGACTCGCAGACATCGGATATTGTGACCTTTGTCGCGGAAATTCTGCCCTCTTAATCTTGAATCTCCAACAAAAATACGTCTAGTACAGTATTTACGGTTAAAAACTGATTTATAACTGCTTTAATTCAGCAAGATAATACATATTAATTTAACAATTAACTCTTTCACTAATCTATGCATATGTTTTGAACTTAAATATATGTTTTTTTATTAATGGTTTTCAAAATGTTTATTTCAACCATGAACCTGATTCAGATCAAAACTCGCAGTTTCTTGGACTCTTAAACTCTAATGAATGTATCTATTATCTAATGACTGCATCTTTTTCAGCCCTTGTAAAGTTTCATGAGCATATATTTATCCAACGTTACTTTTTTAGGGTCTAGTCAAAATGGTTTATTTATTTAAAATGGAAAATATTGTAAAAATAGTCACATTTATTTTTTATATATTCCAACAGTAAAATGCCTAGTATTTTTGTCATAAAATCACATTTTTTACGAAATTAACAATCCATATTTTTGTATGAGTCCAAATTAAACGTATCAACTTAATACATACGCGCAACAACTTATCATTGTTGTTGCGAGTTGAAGTCGCATTAAATATGCCGTCTCAGTTAAGAAGCACGATGAGAGAAGATTTCAAAAGAATTTTCTAGGTTTCACCTCGTCAGATTATGGTCCGAAGTTGTCGAAGTCATCTAACTTGGTTTCTAGCACAACTTTGTTGCAAATTATTGTTATGTTATTTGCCTCTCAGCAAAATCAGATTTCAACTTTTCCCATTTTCCCGCTCCATTTCCAGCGACGAATAAGGAGTGGCCCCTAATAATTTCATACAGTACTTTTAACCATCTATTATAAAGTCTGAAATATTTAATAAAACCATTTGAACCTTATTCATTTTGAACTGACCTGTTAAATATCACAAAATCTCATTAAGATTGGTGCTCCTGTTATATTACAAAATATACAATCTGACTACTATGACTATATTTTAATATAGCCTGAGGTTTATTCAAGACAAAAAAAGAAAAAGGGAAATTGTAAAATCGGAGTGATTAGAGCTGTAATTTTCATAGATTTCGTTGGTTGAATATCGAATAAAAATATCTTACTTTAAGGTTGAAAGATCAAGCATCAACCTTACCATGAAATTTACCTAAATAAGCATTCCATCGACCGTCATGACTTGGGGTAATTTTCATGACTGAATCAATAGGAAAAATATATAAAACAATGTAACAAGTGTATTAACATATCCTTAAAAGGCTTTCCACTTTAGTCTGTTTAATAGGCCTCACTTTACTACAATAATAGCGGTAGTCAAGTGTATAAAATAGTTATGTTATTTTTTGATTAAAGGGAAATTAATCATTGTTGTTATCGTTATTATTTTCATTATTATAAAAAAAGTGTTTGATACCAAATTAGAAGCTATTAGACCGTAAGAATTTAAAACAATCTACAAAGCCTCTTCTGAATATTGAAAAAACCTCTGCGTTTTACAGCTGTATCTGTAATGTGTTCAGTCGTAATATCAAGGACCTCTGTAAGCTAAGTTCCTATAAGTGCTGGAGTTTAATGTAAACGTCTGTAAGGTCGCAGGGAGACTTGAATATTCAGTATAAGTTGTTCTTGGCCTTCCACCATCAACATTGCTTCCACCTTCGTCTGCTCTCAACATTGCCGATCCATTGATTATTCCATGCTTTCTGTTTTCTTTTATTGGTCTTTAGGATATGCAAAAGAGTTTATCTCCTTTAAAAAGTACTTAAAGAGTAATTTTACTTCAGGAGAGAGGATTTTAAATTTTATTTTAGAATTAATCTATTGAACTTAATAATTATTATGACGACTGCTTAGATCACCATGTAGACGAGCTATCGTTGAGAGGGCATTAATATGTGTAGAAAGTTTTACTTCTGATTCGATTTCTATCAACTGCTACTGCTATGCAATTTTAAAGGTTTGTTTAAATAATCTATTACATATAACAATTATCATGACTACTGCTTAGATCACCATGTAGACGAGCTATCGTTGAGAGGGCATTAACATTTGTAGAAAGTTTTACTTCTAATTCGATTTCGATCGACTGTTATGCAATTTCAAAGGTTTGTTAGATTAATGTTAAGAACGGTAAATTATAGATTTAATTGTTGCATTAACGAGAAACTGTTCACAAGATTTTCACTCCGTTATGAAGCAAAAAAAGAGTGTTATACTTTAAGGCAAACATTGATTTTACTATATTAAAAATATTTACCTTCAACATATGAAAATCAAGAACAAATTATTATAATGAGACTTTACTTATGTCTTTATAATGCCATTTTATGTTAACCAAAAGCTTATTTAGCGAACACATTGTAAAAATGACCAGACCTACTCAGACCCGCCGCTTTGATGTGCTTATAAAAGTTTGACCGGCACAAAGCACCCCTCACTAGCCAGCCACCTAGAGTTAATAAGCTCTTTAACTTTACACAGAAACTCATTTATTACTTATCAGAGATTTAAAGTTGGGAACCCGAGACGAAAATTGGTTTAAACTGTTTTTTTTGTCCTGTTATTTCAAATTTTTTCTTATTCGAAGAACATTGTGGAGGAGAAATCAAATAGGAAATAATTTGGATTACAGCATAAAGTTGTTGAGTACATTTCTCATTTCAGTTGAAAATCAAGTTTGATTTAATATGAGGTTCAGGGTTCAGGTGATATGCTTTACAGTAAGTTAATTTGTCAGGGAAGGTGTAGGCGACCCTCACTTAGATCAATGAAATGTAACGAATAATGTGTCAGAAGCTCAACTGCTAGTATAATATAATGTTTAGTAATAGACCAGGCGGTACATGTTTTGACTTGGGTAAATCATACAGTCTCCGAGATTTTTGTGTTAATGGCTTCGGAATATCATTAAAAAACAAAATTTCACTATGCGTACAAATATAAACCTGTGCAAAATTTTTTATCGAGGAAAATATTAAAAATGAAACAAAAATATCCACGTTTTTTGCCAGTTTTTGAGGATATCTCCAAAACTATTCACTTTAGACAAAAATAAATGACACCATACGTTTTGTTATAAAATTCTACATTGAAAAAAGTTATTTTCAATTTAGTTTTTCCTACAAAAAGTGCATTTTTTAATCGAAAAATGTAAAAAAAATGTAAAAAATAATCTAAAAATTTACGTTTTTCGCGATTTTGTTGGGACACGACGACTCAACCAATGACCTTCAAACTTTTCACAGTAAATGTTTGTATTATAAAAAATAATTACACTAAGTTTCATAAAAATCAGCCGAATATCTTCAGCACAATAGTCATCTAATAATCGTACTGCCAAAATATTAAACAATTTTCATATCCATCTAAACCGCAAAGTACGATCCGCACATACATGAAATTTGGACCAAATATAAAGGAAAAGTAGATCTTTCAAATAAATCTTAAAATATTAAAATCGGTTCACTAGGAGAGCCTAGGCAGGTGTTTAAATATAGTATTATTTTTGGCAGTTTCTAGCAATTTCATTAATTTGCATAATTTTCTATTAAAGTATATTTTTTAACCTCAAAAACATTTATTTCAGGCCTGAGTGGCCTTAACATCTTGTCTGACCTTCATTTGTCAAAGCTCGGCCCCCAAAACGCAAGGGGCGCCTTTTATTAGCAGTGCTCGTACAACGCGATCGAACTGACATTCGCATGCATGAAGCTCGGCCCCCAATTACATAAATCCCTAGTGCCTATCTTCCCTTCGCCAAGCTCGGTCCCCCAAATTAAACATGTTGCCCTTATTAAATAATACTCAGCCCCTATCATTGGACTTTTTTTATACGAAGATAAATTACCAAGTGAAAAGGTCCAGTTCAGTTTCCTGTGGCCTTCTCTCATAACCGGAAGGTCCTTCTTGTCCACTTTTTTATGTCTGTATACGGAAGACGCTCTTTGTAAGATGAAAAGTGTTGTTTGTAAACAACAGAAATGTAAACATTGTAAATTGCGTTCTCACGTCAAAAATCTTTTAAGAGAAGAATTTTAACGACTAAAAGCATATTTTCACAGTATGATAAAGTCGCTCCTTGTGATGAAAACTGCTATTTTGAGCTCTACGTAGACAACTAAAAGAATTAAAATTATTTATTTAGTAAAATACACACTATTGAAAACAAAAGTCTTCAGTGACTAAAATATCTCCCTACATAGTCTGTAGCAAGTATTCAGGGAAATAGAAATAGTCCTCATCTTAATCAAACCATTTACACTCGTGTAAAAAATGGTTCACTTTGACATTTTTCAATCTTCACCGAAAAAAAAGAATATAAGGTATAAAATACATATTAGGAAGAAAGTTTTTCTTACCAGCAAACATGACTTTTTTTACTTACATGCATTGTCTCACCATCTTAAGATGATGATCACCGTCCCACATATCATGCATTTGCGTACAGGACACACACAATAACAGACACACATGCTTAGAATGTACTATTTCCTCAGTGGTAGCCCTTTCTCAATAAATCAAATAATCTTTTTTCCATAGTAAAATAACATTTTTTGTTCAAATACTCTCTTTAAATTACATTACATGTTACAGAATTCTGAACGTCTAATCCTTAAAATCCAGTGGGAGTCTGTTCGTGATGGCTTAAGTAAAACCATTAAGGCTATAGAGATTAGCTTTAACTAAAAAATACTTCCTTATAAAAAAAAAACTTCCTCTATGTGCATGAACATACAAAATAACTAAATTTTTGTTACAGAAAATAATTAAAACGCTAAGAGTCCAGTATATTGTTCTTTCCTATTATAATCTAAGGTATGTAGACAGTACATTTTAGACTTCAGAAGAAGGAGACAAAAAGATGTGTAGCACGTTTCTCTATTGTAAAAACGTAGTTAAGAATAAACGTTTCGAGAAGAAAGTTTCGATAAAGAAGGAACTACCGAGTCTAATTTCCTTGAAAGAATTTTATAAAATTTGAACCACTTTCACGTGGAAAACAGTTAAAAAAACCATTAATTTTACATAAATTGCCTGAATATCTTTTACACGTTGTTTTATCACAGTGTCATTGCATTAAACAAATGCAAAATATTTTAAATTGACATTTGTAAAAACATTTGAAAAGTTCCGTATGTATTTAAAAGAAAAGAATCACAATTAAATAAATCTTTATAATATAAAATCATTTTGAATATGGGGGAGGGGTAAATTTAAGGAATCGAGCTTGAGGAATAAAAATAAGGGTACAATTGCAGCTTTCTGCAGATTGAGAATCAAGCTAGGGATAAATGAGAATGTGTACTAATTGCCCATGAGGGATTGTGCACTGCTCACTATCAGCAACATTTTCAGTTCGGGGACCGAGCTTGACGAAGGGAAGGTAGGGATAAGGGATTTATGTAATTGGGGGCCGAGCTTCATGCATGCGAATGTCGGTTCGATCGCGTTGTACGATGACTGCTAATAAAAGGCGCCCCTTGCGGTTTTGGGGGCCGAACTTTGACAAATGAAGGTCAGTCTCGATGTTAAGGCCACTCAGGCCTAAAATAAATGATTTTGAGTCTTAGAAATATACTTTAATAGAAAATTATGCAAATTAATGAAATTGCTAGAAACTGCCAAAATAATACTACATTTAAACACCTGCCTAGGCTCTCCTAGTGAACCGATTTTAATATTTTAAGATTTATCTGAAATATATACTTTTTCTTTATATTTGGTCCAATTTTCATGTGTCTGCGGATCGTACTTTGCGGTTTAGGTGGATTTGAAAATTGTTTAATATTTTGGCAGTACGATTATTAGATGACTATTGTGCTATAGATATTAGGCTGATTTTTATGAAACTTGGTGTAATTATTTTTTATAATACACACATTTACTGTGAAAAGTTTGAAGGTCATTGGTTGAGTCGTCGTGTCCCAACAAAATCGCGTAAAACGTAAATTTTTAGATTATTTTTTACATTTTTTTTACATTTTTCGATAAAAAATGCACTTTTTGTAGGAAAAACTAAATTAAAAATAACTTTTTTCAATGTAGAATTTTATAACAAAACGATTGGGGTCATTTATTTTTGTCTAAAGTGAATAGTTTTGGAGATATCCTCAAAAAACAGACGAAAAACGTGGACATTTTTGTTTATTTTTTACTATTTCCCTCGATAAAAAATTTTGCACAGGTTTATATTTGTACGCATAGTGAAATTTTCTTTTTTAATGATATTCCGAAGCCATTAACACAAAAGTCTCGGAGACTGTACGATTTACCCAACCATGTGCTTTTTTTAACAGATACCGCCTGGACTATAAATAATTAACAGATATTCACTTAAGAGTCCTTTGATGCCGCGTTAAAAAGGCTGATGTGTTTAATTAATGTTCACTTTGTGGTAACCACTAATATTTAATACTCTCTAACTCTCTCAACATTCTTTCTCCCTGGCGCTTCATTTACTAGCATTCACCTATTAAAATTGTATTTGTTATATCCGATGGTTTATGATGAACCATTTTAACTGAGCTTAAGTGGCGGCCGTCTCCTAAAACATTTCCAGACGCTCTTACGGTCTATGAAGAGACCGTATGTATCATTTGAACGTGAATTTTGCTTCCATCATCTGAAAGAATATTTTGCATAGTTTTTTCAGTATTAGTTTTGTACCCTGTATTGAAACCGTATTAAAACGGTTCTTATGAAACTCTTTATGTAAACAGACTTGTTTAAATACTACCCATCTTTGGGTGGGGTGTAAGTTATTCATCCAACATAAGACTGTAAACGAAAAGCATTACAATTGTTACTGTTAATACTATTATTGTCCTGTGGAGAATGAATATTTAACTCTGATTGATAGGTAAACACACTGTATCGAATGTGTAACGTTCTTGGAGGATAACATGTCAATGTAAATACAATATTGTTGGCACAGTTTGAACAGACAACATCATGGATACCTTCTTGTGAGTAAACGTATTTGCTTGAATAAATTACAAGCAAAACTAAAAAAGTTATACAGGTTTTTTGTTTGCAGGAAATCATGAATAATAAATAACTTGTCTAATATTGGCACCGAGTATCAACAATATTTTAAACGCGCTTTAATCGTTGTGTTTTGGTTGCAATAAATTTTATCCCAACTGGAATAACGAGCTGGTTCAAGGACTTGCACCTAGGACTTACGAGACACATTAAATAAACATGATTCATTTCGGAAAAATTGCTTTAATATTATTTGTGCCGTGCTAATGATTTTTTTCAAGGGCGGGATTATCATTTACTCACTTAATCACTTTAATAAGACAGGTACCTCATGGAGGACGTTACCCTGAATATGAGTGAAGGATGAGTGTGATGATCGTGATGATAGTGGCGCGATCTTGTAGCCTTGTTACTGACTAAGGTTGGCATGTTCCTTAGACAGGATTGTTAATTAATAGCCCAACAACCAATGGCAGCTGGCTCCAGAAACAACCCTTCAAAAAGCTACTAATTTTTCTCGGGATCGATCCGGCTACCTACAAGTTTGTAGGCGGGCACTATAACCACTACACCAACCAGCCTGTCATTTCTAAATTCTAGAATTGATTCTAGTCAATTCTATTACATTGACCAATTAGAAAATATTTACAAATTCCTGTCGCTGCTCTTTTGATGTTTAGAACGCCATGAAGTCATGTAAATAGTTGTGAAGTCAAATAGGTGATTCACACACAATAATTTTCAGATGGGATATCTATGACAGAAATCAAAAAGTGACGGCCGGACTACTACATAAATCGGAATGAAGTTAAGTTTGCATCCGGTTGAGTCACCGACAGGGGTAAACTTGCGGAATTGAATTCAAGGACACAATAAGATGTCTCTTAGCCCTTGATCGTAGGCAAATGACCTTCCTAAACGCAGAACACGAGAGGCGGGGCACAATGTAAATGTTTGCAAGGGCTTAGTGCGCCTGAATATTCAGCAGGAAGTGCACGCGATCACCGCTGGGCGCCTTCGCTGACGATAAAGGGACGGAACTCATCGATGTTCTGACCGGGGTATCTTGGGGGGAAACTTCCGGGCTGCCCACTGAAGCCGTTTGGGTTCTGCAATGTTCGAATTCAACAATGCAGGTCAAAACCCCACTTACATAACTTAATTATCATTATGTTTCATTATACCGAAGAAAAACTATGTAAAGCTACGGTTGATTCCGATTATTGTTAAAAGGTACAGATGAGAATTATTGATAACTGATAAACCTGAGCTTCCTTCAAAACCCATTAAGATTAGTGATTGAAAATAAAATATAAAAAAGTTGAAAACATCACGATTTATAGATTGTTTAAAGAAACTTAAACATTGGTTTTTACAAACTAATTGACTAGCTTTTTGTTGAGTTTAATTAAACTGTTCGTTTTTAGTAACTTATTTCATAGTTCGTATAAAGTACTTTGTGGTGCGTGGTAATAGCTGTAGTTCAAGAAATTGGGCAAATCATGTGTAACGGGTACCATGTATCATAAAATTAAATAACGGTCAAAAGAACTAATGAATGATACAACGAGATTTCGGCGAATTCAACCAATGAATATGTGAACACTCTTATTTAACTTAAGATTTTACTATTAATATTGTGCCCACGAAGCTGTTAACACTCTTAACAAGTTTCCCCACCTAAACATGATCCTGATAATAACCTCCCCAACTTTCTATAACAGGCTATTACGTCTTACCTAAGGCTTTAAATTATAGATTATTGCATACTATAAAGCAATAATTCAGTTTTAATTTGAGTGACATGAATTAGGAAAAAAAATAGTGAATAAAAATATCTACGATGAATTTCCGCCTTAAAACTTAATTGGTCATTATTGAGTCAAAAGTTTAAATTAAAAGTATCAATTACCTTCGAAAACAGGTTTCTTTTAATACGGTAAAGTTATGCTTTGACGGTTATATTTTCACGTGCTTAGGCTTACAAGTATGTAAAATCTTCATGTACACTCAATCAATGTACGTTCAAGACACATCAAGCGCATTTGAGTACGTTGAAGAGGATGTTTCATTTATGTAAACACAATTTTACGGTTTCTTCGAATCAATCTGCGTTCTGAAAGTTAATTTGGTTTTTATAAAGTTTTTCTGCGAGTAGATCCAAGCTTCGTTGGCACACTTTTTTGCCAAGTATCAATCACATACTTTTAACATGTAAACTACTAAATCACAACATTACTTAACCTTATAAAACCCTATTTATAATAATTAAATTTATCTATCTCAATGGACATGTATAAAATATTTGAGTAGAAAGTAAATAGATCTGAGATCATTTATTTTGATTTCAGACTTTTCTTGGATATGTATTTTTAATGGTACACCTGGAGTTGGATTCTCCAACCAGGTGTGAGTTCAAATCTGATTTTAACTAAAACTTTACCATATATTTTACTACTTTAAACTCTCATTTTTGTTATTTTATTTATTTATGTAAAATATTTCATAAAAAAACAAGCTGTCTTATAATATATTAAAAACCAACAAACAGCACTCCAAATAACGGAAATGGCATGTTAGCTTAGCTAGCCTACACCAGTCTGTGTATAATACATATATTATACCAATAAATGTAATGTTATGTATGTAATGCCTATATATATATATATATCTAGCCTTATCCTGTTAGTGTCTCGGACTTTGATTCAAGAAGTCGCGGGTACGATTCCAACGATAACTGGTTTGCCCATAAACATTTATCTCGTGTGATCTCGTCTGTAATTGCCAACACAAAAACAGCGTTGACAATACAACAATATCTTTTGAGGGAGGTTTTCCTTGACTCTTATAATAAATAACCGTAAAAGAGCCTATTGAAAATGTCCGCCTGGGACCCAATATTAATTAAAAGATTTACTATAAACTATTTCTTTAACTATTATTAAAACTTTTCTTAATCAATAAGAGTAATAAAAAAAATTATAATCTACCTTTTGAAAAATCTTAGTATAACTTAGTCTATAAGTTATGGCACAAAAACTACCTATTCGAGAAAGTTTTAAATTAGATTCAGATCAAAGTATTTCAAGTTAAGTTTTGAGCGAACTCTTCTTATTTGTGACAATGATAAGAGAAACCTCGGTGATATTTTATTCAGACTAACGCGCTTCATCATTCCTTGAATGCAACGAAAGTCTTTGTATTTCCATGTAATTCTACCCTTTGTCCTGACGTTGACTTTCTAGCAAATATACTTTCATTCAATTTAACTTAACCTCAATCAAGTCAAAAGGATACTTTTTTCTGAGAATTTTAGTCTATGTTATCATTTCGTTATATCCCACGATAAACTTGTCGTTCCCTTGAAATGAAAAAATTAATAAAAAAATATTAGATATTTTTGCAAGAATACAATAAGAGTATTTTCTGGTGCAGATTTTAATAATGATATTATTTCAAGTGCAATGTATTCATAATATACCGGGTGTCTCACCTAAAGTGAACCAATAGCTAACTTTTTTATTATAAATCTGGCAAAGAACTTCTTATGGGGCACTTCCCTTAATTTTTAACGCTGCTTTTTGGAGTCACTTCGAAATTTAAAAATATGGCCGCCATTTTCCAACATGGCCGACAACTTTGATTTTTCTTATGGAACACCCTATATTTTAGGGCGTTTTTGGATTTTAAGATTAATTTTAGGAACCTTTTCTTCTTTAAAACTTTTTTCTAAACCCAATGGTTAAGGAGTTATGAACAGTTAAAGTTAGATTTTTTCCCATTTGAAAAGCATTGGGACATTTTTGGTAGTCTGTATATCGAAAACGGTTGGGTTTAATAAAAGATACCAAAGAATAAAAGTGCCTAAATGTTAGTTTAGTTGAGGGTTAATCATAAAATAATTTTTAGTCGAGATTTAATCGTGGAAATGTGTTATTTTGAATATGATTTTACTCCATAAGGAATACATGGGATGGTACAGTCAAATGGACACGATGCATTTTAAATGGGGAAAAATCAAACTTTAACTGCTCATACCTCCTGAACCATTGGGATTAAGAAAAAAATATGAAGTATAAAAAGTTCCTAAAATTAAGCGTAGGATCCAAAAACGCCATAAAATACAGGGTGTTCTATAAGAAAAATAAAAAGTTGTCCGCCATATTGGAAAATGGCGGCCATATTTTAAAATTTCAAAGTGACTCCAAAAAGCAGCATTAAAAATTAAAGGAAGTGTCCCATAAGAAGTTCTTTGTCAGATTTATAATAAAAACGTTAGCTATTGGTTCACTTTAGGTGAGACACCCGGTATATGACCATTAAACATAAATTGTATCAGAATTATGCCAAAATAAAAACGCCATAGAATAGCAGATAAATCATGAAGCATATTGTTTTTTCCTATAGGCTACTGAAAACATAATGGCTGAAGTATTGCAACAAAACGTTTTCCCAATAACCTCAATCACCTCTGGTGATATTAAGGAGCGTTCCACCAAACAATATGAATAAAAGATCGCAGCGGGATAGGGAGCTCCACATATTACCCTTGTCCTTTGGATGGATTTGTTTTTATCGATTCCTTAAAACCCTGATAAGCTTGTGAGGGGTACATAATCATGAGGCCTCTTCTCCGCAAAAGTACGTTTCAATTGACCAAAAATACAGCCTGGTGTGATAAAAATACGAGGTTTAAGCTCAAAAAGTATATGCTGTTGAACTTAAATTTTTTTACCAATTCTTAAAGCACGGAGTATGTTAATTCTTCACGCCTCATTATAAAAAGTCTTGTAAAGTAAATTATAATCAATAATTAATATTATCAATAACACTTGTAAGTTTTAACATTCTTTAAAGTAAGGAAAACTTTACTACTACGATAAACGTAGTATTTTGTCGTACTACAAAAAATACGAATATTTAGATTAGGAATGATTCGAAAGTAAATGTTATGGTATAGTAGTTATACTCAATTTTTCAGTTTAATGCCTTCATTTTCTAGGAAGATGTACAAATTAATTAGTCATTCATTCAAATAATTAACATTACCTATATTATGTTAGACTCTTGTTAAAATTTTATTAGTCAATTTATGGCGTGTCAAACAATTACTAAAACATTACTAAAACTACTAAAACTACACACTACACTACGAAAACTTTTCAATGGAAACTTAAAACGAAGGAATTTTAAAAGCTATTGTGAAGCTATTAAGCTACTACGTTAACCTCGTCACGTAACAGATGTTTCTTACATTTTCAATTAGACTTTCTATTTCCAAGTTCGTTGCCACCAGAGCAGTTTAGTAATGAGTTCTTTTGGACGCCTTTTTATCCCAAAACTTTCCTTTATAAGAATTTTAGTTTTTTTTTGAAAATTGAATGTCGATAAGATATCATACCAACAAAACCATAATCTTTCCTTAATTTCTTTTAACATCTTAGTTTAATTTATAATTTGTAATATGGGTAAAAACTCGTTCTTATATGTTTCTCCTAACGTTCTGATATTATTATATAGTTATAATTCATTTAGTTGAAACTCTACGCGTTGGATCATGTCTCATTCAAAAATTAATATGCAACATTACTACAACAATTTACAAGACCATTATTACATGTTACAAATGAAAATAGTTGCATTCGGTTATCTTCCTTACTACAAACCAACGGTAAAGCTTAACAAAGTGAAAGTGTTATAAATGACAAATGACTTTCATTTGCATAATCACTTCCGGCGGACGATAACTGTTGACATTCGTTTCAACTAGAAGCAGCTGGCTGTTATTTAAATACAAGAGATATACTCGTTCTTCATACGTGCTGGAAGGCATTGATATTGATTCATCCATAATTAATCCAAAGTGCATGAAATATGCATTTAATTCGCTTAAAACGGTTGTCAAAAGCTAAACACTTTAGCTTTTAAAAGCTACAAAACTAGAAAGTGCTTCTGCTTTAAGAGCTTCAAATTTTAGTAACCTCAGTTCTAGTAGAATGTGCTCACAAATTCTATACTTATAGAATAGAAACATTGGACATCCACGAGAAGTAGCCCAACGAAATTAAAAAAAAAACGCAAACAGGCCTATGTTAATCGAGGGTGTCATCTTTCTACCCACAAAATACCAGTTTATTCGGTTCAATTGTAATAGTTAAGACGAGGTGGCGCTGCAAACAAACAAACAGAAACTTTCAGACTTATAATATTAGAAGATTTTAATTACACTTTATTAGGTAATATCACTCTGATAAAATAAAAAATACCCTGTTGATTGAGGATAATAAATGTGAATTTATAAAATTTTGGCCATAGCAAAGCAAATATCATAAATTTGATGTTATCAGAATAATAATTATTTTAAATTAAATGGGTTTGTGTAAAAATACTATTGATTAACCCGTCCCGCCACCTTTGAACAGATAAAACGTCACATCATACTTTTACCCAATATAGTTTTATACTACAGTTTACCTGGATATTTCAATGCAATCACACATTCTAGTGATTTTCAAAAATCGGAAAATAAAGTAAACCTTCCTCGGGGATCTGCAACGGTGAAAACTTTAGTATTAACTCCAACGAGGCGACATCAAACTTGTCAAAACATTTTCCAAGCCATTTCGATAAGTGACATTTTAAGTTTGGCCCTTATATTAAACTATGAGATTATTTTGTTTAGTGCGATGAATAAAGTACTGAGCATCGAGCACTAAAAGCGCTTATTTTCAAGAATCTGTTACAAGTTTAATCTTGAATGATTATTAAATAGCTTATTTCACTTATTTTCGTTTTACCTTAAATGCTACTTTAGTGCAGAACGACTTTATTACGTATTCAGATCTACTCAACGAAACTAGTTTTTTAAAAGAGATAAAATATGTATCTCTATTAACAACATACAGTTAATTTTGGATCCTTCGACTATATAAACCACATTTTAAAGGTATTCTTATTAATGGTTCTGCAGTTTAAGACAATCCCTCATATTTTGAAATTGAAGTTTAGTCCAAAACGTTTATAGGTGTCAAAAGACTTTTACTTATATTATAACGTAAGAGCACGACGAATAAGTACAGCCTTTAAACTTTTACAATATAACCGAGTAAAATGATCGTCCATGAGGGTAATCCTATCGTTTTTTAGCCGATCCGGGCAATTTTTATTACAGACAATAAATCGCAGCCGGAGAAGCCGTGTGGACCGCGCTTATCGATAAGACTAATGGACCACGCCTCAGCTCTATATTTTTCTTCTAACATAAATTTACACCGTCGTTATTCGTTTCACTCGGTAACCTTTATTTAAAACTACCTTAGGGCTGTTTTTCTTTGCAATTCTATCAGGTCAGTGATGCTTAATGGGATTCTGGCCCATCAGAGTTTCTAAATAACTATAAGGCTTTGAACCATGAAATTAATTTCCGTTATGCATACTAGAATCATACTAAGGAAGAAATTTAAAATCATATTTCATGTACAAATTCAGCTATTATAATTCAATTAGCTAGTGAGTGTTCAATTAGTGAGTGTTGTGTTGTGAGAAGTGGGTGATTTTTTGAACATTTTTTGAAATAAGAACTCAGCTCTCAGTCCCACACAAAGGTCTTCCTATGTGGGACTTTTTCCAATTTATAATGTATGTAATGTTTTTTGTGAATTTGTATTCTATGGAAATAAAGAAATATTATTATTATTATTATACTTTATTTTATAAAATGTAATATATTTGATAATTTATAAAATATAATAAATAATAAATAAACGTCAAGTAAGACAAAAAAAATACTCCAGTCTTTTGTAGTAGATATTTTTTTACATATAAGCGGGTAGTGTTGTTTTGTTTGACATCTTAAGTACTAATAAAAACTTGACATTTTTCAAAATCTTTAGAGCCTTTTATACCCTTAAAAATGAACAATTAAAAATGCATGGATGTATTACGGTTAGATATACACTTGACAGATTTCATAACAATCGGACCATCGGTGTCGTTTCCAGCTTTGTTTCCACACATCCACGGATGGACACACACGGATGGACAGACACTACACTGAAAATCACTTTTTATTCAGGGAACATTAAAACAAATATTTCCATTATAAACTCAAAATCAAAATGTGCTATGAAAACAATACTTTCTTCATACCTGTATTATGTATTTAGCAGTTAATTACTACTTTGAAGTTGTATTAATCTGAGGAGTTTGTAAACTATTTCATAGCAGACATATTCACTTAAAGGAGTTAATTTACAAAAATACTAGTTAAAATATGGTTCTCACGTTAAAATAGGGTTAGGTTAGGGTAGGTAGGGAAATATGGTTAGGGTAGGTAGGGGGGTATGGAAATATGGTAGGGTAGGTTAGGTTAAAATATGGTTAAATATGGTCAGTATTGTTCTCAGGGAACCATACTATTTTTAGATCAGTAATCGATTTAAAACTATATTTTAATGGTGTGCAGTTATGTTACAAAGTATTCCAATCTTGATGATATTTTGTACAGATTTATGTCCGGTATTATTGCAAAGGTACATTGACTCGTACAAATAACATCGCCGCTTACCTTGATGAAATTCCATACAAACTCAAGTCACACTTAACACTACATTTTACTACTTCAGAATCGCTTTACGATAATGTTACAATAACAGTAAAATCAGATATCCCTGGTTGTTCTTTACTCTTCCTTAATTGCGAGTGTATGTTTTATTGGTAACTATAAATATTGTACACTAATAAGAAACTTTCTTGAGATGATTACCTTTTTGATGTCTAAGGGCTCAAATTGAAAATACAGTCGTCCTAGCGTAGACCAGATCCTGAGTTCTGATTCTGTCAGCGCTTATAAAGCAAGAAAAAGCCATTTCGTCCCAGTGAGTCACAATGAGATACTACGCATACAAGTTAGAGTTGAAATGAACACATTTTCGGGCTTGAAACCCTGAGTTGCAGTATATTTTTTCTATGTAAGATAAACTGCTATCATTTCTGTAATGTCCATTAGAGTAATCAAGGCAGTCCAAAAATTTCCGTTGGATTTCAGAACAGCCCTTAGTTAAAAATACTCATTGAAAGCTGCAAATAGAGAGCAATGCATACATTATATTTCACCTGCTGAATTATTATTTTTAATTAGCAGAAGATTTGAACTTTTTATTTAACCGTAATTTTTAGTACTTGCGTTTGTATAACCCGCCTGAAGGTAACAGATGGTAAGAGGGAGATATTTTCTTGATTCAATCGCTGATCAGTAGTTAAATTAATACGGATGATTATTCCTAACTCAAAAAAATACAAAGGTTTAGCCAATTTTATTGAGGTTAGCCAAAAAATCAAAAATAAACCTAGCTATTATTACAATATAATAATAATATATCTCAATTAATATATCTCATTACCGTTGTAATACTTTATTTTTCTTAAAATTTGTTTTAGGAACGTGGCATGGTAAAAAGAAAAATATACGTATGATATTAAAAACAAAATAAAAAAGTAATAATTAAAATAAATATAAAAAATAATAAAATAGATTATAGATAAAATGCGAATAATAAATATACATATGCATTAAGCCAATGAATCAAGGCTTAAAACTTAATAATACCATCCAACCCCTCAAGGTCTCTGTGGTATCCTTTGTTTGTCCATTATTTACCATTAATTTGGAAGAGTATTCAATTTTAACTTTTTATAGACCCCTTTGATATTTTAATTTTTGTAACTGATGAGGAATAAATTATCAAATACAAAAGTCATGACAGACGTCCTCTATGATAGATTTTTTGTTCATCGCCCGCATAAATACTAATTAGGCAATGTAACAACATTTATTTGGATTAAATTATACTTAATTGTATACCTTTTTTATTGTACTTTGCATTTGAATTTTCAATGGAATATACTCGAAATACATATATTTATAATATCAAATAACTTGTTTGAAAAGGGAAAACCGTTTTGAATCATCCAGATAGAGTTGCAGCATTATACTAAAACTTTCAAAAATTAGGTTGTTAAGATTGTCAGAACAGTTTACAGAGCAAATAAGTTCTAATACATTTAACTTTTCAATCAAATTACATACACATTACACCAAAACAGTAATTGTAAGCGAACATCGCCAAGTAATAATTTGCCCAGTAAGTGAATTACTCTACTGCCCATTGCGTGAGGGGACACATCAGGTAAATTGAATACCTCAGAGGTAAGCCATAACTTAAGCTTTTTGTCGTCTCGTTCTTTCCGACGTTTCCCTCGATCACATGCGGGTAACCTTTTTTATATTAATTTGGTTCTATATCATTGAATTTTTTGTTTGAAAATATCTTCATAAAAACGTACAAAAATACGATATTTTTAATTTTAAAATAAGCTACCTATTTCTCAATTTAGGTAAGATTTTTTTTGATTAGTTTTTATTATTGTTTAAGTAATGACAATTATACTTGTAAGAATTTCATCCAGGCTTAATTAATGCCAATCAATTTTTTTAATCATATACCTCAATGAACAGCTTTTATTGCCTGTAAAATCCAACAATTCACTTTATAAGTAGCTTTTGCCATCATCAAGGGCCTCGGTCCTATGGTGAATAAGGTGGGGAGCCAAAAGAAAATATTGTATCTAGTATATGTTCAAGCTTACATAAAACTTAATTATGTTTCCCTGACAGTTAAAGTCCAAAAATGTATTTTCAATCACAACTACAATAAAAAGATGCTTTACTTTTTATAACCCTCCCATTAACAGTTGTGGGAAGGTTATAAAAATATGTTCAGTTATTGGAAATTTAAATATTATAATGGTTAAAATATGTTCAGTTACTTAACATCTTTTAACCATTCTATTAGTAGTGATTCGTTTACAACCGCTGATTACTTACTTGTTTGCTGATAGTACAAAGTCTACCTTTGCTTTCTTCCCGTGGCTACTAGATTGACATTGCTAAGCTTAATGAAACTAATTGTATTATGTATTCTTGCATAATCTTGGTATTGATTAAGCTTTTAAAGCTACTTGAGGGAAGGGCTCAAAGATCACAGTCAAATGTGAGAAAGCGCGCGATACGTCAAGAGTTCACCTCTTTCATTTGACGCATCAAGTTTAAATTACCGTTTAAGAACCTACAAATTATATTTTCCTTCCGATCGTAATTAATATAGATAATAAAGAAGGGCTGCAATTTTCAAGAATCAAAATTTCAAAAAATCGCAAGTAAATTTTCCACGAATTTAATATTTTTTATAAATTATGTGAAACATGAATCCGAAACATGGCAGTGGATTTAGACTAAGTAGCAGATATTTACAGTTGAATTCCTAGAAACAATGTGTTGATCACGTTGTTGACGCTGAATACGAGACGCGATAGCTGGAGGCAAAGCCCATTACCGGCGCCGTTCAGTTAACCAACCATTTGGAAGATTCTCACATTTATCAACAGTTTCACAGAGATTGTAATTTTTGTTTAAGGCATTTGAAGATCCTAGCTCCAATATTTCTTGAACTTAATTAAGCTCATTAAATGTAGGATTTTATGTTCAGAAAGATTTACAAGTCCACTATTTAATTTGGTAAGTTTCTAGAGTAATGATTAAAGCACATAACTTGTCTTTTTTAATTTGACTTCATCAGTCGATTCAAACGGAATAAACAATTTAGTTAAGAGAGAGAATGTTCCCATAATAGAATTAATAATTGAAATTAATTTTTTGTAAGAGAACAAGAAAATCTTTGGTAATCTACGTTTATCACAGTTAGCCTTTTGAATGATTAAAACATATTTTTAACTCTCACTGTCTTCTCAATATCTCTTTACTTTTTATGATATAGGATTTACTCCTTTTAGGATTTAGGATTTACTCTTTAGGTTTTACTCTTTAGGATTAGTAAGTGGCACTTCGTTCAAATGCTTCAATCAAATAAATATGAATAAATAAAAAGCTTGGTGAGAGTTGAACTGATGCCTGGGACCTCGAAACATGATAGTGAAAAATAAAGTAAAGTTCTACCCTCTCTCTCACTCTCTCCTGCCCTCTAACCCCCTCCATCACCATGGGTACAGAGGTTGTCTGAAGAGATCGGGATCAAGAGCTGGTCAAGAGGCTCCCTGAATGCAACCACTTGTTATTGGTTAGCGTTAATGGATCGTTAAAAGTCAATGTAACTTTGGCTTCTCCCATACCAACACACGCGGATTTTTTCTTTAAAATTTGGTAGGAGTTTACTTGGTAGCCAAGAAAATCTGGTAACATTTTTTATATTTTGTGTTTAATACAAAAGACTGTTAAAATTGTATCACATAATTCTTGTGCGATTAAAATTTAAATAAAACCTTCCAATTTTCAGGATATATTTTTTCAGAAATGCAACATAAACTCATAACCCTCAAATGAAATTGTATATAGATTTCACATACAATTATGAAAGAAATTAGCTGAGTTAAGAAACAATTAGTTTTTATAACTCCTAAAAAGTAATTACTTGTTTTTTTATCACAGCTTTGTAGAGTCGTTGAATTCAACACTTTAAAAAAAAAACTTAATACATAATTTATTCATACTCGTATGATATCCACTGGAAATGAATCATTGATATAGATATTCATTTTATTCATGCAATACTAATGTATTCCTTGGCACCAACATACCTAAACTAAATATAGGACTTATCTAGAATTAGTCATTGCAGCCAACATAGGTATTGCCAACGAGTATTGCAAAAAATTTCTTTTTCTCATATATCAAAACATTTTTCCGACCACCATGACTAACTCCATAATTATAACACTTATTGTAATATTTCTAATCCGTTCAAATGAAATTTCCTTACACATAAAGACGTAAAAACGCAAACTAATTTTCGTACATCACTTGTAGACATTTTGAATTATTCAATTGTACACATATTGCTAATGATATATCTTGATTACCTCTTTTAAGGTTCTACTACGCTATGAAAAAAAATTTTTAGCAATGACACTAGGGCTGAAGTGGTCGCGGATTTAGTGGTACATATATACTTACTCACATGTGATATTATGTGCAGGTTCCGCTGGGTGATATGAATAAAAGATTGCAGGGAAGCCGCCACACATTACAATCTGTCCTCGGAGCCGATTTGTACTTCTTGAACCGTAAACCCACAGCCTGAAAAATTTTCCGACATTTGAAATCATTATTACCAACTCTCTCTTTTCCAAAGAGGTAAAACTAGATATTACGTTGTAATTTGTAAAGTTTTCGATTCATACGTTTTAGTTTAAAGATTAATTTTAATTGTGATCATCTTAAAAAACAATGTTATGATCAAAAATATTACGTATTATGGGTAAAATAATACTATATTAAGTGAATGGGTATAATATAGACATTTTATAAAGCTGTGAACAACTATAATAAACCGTTAATCTCTGATACAATTGACATACCAAAACCTAAAAATGTTTAGAAAAAACGTTTTGATATACCGGGTGTCTCACCTAAAGTGAACCAATAGCTAACTTTTTTATTATAAATCTGACAAAGAACTTCTTATGGGAGACTTCCCTTTATTTTTAAAGCTGCTCTTTGGAGTGACTTCGACAATTTAAAATATGGCAGCCATTTTCCAATATGCTGGACAACATTGATTTTTCTTATGGAACACCCTGTATTTTATGGCGTTTTTGAATTTACCTCTTAGTTTTAGGAACTTTTTATTCTTTCTCATTATTTTCTAAACCCATTGGGGGATATGAGCAGTTAAAGTTTGATATTTTCCCATTTAAAAAGCATTGTGTCCATTTAGCTGTTCCATCCCATGTATTCATTATACAGTAAAAGCATATTCGAAATAATACATTTCTAAGAGTGGATCTCAACTAAAAATTATTTTATGATTAAATCTCAACTAAACTCACTTTTACTCTTTGGCGTGTATTATTAAACCCAACCTTTTTCGATATACAGACTACCAACAATTTCCCAATGCATTTTAAATGGGAAAAATCAAACTTTAACTGCTTGTACCTCCTTAACCATTGGGCTTAGAAAAAAATGAGAAAGCATAAAAAGTTACTAAAATTAAATATAAAATCCAAAAACGCCATAAAATACAGGGTGTTCCATAAAAGAAATCAAAGTTGTCCGCCATATTGGAAAATGGCGGCCATATTTTTAAATTTCGAAGTGACTCAAAAAAGCAGCGTTAAAAATAAAGGGAAGTCCCCCATAAGAAGTTCTTTGTCAGATTTATAATAAAAAAGTTAGCTATTGGTTCACTTTAGGTGAGACACCCGGTATATTTGGCTATAAGATTATTAAATAAAATTTGTTGTTACAGGTATGACAAAGCTCTCAGTTTGAGGACATTTTATGTAAGTAAGTAGTATTTAAATAATTTATATTTAAAGCATTTAATTTATAATTTATCAAACTAACTTAAAATCAAATGAACCTAGATTAAATGTTCATATATATTAAAATGTTTGCGTATAAATTTATTCTAAATTTCATCAGTCTAGTTAGATCCTCAGGTCCGTGTTGATTTTAGTTAGTGTTGCGGCCGGTACGAGGACGCTGTTAAAAACACACTCTTTCTCTACGTGTAAAAAGGACACCATCTGCTAAAAACGTCAAGTTGACTTCGTAAGCTGATTTATTTAGTAAGGAAATGTTTAAACCCTACAATATAAAATAAAAGTTATGATCAACCTACAATCTACAAACAAGCTACAATCTATGTAAGTAATAATTGACTAGTACTTTCTCTGTAATATTTATTGTAATATCATTTTAAAATAAGGAGTTTTATTTATAATTTATGTCAAGATCTGTTAAAAAAATAAGTATCTTGTTTTCCCCTGATGACAACGGTAAGACCTATTCTTTTTCTCACATAACAGATTGCAGTAATTGAATATAGCAAACTAAATCAATGGGGTTGATTGTCGCGTTTGTTTTGGGAGAGTAGTGTATTGTTATGACAGAAACTCGTGACATACATGTATGTATATAGTAGTGTATGTATATTATGACTTACGACATACACCAAGTCAATAATACCTCCAAAGACGTGCCTTCAAAGGTTTGCGGCAAAATTCAATCAGCATTCATATTGCCTACATCGCACAGCACGGCGTCCTCTGACTACGCGCAATATTACAGTATGGCATATCTTTCCTTTTTACATCTGGTGGCACTAGGAGTTTATTTTCCTAACATCAAATTTGAAAAATTATGGACAATTATTTCATAGTCAACCAAATTAATTATTATTATTATTATTATATTAAAAATATTTTACATCATACTAACTGCACAGAAAACGCTGATCTCTGTTCTTTCTTTTGGCAGGGAAGTTACTCCTTACTATTAACTGCTCGGTAAATTTAACGTTTAATGCCCACTGATTTTGTCACATTCCTCTTTACAAGTATGATCCCTTTACAATCAAATCTTATGTAGTTATGAATAAGTTTTACTAAACAAAATTAGCCACAATAATCCAGTAATAATGAAAAAATAAATTGGTAATGTTTTGTGATCCATCCATCGTCAATATATCTACTTAAGCAAATCAATCACATACCTCGTGAAACGAGGGGTTGTTTGAACACTTAGACTACTTTAAATATTATTCAAACTATTCATTCTGCGTTTGAAATAAATTTGATATCCTGACATATTCTGAACTAATAATTAGCCAATTATGAAGTGTTTTCAAGGGCGGTCAAAAGAAAGATTATACGGAAAACATTTACGATACAAACCTACAATCAACATTACAGGTTCAAACACTACAACACTGCTCTTGGTGTAAATAAAAAAATTAAAAGATAATATCTATAAAAAATAAAGCTAATTCATATTTTACTCTCATATAAGAATTTATTACTACTAATCTTAACAAAATATGACATTACATTACTGTAGGTGTCTGAGCTTTTACTTTTTTATTTTTTAGACCTTCTAGTACATTTTTCTGGTTTTAAACTTCACTTGGACCGGGAGCTACGTCGTTAACAACTTCTTATGGAAGATCCTGTACATTTTCAGGTTCTGATTCCTGGATCAGGGCTTAGCAAGCCCTGCATTTATTCCTCAATGAACTCTTTGATTTTTTTTAACTCACGCGTTAAAATAACATTGTGTAAGTCAAGGTCCCCTTTCTCCAGATTGCAAGGGCTTGGAAAAAGAATTAATTCAACCATTTTAAAAGTTGAATTCAAGTGTAAGATGGACCAAATACTGTTAGGAAACATACATGTATAAAGGAAGAAACAATAAAAATCAGAAAATATGTTTTTTACCTTAACCTCTAAAACTTGCCCTGGAAAATTTCATATGGGTGGATAAGGTCGTTTTCCTTTGGCGAGTCACAAATTGAATATTTTAAAATAACTAGGGGAATAGTGAATCTAAAATATATACAACCGCATGTGTAACTGACTCACTCATTCACTCAGGGATACAAATTCTAATAGACTTCCCGATGAGCTAGAAACTTGAAATTTGGCAGGAATACACCTTGGGTGGTAAAACCACAGGGAAAATTCTGAAAATTAAAACTTTCCACCCCCAACCCCCCCGAAAAGGGGGAAAAGGGGGGAAAATTTTAATTACGAAAAAAGTACTTTTCGTTTTTTTGGCTGTAGCGGCTAAACTAGAGGTCCTATCGAAAAACGGACTGCACCACGTGCCACGGATTTTTCACGATCTACAACTTTGGTCCTGTGACTTTTTGCCCTATCTCGTCTCCTTCACCCTTAGATAGCGCTAGAAATTTTAATTTTCGGAATTTTACCAAGGTTTTTCAGCTCCAGGAGATTTAATATTATACGTAGAGGGTTGAAAATATGCATAAATCATCTCTACAACATATATGTTACAATTCAGAAATAATATATGTAGTTTGTAATATTAAAATGCCTGTAAATTTAAATTAATTTTCAAAATTCGCCAAATGTTAGCGATTTTCTCAGGTTTTTCGGCTCCAATATAATTAATATTATACGTAGAGGGCTGAAAATTGGCATACATAATCTTTACGGCATATATGTAACAAACCACGAATAATATAACTAGTTTGTACTATTAAAATGCCTATAAATTTAAAATATTCTTGAAAATTCACCAAATGTCAGCGATTTTCCCAAATTCTTCAGCTCCAGCAGTTTATTTAATATTATACTTAGAGGGCTGAAAATTGGCATACACCATCTCTACAACATATATATTGCAAATCACGTATAATATAACTAGTTTTTAATAGTGAAATAACTATAATTTAAAATAGTCTTCAAAATTCGCCAAATTTCAGGGATTTTCTCGATAATCATCATCGAAACTATGCCACGCACGTTTTATTTTAAAAAATGATTACTTGTACCAATTTTAAGAAAGTATTATTAAAAACCTTAGCCATTGATATAAAGCAATATATTAAACATGGTTTCCTCATACAATTTTCGGAAAAAGTTGTTGATAAGACATTTTAATATAGGTTCTCGCTGGTGGTAATGTCACAAGTTTCAATGACACCCTTTCTACATCCAGCTTTTGTTATTACTGTTTTTTCACAATTTGTTCATTTCTGAGACATCAAACATGCATACTCATTTCTACATTTAATGTTGTGGAAAAACTGTAATATTTTGATTTTTAAGTTTAATTGGATTTAATTTGATTATTAAGGGGATCCGCGACTATCTCCAACTTTTTTTATTTTTGACTTTTTTATGACTTTAGTATTTTTCTTTCATGAGTACTTGCTAATTAGAAGATCTGATGTGAAATATAGGATATATTTAAATAAAATTTCATGGTTTCGGTCCTTTTTAAGTTTTTTACCAATTTTTCGAATATTTTATTTCTTTGAATAACTTTGTTATTACTCAACTAATTGCAAAAACCAAGCTACCATTTTATTCCATACATAAAAATGAAAAAACTGGTGTATAGAAACAATGGTAACTCAAAAAACAATAATGTGGTGAGCATATTTTCAATATCACATTTTTACAACGAGGAAAAACGAGTTTTTTAATATCATCTGCTTGTATTGTGATTCCTATACACCAGAATCTTTCAAATAGTATTAAGATGATGTGGTAAAAATTTATTACAATATGCCTAATACTTACATAGTTATTCAAGCTTTTGTTGGACAAAACATGTAAAAACACAATTCCGATAAAACGGCTCTCAAAGTTTTATAAGTCTTTTCTTTCACACTAGAATTCGCCTGGGCGATTATCGCATTGTTTTACATTTATATAAATTTTATCATGAAAAAATATACCGATTGGCATAAAATTGCACACACATGTTCACTATAAAATGCTGAATCTAAGAACATCACTTTTGAAAAATGTCAAAAAATTTAATAAATCAGTCGGAGATAGTGGCGGATCCCCTTAATATAGCACTCTTATAAGTCTTACTAATTCATAAAGGGAGGGACAGGAAATCCCCAACACTAGCCTGATCGGAGCATCGGATGGCGGGGTTAGGAGGGGATAGATAAAACCCTTAAAATGGGGTTTTGGGATCTTTTACATAGAAAAATGAACACTAGGGGGCCTGGGGGCGGAGCCTAATATATATACAACCGGATGTGTAACTAATATATAGATACAAATTCTAAACTACTTCAGATAAGCTAGAGACTTGAAATTTGGCACGGATATTCCTTTGGTGGTCAAACCCCAGGGAAAATTATCAAAACGAAACATTTCCACCCCCGACCCCCCCAAAGGGGGGTAAAAGGGGGAAAAATTGAAGTTCGAAAAAGGTACTTTTAGTTTTTTGGCTACAGCGGCTAAACCAGAGGTCCTATTGAAAAACGGACTGCACCACGTGCTACGGATTTTTCATAATCTACAACTTTGGTCCTGTAACTTTTTGTCCTATCTCGTCTCCTTCACCCTTAGATTGAACTAGATTTTTCAATTTTCATAGATCTTACCTGGGTTTTCCGGCAATAGTTGACTTGATATACTACGTAGGCCCGTATAAATTTTCTGGAATATTTATTGGGTGGTCATACTAAATATACAATCCTCAAAACAAACAATTTCAACCCTCGTCACCCCCTAAAAGGGGGTGAAATGGGGGAAAACTTGAATTTCGATAAAAGTACTGTTTGATTTTTGCCTCTGGCGGCTGAAATAAAGGTTCTGCTCAAAAACTAAGGTTATTTCCTTAGTTGAAATAAAATATCCTACAATTTTGGTCATTATGTATATTGCCTTATCTCACCTCCTTCACTCCCAAAATGACCTCTAAATTTAAAATTATTATAAATATTTCAGTTTATTTTGGGTTTTTATTATTTTTCTATATTTCTTTTTAGCTTATAGACCTCGAATTTCACAATGAGATAGTAATTTTGATCCTTTAGGGTTATCAGGGGACATTCGCAGAATTCACCCCGTTTCAACCCCTAAAATAGCCCTCAAAATTTAAACTTTTTATGAATTTTAACATTTCCTCCAGGTTTTCAGCTCCATATGATTCAATGTTATACGTAGAGGGCTGAAACGTTGGCATACATAATCTCTACAGCATATATGTTACAAATAAGAATAATATAACTAGTTTGTAATATAAAATTTCATATAAAGTGAAAACAACTTCAAAATTCGCCCAATGTCAGCGATTTTCTCGAGGTATTTCATCCCGATTCAAACCAAACTTCCCGATTAGCTAGAAAATTTTAATTTGGCATGAATATTTCTTGTATGGTCAATGTATAGGAAAAAATTATCAAAAACGCAATTTTTATTTTAACCTCCTAAAAAAATACAAAAAATCGCTTGCAAGCCATGTTACAAATCAGCGATGATAAAACTTTTACTTTTTTATTTTTTTTAATAAAGTTTGTTATGTGGCTTAATTTAGTTGATAGTTTATTCGAATAATGGCCTAAATTTCCCAATTCGTTCATTTCTGTGACATCAAACATGCATGCTCATTTTTCACGTTAATGATTGGAAAAGCTGTAATGTGTTGATTTTTAAGTTTGATTGGATTAAATTTGATTAAAATAGCACTCTTATAAATCTTACTAATAATTCAAAAGGAAGGAAGAGGAAATAGAAAAAAAAACTAAGGTTATTTCCTTAGTTGAAATGAAATTTCCTACAATTTTGGTCATTATGTATTTTGCCTTATCTCAACGCCTTAACTCCCAAAATGACCTCTTAATTTAAAGTTCATATACATTTTACAGTCTATTTTGGATTTTGATGATTTTTAGTATATATTTTTAGCTTATAGACCTCGAATTTCACAATGAGATAGTAAGTTTGATCCTTGAGGGTTATCAGAGGACATTCGCAGAATTTACCCCGTTTCAACCCCTAAAATAGCCCTCAAAATTTAAACTTTTGTTGAGTTTTAACAACCAAGTTAAAACACACTAGCCTGATCGGAACATCGGATTGTGGGGTTAGGAGGGGATAAATAAACTCCTTAAAAATGGGTTTTTTTTTAATCTTTTACATTGAAAATAACAATTATCATATCCTGGGTTGGACCATTGGATTTAAATTGAAAAAAACCAACAATTTGGTACTGTGAATAATTATTCTCTGTCCAGTAATTTGTCTCAATGTTTACTTTATGGGAAATAAATAAAATTATATATCGCTTTTTTGTCAACAAATCTGAATAAAAATTGGTAGATGTCTTTATTTAGTTGTTACCTGCTGGAATGTTGAAAAAAGGTGAATTTTACATGTCCATGTCAGCGAACATGCATACTCATTTGTCATATTATTCTTATGGAGAAAATTGGTTTTGACATTTTACTTTTATCTTATTTATCTTTTTATAAATAAGTTTTTTTAACTTGAATATTTACATTTCCATGTCAGCGAACCTTTTACCCTTTAGGGTTATCACATGTCATATTTCAATATTAATCCGTCTTAACACCTAAAAAGTCCTCTGAAATTTATTCTTGAACTGAGAGACCAACTTTTGTCAAGAGACAAGTCAGTATTACCGACCACGTTTCCCAGTCATTTTCCACATCCAACCCTTTCTACCTCTAATTACAACCATAAAATTAAGTGAATTGAGCATTTTCAAAACTTAGGTAATGTTACTTCCAAAAGAATACTTTGCCTTACCCATGACCCACTTATCCCCTCTTTACTATCAAATAATTAACCACCCAACAACCAAAACCACCCCCATATATTTTTTTATCGTTTAGAGATCCATTTTTTCATTTTCCTCACCTGGCCACACCAACAAATTTAACCCCCCCTCATCCCCACCACCAACTATCCCCTTGAACACTACCACAGATACCCTGTACAGCGGCATTGTAAAACAGTTTTAATTATTTTTTCCTGTGAATTTTCATCATCCACCCCATGGTTTCACCTCATTTTTATATAAATAATTCTCACCACTCAACCTACAACATCTCGACCACCAACTATTTCCTTGAACACCACCAAGGGGTGTTGCTCAGGGTTTGTAAAACGTAAAAATCTGTAAGTTGACTTCAATATGCAAACCCCCCCTCTCACGAAAGCCTCCCAAAGGGGGCCTGGGGGCGGAGCCCCAGCGAGCCGTAAGGCGAGTCTAAAATATATACAACCGCATGTGTAACTGACTCACTCACTCACTCAGGGATACAAATTCTAATAGACTTCCCGATGAGCTAGAAACTTGAAATTTGGCAGGAATACACCTTGGGTGGTAAAACCACAGGGAAAATTCTGAAAATTAAAACTTTCCACCCCCAACCCCCCCGAAAAGGGGGAAAAGGGGGGAAAATTTTAATTACGAAAAAAGTACTTTTCGTTTTTTGGATGTAGCGGCTAAACTAGAGGTCCTATCGACAAACTGACTGCACCACGTGCCACGGATTTTTCACGATCTACAACTTTGGTCCTGTGACTTTTTGCCCTATCTCGTCTCCTTCACCCTTAGATAGCGCTAGAAATTTTAATTTTCGGAATTTTACCAAGTTTTTTCAGCTCCAGGAGATTTAATATTATACGTAGAGGGTTGAAAATTGGCATAAATCATCTCTACAACATATATGTTACAATTCAGAAATAATATATGTAGTTTGTAATATTAAAATGCCTGTAAATTTAAATGAATTTTCAAAATTCGCCAAATGTTAGCGATTTTCTCAGGTTTTTCGGCTCCAATATAATTAATATTATTCGTAGAGGGCTGAAGATTGGCATACATAATCTCTACGGCATATATGTAACAAACCACGAATAATATAACTAGTTTGTACTATTAAAATGCCTATAAATTTAAAATATTCTTGAAAATTCGTCAAATGTCAGCGATTTTCCCAAATTCTTCAGCTCCAGTTTATTTAATATTATACTTAGAGGGCTGAAAATTGGCATACACCATCTCTACAACATATATATTGCAAATCACGTATAATATAACTAGTTTTTAATAGTGAAATAACTATAATTTAAAATAGTCTTCAAAATTCGCCAAATTTCAGGGATTTTCTCGATAATCATCATCGAAACTATGCCACGCACGTTTTATGTTAAAAAATGATTACTTGTACCAATTTTAAGAAAGTATTATTAAAAACCTTAGCCATTGAAATAAAGCAATATATTAAACATGGTTTCCTTGTACAATTTTCGGAAAAAGTTGTTGATAAGACATTTTAATATAGGTTCTCGCTGGTGGTAATGTCACAAGTTTCAATGACACCCTCTCTACATCCAGCTTTTGTTATTACTGTTTTTTTCACAATTTGTTCATTTCTGAGACATCAAACATGCATACTCATTTTCCTCACCTGGTCACACCAACAAATTTAACCCCCCGTCATCCCCACCACCTACTATCCCCTTGAACACTACCACAGATACCCTGTACAGCGGCATTGTAAACAGTTTAATTATTTTTTCCTGTGAATTTTCATCATCCACCCCATGGTTTCACCTTATTTTTATATAATTAATTCTCACCACTCAACCTACAACATCTCGACCACCAACTATTTCCTTGAACACCACCAAAGGGGTGTTGCTCAGGGTTTGTAAAACGTAAAAATCTGTAAGTTGACTTCAATATGCAAACCCTCCCTCTCACGAGAGCCTCCCAAAGGGGGCCTGGGGGCGAAGCCCCCAGCGAGCCGTAAGGCGAGTCTAATATATATACAGCCGGATGTGTAACTCATCTATAGATACAAATTCTAAAGTACTTCCAGATAAGCTAGAGACTTGAAATTTGGCACGGATATTCCTTCGGTGGTCAAACCCCAGGGAAAATTATCAAAACGAAACATTTCCACCCCCGACCCCCCCAAAGGGGGGGAAGAGGGGGGAAAAATTGAAGTTCGAAAAAAGTACTTTTCGTTTTTGGGCTGTAGCGGCTAAACTAGAGGTCCTATTGAAAAACAGACTGCACCACGTGTCACGGATTTTTCACGATCTACAACTTTGGTTCTATGACTTTTTGCTCTATCTCGTCTCCTTCACCCTTAGATAGCGCTAGAAATTTTAATTTTCGAAATTTTCCTCAGGTTTTTCAGTTTCAGTAGATTTAATATTATATGTAGAGGGCTGCAAATTGGCATAAATCATCTCTGCAACATATATGTTACAATTCACAAATAATATAACTAGTTTGCAATGTTAAAATGCCAATAAATTTAAAAGAATCTTCAAAATTCGCCAAATGTCAGCGATTTCCCCAGGTTTTTTAGCTCCAGTATATTTAATATTCTACGTAGAGGGCTGAAAATTGGCATACATCATCTCTACAACATATATAATACAAATCACGAATAATATAACTAGTTTGTAACATGAAAATGCCAATAGATTTAAAATAATCTTCAAAATTCGCCAATGTCAGAGATTTCCCCAGGTTTTTAACTACAGTATATTTTAATATTATACGTAGAGGGCTGAAAATCGGCATACATCATCTCTACAACATATATGTTACAAATCACGAATAATGTAACTAGTTTTGTAACATTAAAATGCCTATAGATTTAAAAGAATCTTCAAAATTCGCCAAATGTCAGCGATTACCCAGGTTTTTCAGTTCCAGTAGATTTAAAATTAGACGTAGAGGACTGAAAATTGGCATACATTCATCTCTACAGCATATTTGTTACTAATCACGAATAGTATAACTAGTTTGTAATATTAAAATGCCTATAAATTTAAAAGAATCTTCCAAATTCGCCAAATGTCAGCGATTTTCTCGAAAATCATCATCGAAATTATGTCACGCACGGTTTTATGTTCTAAAAATGATTACGTGTACTAATTTTAAGAAAGAAATATTAAAAACCTTAGCCATGGTATAAAACAATATATTTAATTTGGTATCTTTATACAATTTTCAGAAAAAAATTGCTGATAACAGATTTTAATATAGGTTCTCGCTGGGTGGTAATGTCACAAGTTTCAATGACACCGTCTCTTCTTCTAACTATTGTTATAACTGGCGATTTTTCTCAATTCGTTCATTTGTGTGACATCAAACTGTAATATGTTGATTTTTAAGTTTAATTGGATTTAATTTGATTATCATTATTATTGAAATAGCTCTCTTATAAGTCTTACTAATTCAGAAGGGAGGGCCAGAAAATTCCTAACACTAGCCTGATCGGACCATCGGATGGCGGGGTTAGGAGGGAATAGATGGAATAGATAAACCCCTTAAAAATGGGTTTTTTAGATCTTTTACATAGAATAATAAAAATAATCTAATCCTGGGTTGGACCATTGGATTTAAATTTAAAAAGGTACTGTGAATAAATTTTCTCTGTCCACTGGTTGCCGAGATATGGATCCATGGTAAATACTGTACTTTATCTCAATGTTTTTCTACTCCTAAATTAGTCCTCTAAAATTGAACTTGCATTAAGTTCTAAATTTTCCTCGTGGTTTTAAATTTGTTTGCAATTTATTATTCAAATGAGAGACCCAATTTTTGACAAGCATTAATTAGTGACTCTACCCACGTTTATCTGAAGTCATTTGTCACTATCAACCCATACATAGAACTAATAAATGAAGGCATATTAAGCATTTTAAAAATCATGGGAATGGTTATTTCTCAACAAAACAATTCCCTTTACCCTCTAGCCCCACCAAACCGTCTCCTCCCTAAAATAACTAACAACTAACACGGCTAAACCCCTTCAACCAAATTACCTTGCCCCCACAACTGAATCCAATTAAGCATTTTTAATATTTTTGGCAACTTTTTAACACATATAGTACATTACCCTCACCCTCCGCTCCGAACCAACCAGTTCTTCCACGTACAATGTAAAACCCTACCCCTCCACCCCCAACAGCCCCCCCGCCAAACACTTACTACGATACAATTTTCCCGAGGATTTGTAGGGATTATTCTTAATTTGACTTGTTGGTAAGCGTCACCTCCCACGTTTATCGGTCATTTGTTTTTTCTTACCCCTATCAAGTCCTAAATCCGACCAGTAAATGAAGCAAAGTAAGCATTTTTTAAATGTATGACAATGTTATTTTCAAACAAATACTCTTGCCTCATCCCTGGCCCGCGATTCTCAGAGGGACACAGGTTAATCGTACGTTATTCGCCAATTTTACCCTGTTGTGGGCAGGGTATGGGGTTTTGTGATATCTTACATTGATAAATGAAATTATCAAATCTTGGGGTTGGACATTGGATCTAGATTAAAAAAGGTACTGTGAATAATTTTTCTCTGTCCACTGGTTGCCGAGGTATAGATTATGGTAAATACAGTACTCTGCCTCAATGTTTTTTACTCCTAAATTAGTCCTCTAAATTGAACTTGCATTAAATTTTTAATTTTCCTCGTGGTTTTTAATTTTTTTGCTAATTTATTATTCAAATGAGAGACCCAATTTTTGAGAAGGATTAATCAGTGACTCCACCCACGTTTACCTGAAGTCATTTGTCATTTCTAACGCCTATCAATCCATACATACAACTAATAAATGAAGCAAATTAAGCATTTTCAAAATGATGGGAATTGTTATTTCTCAACAAAAAAATATTATCTCACCCTCTAGCCCACAAAAACGTCTCTTCCCTATCATAACTAACAGCTAACAAGGCTAAACCCCCCCATAAGTACGGAAATTGGGGAAAAATTTAATTTCGATAAAAGTACATACTTTACGTTTTTGACCTGTAGCGGCTAAATTAAAGGGCTTAATGAAGACAATGATCATGCTACAGTTAAAATTAAATTTACTACCATTTTGTTCATTATGTATTTTGCTCTATCTCAGCTCCTTCACCCCTAATTGGCCTCTAAATAAACATTCATAAGTTTTCAGTTTATTGTTTTTGTTAATTTTTTTGGACTGATGGTCTTCAATTTTGACCCTGAGGTAGTCACTTTGACCCTTTAGGATTATCAGGGGTCATCTAAAAATTTCACCCCGTTTCGACCCCTGAAAAAAGTCCTCAAAAGCTGAACTTTCGTGAAATTTTAAATTATATCTGTTTTTTTAATTTTTTTGCTAACTTATTCTCTGATTTTTGGATATAAAATACGATGAGGGATTGGCCAATATCACCTACATTTATCCTGTGGTATTTACCATTTCTAACCTCTTTCACTCCCAAATCCGACCAATAAATGCATCAAATTAAGGGTTCGTAACATGTTTTTGACAATGTTTTAAAACTAAATAAATTTTTGCCATCATCCCCTGACTTCTCCAACCCTCTTTCAAAACGAAAAATTAAACCCTACCCTCTCCGCAAACCCCTCCCCTAAGTAACCCATTAACTACATCCCACCTAACTACCCTCCCAAACATTACAATGATATATTTTGCTGAGGATTTGTAATAAGTTTATTCGAAATTTCGTGACTTTTCAATACACACCCCTGCTTTGTGCCAAAGCTTTGCCATATTATTCTTATGGAGAAAATTGGTTTTGACATTTTACTTTAGTCTTTTTATAAAAAGGTTTTCGTAAAATATCTCAAAAATTAAAACCTATCTGATTTTCCGAAATTTAATGATTCATTTCAGTAATAATTACCCCCCCCCCTACCATGAACCCCATTGAAACTATTCACCCCAAAATTAGTAATAATTACTTTTGCTGAGCATTTGTAAACAGTTTATTCGTTTTGTTACTTTCAATACAAACTCTCCGCTTAGGGGCGAAACCCTTTAAGGGGGCCTGGGGCGGAGCCCCCAGCGAGCCGTAAGGCGAGTCTATATTGTATACGACCGCTTGTGTAACTGACTGATCTATACAAACTGTTATCGACTTCCCATGAGCTAGAAACTTTAAGTTTGGCACGAATATTCCTTTGGTGGTCAAACCCCAGGAAAAATTGTCAAAACAAAAACATTTCCACCCCCGACCCCCCCAAAGGGGGGAAAAAGGGGAAAAAAATTGAAGTTCGAAAAAAGTACTTTTCGTTTTTGGGCTATAGCGGCTAAACCAGAGGTCCTATTGAAAAACGGACTGCACCACGTGCCACGGATTTTTCACGATCTACAACTTTGTTCCTATGACTTTTTGCCCTATCTCGTCTCCTTCACCCTTAGATTGAACTAGATTTTTCAATTTTCATAGATCTTCCTGTAGGTTTTCCAGCACCAGTTTACTTGATATACTACCTAGGCCCCTATAAAATTTGTAGAAATATTTATTGGGTGGTCATACTAAATACAAAATTCTCAAAACAAACAATTTCGGACCCCCCACCCCCCAAAAGGGGGTAAAAATGGGGGGAAACTTGAATTTCGATAAAAGTACTTTTAGGTTTTTTTCCTCTTGTGGCTAAAATAAAGGTTCTATTCAAAAAACAATGTTTATTTCCTAAGTTGAAATTAAATTTCCTACAATTTTGGTCGTAATGTATTTTGCCTTATCTCACCTCCTTCACTCCCAAAATGGCCTCTAAATTTAGAATTCTTATAAATTGTCAGTTTATTTGGTGTTTAATGATTTTTTTATATTTATTTTTAGCTTGTAGACCTCAAATTTCACAGTGAGATAGTAAGTTTGATCTTTTAGGGTTATCAGGGGACATTCGCAGATTCACCCCTTTTCAACCCCTAAAATAGCCCTCAAAAGTTAAACTTTCGTTGAATTTTTCACATTTCCTCTAGGTTTTCAGCTCCAGATAATTTAATGTCATACGTAGAGGGCTGAAATTTGGCATACATAATCTCTACAGCATATATGTTACAAATCAGGAATAATGTAACTAGTTTGTATTATAAAATTGCATATAAAATTTAAAAGAACTTCAAAATTCGCCAATGTCAGCGATTTTCTCGAGGTATTTCATCCCGGTTCAAACCAAACTTCCTGATCAGCTACAAACTTTAAATGTGGCATGAGTATTCTTGGATGGTCAATATATAGGACAAATTATCAGAAAACGCCATTTTTTATTTTAACTTCCTCAAAAAATTACAAAAAATCACTTACAAGCTATGTTACAAAGCAGCAACAGTAAAACTTTTTCTTTTTTTTAATTTTTGTTTAATAAAGGCTGTTATGTGGCTTAATTTGTTGAATGTTTAGTCGAATAATGACCTAAATTTCCCAATTCGTTCATTTCTGTGACATCAAACAGCATGCTCATTTCTCACGTTATGAGGTGGAAAAACTTTAATATGTTGATTTTTAAGTTTAATTGGATTTAATTTGATTATTAAAATTGAACTCTTATAAATCTTACTAATTCAAAAGGGAGGAAGAGGAAATATCACCTCCAAAAAAAATTACAAAAAATCGCTTGCAAGCTATGTTACAAATCAGCGATGATAAAATTTTTACTTTTTTCATTTTTTTTAAATAAAGTTTGATCAGTCCAATAAAGGCCTAAATTTCCCCATTCGTTCATTTCTGTGACATCAAACATGCATGCACATTTTTCACGTTAATGATGTGGAAAAGCTGTAATGTGTTGATTTTTAAGTTTAATTGGATTTAATTTGATTATCAAAATAGCACTCTTATATATCTTACTAATAATTCAAAAGGAAGGAAGAGGAGATAGAAAAAAACTAAGGTTATTTCCTTAGTTTAAATGAAATTTCCTACAATTTTGGTCATTATGTATTTTGCCTTATCTCAACGCCTTCACTCCCAAAATGACCTCTAAATTTAAAGTTTATACACATTTTTCAGTCTATTTTGGATTTTGATGATTTTTTAGTATATATTTTTTAGCTTATAGACCTCGAATTTCACAATGAGAATTAAGTTTGAACCCTTAGGGTTATCAGGGGACATTCGCAGAATCACCCAGTTTCAACCCCTAAAATAGCCCTCAAATTTAAACTTTGTTGAATTTTAACAAACAAGTTAAAACACACTAGCCTGATCGGAACATCGGATGGTGGGGTTAGGAGGGGATAAATAAACCCCTTAAATTGGGTTTTTGGAATCTTTTACATAGAAAATGAAATTATCTCGGTTGGGACCATTGGATTTAAATTGAAAAAACCAACAATTTGTGGTACTGTGAATAATTGTTCTCCGTCTAGTAATATTTGTCTCAACGTTTACCTTATGGGAAATAAATACAATTTATATATCGCTTATTTATCAACAAATCTGAATAAAAATTTGTAGATATCATTATTTAGTTGTTACCTGCTGGTATACTGAACAACTTGAATTTTTTCATATCTAAGTCAGCGAACATACATACTCATATGTCATATTATTCTTATGGAGAAAATTGGTTTTGACATTTTACTTTTAAATTATTTATCTTTTTATAAATAGGTTTTTGTAACTTGAATTTTTACATTTCCATGTCAGCGAACCTGGACACTTATTTCCTACATTATTCTTATGGAGGAAATTGGTTTTGACATTTTACTTTAGTCTTTTTATAAATAGGCTTTTGTAAAATATCTCAGAAATTTAAACCTATCTGATTTTCCAGAAATTTAATGAATCATTTCAGTAATAACAACCCCCACCCCCCCTACAATAAACCCAATTGAAACTATTCACCACAAAAACTAGAAATAATGAATTTTCCTGACCATTTGTAAAGAGTTTGTTCGTTTTGTTACTTTCAACACAAACTCTCCGTATTGGGGCGAAATCCCTTAAGGGGGCCTGGCGTCACAGATTTCTTGTAAGGCGGCATAGTAAACAGTTTAATTACATTTGTCTTTGAATTTTCAACATCCACCCCCTAGTTTCACCTCATTTTTACATAGTTATTTGTCACCACTCAACCAACAACACCCCGACCACCAACTATCTCCTTGAACACCACTAAGATACCTTGTTCTCAGGGTTTGTAAACAGTTTGAAAAAAATCTGTACGTTGACTTCGATATGCAAACCCCCCCTCTCTCAAGAGCCTCCCAAAGGGGGCCTGGGGGCGTAGCCCCCAGCGAGCCGTAAGGCGAGTCTATATATATATATACAACCGCATGTGTAACTCATCCATAGGGAATACGAATTCTGATCGACTTCCTGATGAGCTAGAAACTTGAAATTTGGCACGAATATTCCTTTGGTGGTCAACACCCAGGAAAAATCATCAAAACCCGCCATTTTTAATTTTAACCCACTCAAAAAAAATGTTTAAATCGATTAAAAAGCTTTTATATTAAGAAATGTTATTTTGAGCTCTAGTGGCCGAACAGATGGTCCTATTGAGAAACGGACTGCACCATGTGCCACGGATATTTCACGATCTACAACTTTGATCCTATGACTTTTTGCCGTATCTGGTCTCCTTCACCCTTAGATTGCTCTAGAAATTTCAATTTTCGAAGATCTTACCTTGGTTTTCCAGTTCCAATTCACTTAATATTATACGTAGTGGGCTGAAAATGGGCATATATCATCGTTACAGCATATATGTTATAAATCAATAATAAAATAAGAATGATTTAAGAATAAGAATAAGAATGATTTATTTTCTCCATATTTATATTACATTAATTAGTATATTTATATATATTAATTATTACATGTATATTAGTTATTTTATGTATATTAATTAATATTAATATACATAAAATAACTAGTTCGTAATGTTAAAATGCATATCAAGTTCAAAAATCTTCAAAATTTTCTAAATATCAGCGATTTTCTAGAGGTATTTCATTCCGTGACACCCTGATGTACTGCCTAGACCTCTGAAAATGTTTGGGACGGTTTATGTACTTTCCTCCTTGCTTAAAACTGAGGTTACATTTATCGAAAATCGCAATTTTAAATTCCAACACCCTTAAAAAAGTAGTTAAAAAGTCTTTAAAAATGCTTTTCAAAAAACAGTTATTTCGAGCTCTAGTGGCTGAAGGAATGGTTCTATCAAGGAATGGATTGCACCATGTGCTACGGATTTTTCACGATCTAAAACTGTGGTCCTATGATATTTTGCCCTATCTCGCTTCCTTCACCCTTAGGTAGCTCTAGAACTTTCAATTTTCTATGATTTCCTCGACGTTTTTCAGCTTTAGTAGATTTAATATCATACGCAGAGGGCTGAAATTTGGTACACGTAACCTCTACAGCATATATGTTACAAATCATTAATAATATAACTAGTTCTTAGCATGAAAATGCATATAAAGGTAAAAAAATCTTCGCAGTTGTCCAAATATCGCCTAGACCTCTGAAAGTTTGCAAACAGCTTATGTATGACCTTCGGTTGAGCTAGGAACCTGAAATTTGGCATGCACTTTTCTCATTGCTTAAAACCAAGAGTAAAATTATAAATATTCGAATTTTAATTTTTACCTTCCTCAAAAAGATATTTAAAAAATCGATAAAAATGTCTATAAAAGCTGTTATTATGAGCTCTAGTGGCTGAACGGATGGTCCTATAAAAAAATGGGCTGCACCATGTGCCGAGGATTCCTCGCGATCTTCAACTTTGGTCAATTGATCTTTTGCCCTATCTCACCTCCTTCACCCTTAGATAGCTTCAATACCTTTCAACTCCGAAACCGACCAATAAATGAAACAAATTAAGCATTTTTAAAATGTTTGACAATGTTATTTTTAAATAAATACTTTGGCCTCTCGCTCTTAGCCCACCAACCCTGTCTTCTATCAAATTATTAACCCACTATAACAAAAAAAACCCTACTACCAATAACCTCCTCCCCTTAAACAAACCCAAAATAACTTGTGCTGAGAATTAGTGAATAAATCATTTTTAACTTCAACCCAAAGCCCATCATCCCTCTCCCCAAAAAATGGCCTCACCCACGCCATCATAACATCCACCAACTGCCCCCCCAAACAACAAATTTTCCTAGGATTTGTAAAAAGTTAATTCGTACTCTGACTTTTCAATTCAAACCTCCTTCATTTTTTTCTTAACCTCCACGTAGGAATAGCGAATCCAAGATTAATTTTAAATTCAATTTCCTACAACTTCGGTATATATGTTATTTACCCTATCACACTTCCTTCGTCCTCAAAATGGCCTCTTCTGTATTTTGTTTTTATTATTTGTTGTCTGGGAGACCTAATTTATGAAGCGGAGAGTATTATTTGACCCTTAAGATTTATCAGAAGTGATTTGCAAACTTTTTCTAGTTTATTCAACCCCTAAAAATGTCCAGTAAAGATGACCTTTAAGTGAATTTTAAACTGTCCTCATGATTTTCATTTTATGGCAAACTTTTTTTTACTAAGAGACGTAATTTTCGAAATGGAGATAGCCAGTTGTACCCTTCAGATTAATCCAAAGTCCATTTGCCAATTACACCCTGTTTCAATTGTTAAAAGAAATTCTCCAAAGTTGAACTTCCATTGAATTTTGTATTTTCCTTGGGGTTTTTATTATTTGGTAATTTTATTTTGTTGACTGTTAAACCTTTTTTTGACACAGAGATAGTCAGTCCATTTTCCAGGTTTATCAGAGGTCATTTTCCAATTTTGAACTCGTTTAAAACCACAAAGGTAAGTTGAAATTTCATAGGACTTTCAATTTTATTTAATGTTTCTTTCTCATGTTACTTTATTTGTTTATTGAGAGACCTAAGTTTTGATAGAGAGATTGTCAGTGTGAACTCCCACATTTATCAAAAAGGTCATCAATCATTTTCATCCCGTTTCAACCCCTAAGAGTGCTCTAAAGTTGGGCTTGTAAACAATTTTCAATTGTTTGTGGTTTTTATTATTAATTTTTAAATAATTATGTTAGATTTAAATACTTAGTTACCTTCTTGGAAATTTCCATACATCCTTTTGCGATAATCAACATTTTTTGCCAAATTCAACTGCTTTTAATCCCTAAATTTAAAAAGTTTATGCTATTAATATGTTTTATATCTCATTGAATTTATATAAAAATAATTGAACCTACCCCCTACCCTGCCTTATCTTCTCTCCCACCCTATCCCATCCGACCCCATCCAACAATGCAACCCCTTCCCCTTGCCTTATGCACACACCCACCTACCCAATGCATCTTGTGATGAATTATTTTGAATATAATTGTGTCTTATAATAATATTTGAAAAAAAAACACTTCCTAAGCCGAGATACATCATAGGGAGACAAAGGATTAATTAGTGTCACCCTCCACCTTTACCCAAAGTAATTTCCCGATTTTACTCTCTTTCATCCCCTAATTTCGGCCAACACATGAATCAAATTCAGCACTTTTCAGTTGTATGGCAATGTTATTTTCCTACTTTTTCCTTACCCCCTGGCCCCACCAATTCCTTTTTCCCTCCAATTAATCAAACCCCCAAACTAACAACTCACTCTCCACCAACTACCCCACCTTAGAACACGATCAAAGACACCTTCTAAGAAGAGTTTTACCTAACAATTAAATTAATTTATTTTGTGACTTATCAGTACCCAACCCCTCCCAAAAAGGGACACAACATTGGGGGCCTGGGGGCGGAGCCCCCAGCGAGCCGTAAGGCGAGTCTAAAATATATACAACCGCATGTGTAACTGACTCACTCACTCACTCAGGGATACAAATTCTAATCGACTTCCCGATGAGCTAGAAACTTGAAATTTGGCAGGAATACACCTTGGGTGGTAAAACTACAGGGAAAATTCTGAAAATTAAAACTTTCCACCCCCAACCCCCCCGAAAAGGGGGAAAAGGGGGGAAAATTTTAATTACGAAAACAGTACTTTTCGTTTTTTGGCTGTAGCGGCTAAACTAGAGGTCCTATCGAAAAACGGACTGCACCACGTGCCACGGATTTTTCACGATCTACAACTTTGGTCCTGTGACTTTTTGCCCTATCTCGTCTCCTTCACCCTTAGATAGCGCTAGAAATTTTAATTTTCGGAATTTTACCAAGGTTTTTCAGCTCCAGGAGATTTAATATTATACGTAGAGGGTTGAAAATTGGCATAAATCATCTCTACAACATAAATGTTACAATTAAGAAATAATATATGTAGTTTGTAATATTAAAATGCCCGTAAATTTAAATGAATTTTCAAAATTCGCCAAATGTTAGCGATTTTCTCAGGTTTTTCGGCTCCAATATCATTAATATTATACGTAGAGGGCTGAAAATTGGCATACATAATCTCTACGGCATATATATAACAAACCACGAATAATATAACTAGTTTATACTATTAAAATGCCTATAAATTTAAAATATTCTTGAAAATTCACCAAATGTCAGCGATTTTCCCAAATTCTTCAGCTCCAGTTTATTTAATATTATACTTAGAGGGCTGAAAATTGGCATACACCATCTCTACAACATATATATTGCAAATCACGTATAATATAACTAGTTTTTAATAGTGAAATAACTATAATTTAAAATAGTCTTCAAAATTCGCCAAATTTCAGGGATTTTCTCGATAATCATCATCGAAACTATGCCACGCACGTTTTATGTTAAAAAATGATTACTTGTACCAATTTTAAGAAAGTATTATTAAAAACCTTAGCCATTGAAATAAAGCAATATATTAAACATGGTTTCCTTATACAATTTTTGGAAAAAGTTGTTGATAAGACATTTTAATATAGGTTCTCGCTGGTGGTAATGTCACAAGTTTCAATGACACCCTCTCTACATCCAGCTTTTGTTATTACTGTTTTTTTCACAATTTGTTCATTTCTGAGACATCAAACATGCATACTCATTTCTACATTTAATGTTGTGGAAAAACTGTAATATTTTGATTTTTAAGTTTATTTGGATTTAATTTGATTATTAAGGGGATCCGCGACTATCTCCAACTTTTTTTTATTTTTGACTTTTTTATGACTTTAGTATTTTTCTTTTATGAGTACTTGCTAATTAGAAGATCTGATGTGAAATATAGGATATATTTAAATACAATTTCATGGTTTCGGTCCTTTTTAAGTTTTTTACCAATTTTTCGAATATTTTATTTCTTTGAATAACTTTTTTATTACTCAACGAATTGCAAAAACCAAGCTACCATTTTATTCCATACATAAAAATGAAAAAAACTGGTGTATAGAAACCATGGTAACTCAAAAAACAATAATGTGGGAGCATATTTTCAATATCACATTTTTACAACGAAGAAAAACGAGTTTTTTAATATCATCTGCTTGTATTGTGATTCCTATTCACCAGAATCTTTCAAATAGTATTAAGATGATGTGGTAAAAATTTATTACAATATGCCTAATACTTACATAGTTATTCAAGCTTTTGTTGGACAAAACATGTAAAAACACAATTCCGAGAAAACGGCTCTCAAAGTTTTATAAGTCTTTTCTTTCACACTAGAATTCGCCTGGGCGATTATCGCATTGTTTTACATTTATATAAATTTTATCATGAGAAATATACCGATTGGCATAAAATTGCACACACATGTTCACTATTAAATGCTGAATCTAAGAACATCACTTTTGAAAAATGTCAAGAAATTTAATAAATCAGTCGGAGATAGTGGCGGATCCCCTTAAGATAGCACTCTTATAAGTCTTACTAATTCATAAAGGAAGGGACAGGAAATCCCCAACACTAGCCTGATCGGAGCATCGGATGGCGGGGTTAGAAGGGGATAGATAAAACCCTTAAAATGGGGTTTTGGGATCTTTCACATAGAAAAATGAACACTAGGGGGCCTGGGGGCGGAGCCTAATATATATACAACCGGATGTGTAACTAATATATAGATACAAATTCTAAACTACATCCAGATAAGCTAGAGACTTGAAATTTGGCACGGATATTCCTTTGGTGGTCAAACCCCAGGGAAAATTATCAAAACGAAACATTTCCACCCCCGACCCCCCCAAAGGGGGGTAAAAGGGGGAAAAATTGAAGTTCGAAAAAGGTACTTTTAGTTTTTTGGCTACAGCGGCTAAACCAGAGGTCCTATTGAAAAACGGACTGCACCACGTGCTACGGATTTTTCATAATCTACAACTTTGGTCCTGTAACTTTTTGTCCTATCTCGTCTCCTTCACCCTTAGATTGAACTAGATTTTTCAATTTTCATAGATCTTACCTGGGTTTTCCGGCAATAGTTGACTTGATATACTACGTAGGCCCGTATAAATTTTCTGGAATATTTATTGGGTGGTCATACTAAATATACAATCCTCAAAACAAACAATTTCAACCCTCGTCACCCCCTAAAAGGGGGTGAAATGGGGGAAAACTTGAATTTCGATAAAAGTACTGTTTGATTTTTGCCTCTGGCGGCTGAAATAAAGGTTCTGCTCAAAAACTAAGGTTATTTCCTTAGTTGAAATAAAATATCCTACAATTTTGGTCATTATGTATATTGCCTTATCTCACCTCCTTCACTCCCAAAATGACCTCTAAATTTAAAATTATTATAAATATTTCAGTTTATTTTGGGTTTTTATTATTTTTCTATATTTCTTTTTAGCTTATAGACCTCGAATTTCACAATGAGATAGTAATTTTGATCCTTTAGGGTTATCAGGGGACATTCGCAGAATTCACCCCGTTTCAACCCCTAAAATAGCCCTCAAAATTTAAACTTTTTATGAATTTTAACATTTCCTCCAGGTTTTCAGCTCCATATGATTCAATGTTATACGTAGAGGGCTGAAACGTTGGCATACATAATCTCTACAGCATATATGTTACAAATAAGAATAATATAACTAGTTTGTAATATAAAATTTCATATAAAGTGAAAACAACTTCAAAATTCGCCCAATGTCAGCGATTTTCTCGAGGTATTTCATCCCGATTCAAACCAAACTTCCCGATTAGCTAGAAAATTTTAATTTGGCATGAATATTTCTTGTATGGTCAATGTATAGGAAAAATTATCAAAAAACGCAATTTTTATTTTAACCTCCTAAAAAAATACAAAAAATCGCTTGCAAGCCATGTTACAAATCAGCGATGATAAAACTTTTACTTTTTTATTTTTTTTAATAAAGTTTGTTATGTGGCTTAATTTAGTTGATAGTTTATTCGAATAATGGCCTAAATTTCCCAATTCGTTCATTTCTGTGACATCAAACATGCATGCTCATTTTTCACGTTAATGATGTGGAAAAGCTGTAATGTGTTGATTTTTAAGTTTGATTGGATTAAATTTGATTAAAATAGCACTCTTATAAATCTTACTAATAATTCAAAAGGAAGGAAGAGGAAATAGAAAAAAAACTAAGGTTATTTCCTTAGTTGAAATGAAATTTCCTACAATTTTGGTCATTATGTATTTTGCCTTATCTCAACGCCTTAACTCCCAAAATGACCTCTTAATTTAAAGTTCATATACATTTTACAGTCTATTTTGGATTTTGATGATTTTTAGTATATATTTTTAGCTTATAGACCTCGAATTTCACAATGAGATAGTAAGTTTGATCCTTGAGGGTTATCAGAGGACATTCGCAGAATTTACCCCGTTTCAACCCCTAAAATAGCCCTCAAAATTTAAACTTTTGTTGAGTTTTAACAACCAAGTTAAAACACACTAGCCTGATCGGAACATCGGATTGTGGGGTTAGGAGGGGATAAATAAACTCCTTAAAAATGGGTTTTTTTTAATCTTTTACATTGAAAATAACAATTATCATATCCTGGGTTGGACCATTGGATTTAAATTGAAAAAAACCAACAATTTGGTACTGTGAATAATTATTCTCTGTCCAGTAATTTGTCTCAATGTTTACTTTATGGGAAATAAATAAAATTATATATCGCTTTTTTGTCAACAAATCTGAATAAAAATTGGTAGATGTCTTTATTTAGTTGTTACCTGCTGGAATGTTGAAAAAAGGTGAATTTTTACATGTCCATGTCAGCGAACATGCATACTCATTTGTCATATTATTCTTATGGAGAAAATTGGTTTTGACATTTTACTTTTATCTTATTTATCTTTTTATAAATAAGTTTTTTTAACTTGAATATTTACATTTCCATGTCAGCGAACCTTTTACCCTTTAGGGTTATCACATGTCATATTTCAATATTAATCCGTCTTAACACCTAAAAAGTCCTCTGAAATTTATTCTTGAACTGAGAGACCAACTTTTGTCAAGAGACAAGTCAGTATTACCGACCACGTTTCCCAGTCATTTTCCACATCCAACCCCTTTCTACCTCTAATTACAACCATAAAATTAAGTGAATTGAGCATTTTCAAAACTTAGGTAATGTTACTTCCAAAAGAATACTTTGCCTTACCCATGACCCACTTATCCCCTCTTTACTATCAAATAATTAACCACCCAACAACCAAAACCACCCCCATATATTTTTTTATCGTTTAGAGATCCATTTTTTCATTTTCCTCACCTGGCCACACCAACAAATTTAACCCCCCCTCATCCCCACCACCAACTATCCCCTTGAACACTACCACAGATACCCTGTACAGCGGCATTGTAAACAGTTTAATTATTTTTTCCTGTGAATTTTCATCATCCACCCCATGGTTTCACCTCATTTTTATATAAATAATTCTCACCACTCAACCTACAACATCTCGACCACCAACTATTTCCTTGAACACCACCAAAGGGGTGTTGCTCAGGGTTTGTAAAACGTAAAAATCTGTAAGTTGACTTCAATATGCAAACCCCCCCTCTCACGAAAGCCTCCCAAAGGGGGCCTGGGGGCGGAGCCCCCAGCGAGCCGTAAGGCGAGTCTAAAATATATACAACCGCATGTGTAACTGACTCACTCACTCACTCAGGGATACAAATTCTAATAGACTTCCCGATGAGCTAGAAACTTGAAATTTGGCAGGAATACACCTTGGGTGGTAAAACCACAGGGAAAATTCTGAAAATTAAAACTTTCCACCCCCAACCCCCCCGAAAAGGGGGAAAAGGGGGGAAAATTTTAATTACGAAAAAAGTACTTTTCGTTTTTTGGATGTAGCGGCTAAACTAGAGGTCCTATCGACAAACTGACTGCACCACGTGCCACGGATTTTTCACGATCTACAACTTTGGTCCTGTGACTTTTTGCCCTATCTCGTCTCCTTCACCCTTAGATAGCGCTAGAAATTTTAATTTTCGGAATTTTACCAAGTTTTTTCAGCTCCAGGAGATTTAATATTATACGTAGAGGGTTGAAAATTGGCATAAATCATCTCTACAACATATATGTTACAATTCAGAAATAATATATGTAGTTTGTAATATTAAAATGCCTGTAAATTTAAATGAATTTTCAAAATTCGCCAAATGTTAGCGATTTTCTCAGGTTTTTCGGCTCCAATATAATTAATATTATACGTAGAGGGCTGAAGATTGGCATACATAATCTCTACGGCATATATGTAACAAACCACGAATAATATAACTAGTTTGTACTATTAAAATGCCTATAAATTTAAAATATTCTTGAAAATTCGTCAAATGTCAGCGATTTTCCCAAATTCTTCAGCTCCAGTTTATTTAATATTATACTTAGAGGGCTGAAAATTGGCATACACCATCTCTACAACATATATATTGCAAATCACGTATAATATAACTAGTTTTTAATAGTGAAATAACTATAATTTAAAATAGTCTTCAAAATTCGCCAAATTTCAGGGATTTTCTCGATAATCATCATCGAAACTATGCCACGCACGTTTTATGTTAAAAAATGATTACTTGTACCAATTTTAAGAAAGTATTATTAAAAACCTTAGCCATTGAAATAAAGCAATATATTAAACATGGTTTCCTTGTACAATTTTCGGAAAAAGTTGTTGATAAGACATTTTAATATAGGTTCTCGCTGGTGGTAATGTCACAAGTTTCAATGACACCCTCTCTACATCCAGCTTTTGTTATTACTGTTTTTTTCACAATTTGTTCATTTCTGAGACATCAAACATGCATACTCATTTTCCTCACCTGGTCACACCAACAAATTTAACCCCCCGTCATCCCCACCACCTACTATCCCCTTGAACACTACCACAGATACCCTGTACAGCGGCATTGTAAACAGTTTAATTATTTTTTCCTGTGAATTTTCATCATCCACCCCATGGTTTCACCTTATTTTTATATAATTAATTCTCACCACTCAACCTACAACATCTCGACCACCAACTATTTCCTTGAACACCACCAAAGGGGTGTTGCTCAGGGTTTGTAAAACGTAAAAATCTGTAAGTTGACTTCAATATGCAAACCCTCCCTCTCACGAGAGCCTCCCAAAGGGGGCCTGGGGGCGAAGCCCCCAGCGAGCCGTAAGGCGAGTCTAATATATATACAGCCGGATGTGTAACTCATCTATAGATACAAATTCTAAAGTACTTCCAGATAAGCTAGAGACTTGAAATTTGGCACGGATATTCCTTCGGTGGTCAAACCCCAGGGAAAATTGTCAAAACGAAACATTTCCACCCCCGACCCCTCCAAAGGGGGGGAAAAGGGGGGAAAAATTGAAGTTCGAAAAAAGTACTTTACGTTTTTGGGCTGTAGCGGCTAAACTAGAGGTCCTATTGAAAAACGGACTGCACCACGTGTCACGGATTTTTCACGATCTACAACTTTGGTCCTATGACTTTTTGTCCTATCTCGTCTCCTTCACCCTTAGATTGATCTAGATTTTTAAATTTTCATAGATCTTCCCTAGGTTTTCCAGCACCAGTTGCCTCGATGTACCACCTTGGCCCCTATAAAATTGCAGGAATATTTTTTGGGTGGTATTACTAAATATAAAATTCTCAAAACAAAAAAAAATCAACCCCCCCACCCCTCAAAAGGGGGTAAAAAAGTGGGAAAACTTGAATTTCGATAAAAGTTCTTTTCGTTTTTTTGTCCCTGGCGGCTGAAATAAAGGTTCTGTTCAAAAACAAAGGTTATTTCCTTAGTTGAAATTAAATTTCCTACAATTTTGGTCATTATGTATTTTGCCTTATCTCACCTCCTTCACTCCCAAAATGACCTCTAAATTTAAAATTATTATAAATTTTTCAGTTTATTTTAGGTTTTGATTGTTTTTCTATATTTATTTTTAGCTTATAGACCTCAAATTTCACAATGAGACAGTAAGTTTGATCCTTTGGGGTTATCAGGGGACATTCGCAGAATTTACCCCGTTTCAACCCCTAAAAAAGCCCTCAATAGTTAAATTTTCGTTGAATTTTAACATTACCTCCAGGTATTCAGCTCCACATGATTTAATATTATACGTAGAGGGCTGACATTTGGCATACATCAACTCTACAGCATATTTGTTACAAATCAGGAATAATACACCAATTTTGAAAAAATAAAATTGCATATAATGTAAAAACAAATTGCTAAATTCGCCAAATGTCAGCGATTTTTTCCAGATATTTTATCCCGGTTCAAACCATACTTCCCGATTAGCTAGAAACTTGAAATTTGGCATTAATATTTCTTGGATGGTCAAAATATAGGAAAAAATTATCGAAAAACGCCATTTTTTATTTTAACCTATTCAAAAAAATGACAAAATATCGCTAACAAGCTATTTTACAAATCAGCAATAATATAACTTTTTCTTTTTTTAACTTTTCAAAATAAAGTTTGTTATAGTACTCATTTTTCATGTTAATGATGTGGAAAAACTGTATGATGTTGATTTTTAAATTTAATTGGATTTAATTTGATTTTTAAAATAGCACTCTTACACTAGCCTGATGGGACCATCGGGTGGTGGGGTTAGGAGGGGATAGATAAACCCCTTAAAATTGGTTTTTGAGATCTTTTACGTAGAAAATGAAAATTATCAGATCCTTGGTTGGACTATTGGATTTAAATTTAAAAAACCAACAATTAGTACTGTGAATAATTAATTGTTCTCCATCCATAGGTTGCCGAGATATGGATTATGTAAATACAGTACTTTGTCCCAATGTTTACCGTATAGGAAATAAATAAAATTCTATATATCGCTTATTTCTCTACAAATCTGAAAAACAATTGGTAGATATCTTTATTTAGTTGTTACCTACTGTAGTACTGAAAAACTTGATTTTTTACATTTCCATGTCAGCGATCCTGCATACTGATTTCTCATCATAGTTTTATGGACGAAATTGGTTTTGACATGTTATTTTTATCGTATTTATTTTTTAAATATATAGTTTTTTGTAAAATATCTCAGGGTTTGAAACCTATTTGCTTTTCCAGAAATTTGATGAGTCATTTCAGTAATAACTCCCCCCCCTACCATGAACCCCATTGAAACTATTCATCCCCAAAAACTAAAAACAATTATTTTGCTGATTGCTTTGGGGCGAACCCCTTTAAGGGGGCCTGGGGGCGGAGCCCCCAGCGAGCCGTAAGGCGAGTCTAATATATATACGGCCGCTTGTGTAACTGATTAAGGATACGAATTCTTTTCTACTTCCAGATGAGCTAGGAACTTGAAATTTGGCACGCACGTTCCTCATTAGTTCAAACTACGGGGAAAAATATCAAAACCCACAATTTTAAATTTTAACTCCCTCGAAAAAATTATTAAAACATCGTTAAAATAAGCCTTTTTCAAACAACTGTTATTTTGAGCTCTAGTGGCCGAACGGATGGTCCTATCGAAAAACGGACTGCACCACGTGTCACGGATTTTTCACGATCTACAACTTTGGTCCTATGACTTTTTGCCCTATCTCGTCTCCTTCACCCTTAGATTGCTCTAGAAATTCCAATTTTCGAAGATTTTCCTTTGGTTTTCCAGCTCCAGTTGGCTTGATATTAAACGTATAGGGCAGACATTTGGTTCAAATCATCTTTATAGCATATTCGTTACAAATCACTAATAATATAATTAGTTCTTAACGTAAAAATGCATCTAAAGCTAAAAAATTCTTGAAAATTTACCTCGTTAAACCCACCTCACATGTTCTTTTAAGTTGCTGTTTAATGCAGGTTTCACAACAGTAGATGGGAAACGGGGTTTCTGCGTCGTCCGAAGAGGTCCTCTTCGGACGAGAGGAGAGGGGAAGGATAGGAGAGGGGTAGGAGAGGGTTAGGAGAGGGGTAGGAGATGGGAGGGGGAGGGGAGGGGTAGGCAGGTCGAGATATTGAAAGTGGTAAACACAGTACGTTGTCCCAATGTTAACCTTATGGGAAATAAGTAAAATTCTATATCTCGGTTATTTCTCAACATATCTTGTTAAAACTTGGTAAATAGTTTCTTCTAGTTCAGATCTACTAAATATTGAATTTAAACCACCCAGTTTTAAAATACCTGTAGCAGCAAACCTGCATACCCATTTCCCATGCTATTCTTATGGAGCTTACAAAAACATGTCAAATCTTGCTATGTTTGATTGAAATAAGTTGTTTTGCATTTGAAATTCGCTGAGTATGCAGGTCTGCTGCAACGGGGGTATTTAACTATAGACTATTATTATAGACTATTAATATTTCTGAGCTGCCTGAGTAGGTAGGACGAGGAGGGTTAGGAAAGGGAGACGAATGAGAGGAGAGGACGAGTGTATGAGGGAAGTAGTAAGGAAGAGGAAGTGGGGAAATGGGAAAGGAGAGGAGGGGAGGGATGATATTGAAAGGTATTTAATAGAGCTATTAGGATATTTGTTAATACTGTAGTTATTATTTTTAATTTGAGTAATTTTAAATACATTTTTAAAAATAGAAAAACGTATGTTAATATGTTTGCAGCAGGCAAACAATAACAACAGTGATACATTCAAATATGATCGCTGTTTTTTTATATATATGTAAAACAACTTGTTCATTTCAAAAATAAATATACGGGTGTAATTTTGTAAAAATTTTCAATAGTGTTTGAATGAAATAGAAAGTTTCCTGATCCCCTTAAAGGAGTTTACTATTCTATCCTTTATAATATGCATAGATTTTCTTTTTTTTGCTCTTGGTTCCCTACCCTGTTTAGTTCAAATCCATCACTGCGGAATATTGATGGTCCAGTATAAACTGGTTCAAGTATGTTTCATACTCAATCGCAGTTCATTAAATATCCGTTTATATAATATAACTGTGGTTTCGAAATCTGCTATTTAAAAGGAAAAATATGAAAAATTATTTTAAACTTAAACGTTGTAACTCAAAAAATGAAAAATAATTTCCAAACATAGGAATGGAGAAAGGTTAATTTTAAAATTAGTAGACAATATATTAAGAGTATGTTGGTCCAAACGAAGGATCGAGAATATACAAATAGTAACTGTAATATAAAATAATAATAAGTTAATAGTATAAGTTAATAAGTTAATAGTATGTTACTTGGTCGGAAAATGTTATCGGACGAGAATTATATAGTTCCAGCGCAAGCAGGAGGCTCGTGGGGATTTTAAAGCGAGTATGGTAAAACTTACCGACCGTATGACGTACGATACTTTTAATCATACTATTTAGAAAAACATATTTTAAAATTATGTTCCTTGAATATCATATCCCTGTCTTAAAACATATCCCTTGCATGAATAACAAAGTTTCTAAATTCTTCAAACCTAAACTATAATAAACGAACTCATGCTACTGCCACAAAAGTGCTGCCAATACAATCCTTTAAAATGTGGCCAATAAATACACATTAAGCGTTGGTTTGCTGCAATCAACTGTTTGTTTAATTCCGTTTCCTGGAGTCGTAGTCCTTCAAGCTTTCTTAAATGATGACTAAAATGAGTGAAGGGTATTTTATTTAGTAAGTAAACACAGCTATAGTTAAACAAACTTTATTGTTTGCTCAACATTCCACATCACCCATGAGGTAGGAGCATGATGCGTTTTTTTTATAGTGGTTTCCCCAGTAGGCCTAGCCTAGACACAAAAACATGTGTCTAGTCCACTTTACAAAATACATTTATATCAACTTATAACTACAACTATCAACTTATTTAACTACACATATATCTATACAATAATAATATACATAATATACATTTATACATTTTAATATACACTTGAAATATGTATAAATATATACCCCTTTCTGAAGGACGATGTCTAGTTTACAATTTCATCTTCGGGTATTTTGTAGTGTCCCCACGGTAGTGATTGTATACCATCACTTAACACGTATCGTTTGTCATCGTGTGCTGACAAGGCGACTTTGTTCAGTTCTACGCTGTACAAGTCGTGCTTAAAGCTTCTTATCATATTTATTGAACGGTATTGGTCAATTTGTGTCTTCAGGCAGTCTTTGTAGTCTTGAAATGTGATATTTTTTTCTATAACCGACTTCTTTACACCCTTTGATTTTTTTATGTGATGATCGTCTTCGGAACGGCTGGCATACATTTTCGACCGTAATCCTACATGCTACATAATTCTTCCGTTCAATTCATCCTTGAACTTCCCAATCTTCTTCTTGTTTTTGGTGTCAAAACAAAGGTGGTTGACTGGGTAATCACTGGTGTCAAAGTAACTTATCATCTCTTTCATGTCGCTGTAGAAGTCTTCAGTTTGTATATGGTAGGTCAGGCTATCTGTATCGGTATATTGCAATCTGGCTTTCTCCTTGTATCGGGCCTTTATAACGTTGTAGTGGAAGTCGTACATAAGCGTCTTCGATACATCCAAAATACTCATTCCTACGTAGATAGCCTTATTGAAGAATAATTTGGTTTTACTCAAATGCACTGCTGCCAGTTGTTCAGTGAAAATGGTTCTCCTCTTAAAGTTTGGTTGGGCTAGCCATTTGTCGACTTGATTTTCTCGAGTTGCCAGTCGGATGTCAACACGATTGCGGATATTCTCCATGGTTTTGCCAAAAACAGAATTATTCATCAGTTTGAAGAAGTCTTTTTCAAAATTGTTTGTGGCGCATGTCCTCATATATGTATTAAGATCAATATAAGGTTTGAGCCATTTCTTTTGAGCGAAACGTATTATTCTGTGGATTTTCTTTAATTTTAAGCCTAGAGAAATGTATTGTTTGAGATTTCTGTAATGAATTACATATTTTGTCTTGTCAAACAATGTTGCAAGTAGTTTTTTTCCTTGCTTTTGTCCTGGAGGTACTCTATGTTCAGGTGCTAAAGGGAGATCGGAATGAAGGTCATGTAATTCTTGCGGGTATTCTAAATCGACTTCTAGAATGTAACCATGGTCACTATCATCGGAAACCGATAACACATCTATGCTTTGGGTGTCTTCGACCCATTGGAACTCAGAGTAAGGCATGGGTTCTCCCATCGCCCAGCCGTACAAGTTGTTTGCGTCGAGGTATGTTAAGTATGACGAGGGCAAGTGTTTGTCATAGTCTTTCTTCATGTACGTGTTATTTGCGGCCGCGTAACGGTTTGAACATTGCGACAATCCGCCTCGTATCCCATTGCCAATCATCAAAACCATGTTGTAGTCGGTTAGAAGCTCTAGCTCAACCTTGGTCGTTTTAAGCATCGCACTCCATGCCAGTCCAGGTGCTGTATAATACCATGCAGGATCAAGTTGGTACGTCTGCATACACAGGTCCCTAAAATTTTCCATTATGTCGGCTAGTTGGTAGCACATCCGATTTGTTGTATAAAAGTGTATATTCCTTCATATTAGGTATATTAAAAGCACTCCAAACTTTGCATGCATGCTCATAATCTTCCTCGAGTATCTCGGAGTCATTTAATTTGTTATAAAATTCTTCTTTTGCTGGAAGGTAGGGAAGTTCAAATTTGTCCAGTGAGTCCATGAAATCGTAAGGGTACACGCCCTTTTTTAACAGCAACTGCAGTTGCTCACCAGAGAAGTGCTTCGATGTATATTTAAACTGGGAGGGTGATAGATTTTTTACTAGTACATCTAAGCTGCTAGACATAAATTTTAAGGAATCGATAAATCTTAGGTCAACACCTCCTTCCACATGTACAGTATACGAAATGTATCTTTCTTCGTTGTTCGGAATAACTTCGATAGTTTCATTGTTTAGTCCAAACATTTTTATAAATAGATGTGTATCATAGCCTGAAAGGTTATGGATAAATATAGGTACGAAATGTGGTTTACGGTAGTTAAGATTGCAACTATTGTGGGCAGGCCCTCTAAATTGTCCTGTGAGATGATCATGATCCCTGACTGCAGGTTCTTCAGAAGTAAAATCTTTTCCACAAATATGACACTTTGTTGCTGATGAAATGATGGCACGGTCCTCTTCTGTTAATTCCATTGGTTTTGCTGCTTCTTTTGAATATAAGTAGCTAATTTTTCTGGACTCATGAATTAAACTATTTACAAACTCTTGTGCCGCATCTTCGCCGAAGTATGTTACTGGATTAGCAAAATCGTTTTTGTCTTGTATTATGTAGTATGAAAAGCTGATTGCCTTGTGTCTCTGATATTTCCTGGTGTTTGGTCGATTAGAGCCACATTCACTGCTTTGTACTGGGGTGAGCATACATTCGAAATCGGCATAAATTGTGAATGGGACTCTCATACTTCTGTTATAGTCCTGAAACTTAATGGTTTCACCTTTCTTGGGCATTACAATCTTTACTGGGTCATGCTGTTTACAGTATTCTTTGTGATTTTGTAATAATATTTCTGACCCGAAGCTTAATAGGCACCGTTTACATAAGTAAATGGCACATTTGTGTTTTGTTTTCTGCGATCTTACAAGTCTACTCAGATTATTTATTAGGCTATAGTGCGAGTTATTTTCATCCATGTCATATAGTAAGTCAACGTGTCGCTCCTTCTCTTCTTCGGTTATGAGCAAGGGGTAGATGACATAGTTTTCATCGTAGCTGTACACATTTATGGATATTCCAGTTCGCTTCTCAAATAGTTTGACATGATTTAGTGCCACAGGAAATTCTATACCTAGTAGAGCATTGTCAAACTCGTGTTCATACTCCAAGTAGTGATGAACTCTTTCTGGGTTTTGTAGTCTTTCGACAGGATGAATATTAGCAAGGACCGACCATAAGAAGCATTTCTGATCGTTGTTTTGTACATTTATTACAGCTTTCTTTTTTTTAATGGGCCCTGGCAGATCAATGTATGAAGATCCACGCAGCGGGACATATCGGTTAATCCTTAATTCGAGGTTTATGATTTTACTTAAAGTCCAGCCCGATCCTTTAGTTTGAAACTCCTCCATCTCTTTAAGAATCTTGGACTCCTTACTTTGCAGCTTTTCACTGATGTTATCAGTTGGGTAAAAGGTAATGTTTTTCGTCTTAAAATTCATTTCCTCTATAATATCTACATTTTCACTCGGTTTCTTGAATTCGGTTAAAAGAACAATATTGATTTTTAAGTTCTGGATTTGTAGGTTTTCTTTCACCTTATCATTGAGTAAGTGCCTTGCGAGTTCAAGAAACTGTAGTGGATCTTTTATGCCTGGTTTATTTTCAATAACATAAGTTTTCATCCTGCTCTTGAAAGCCCTCTCTACCTCAACAATTTCTAATTCATGTTCAGGTTTTACGATGTTTTTTGAGGTAGAAGGAGTAGAAGGTATTGATGATTGGATGGAACTCATAACTAAGCCGGAAATAGGCTTTTTGGAGCTGGTAGAGGGTACTTCATCGTCTAAACGCTGTTTCTTGGAAGGTGGGATAAAATCACTTGAACGTTTGCATTTTTTAAGGTGTCGGGTGACATTACTTAGCGTTACAGGTACTCCACAGCATTTACAAGGTACCTGTGGCTCAGAAGTACGTACCTTTACTCCAGGACACGTTTTTAGGTGCCGTGAGAAGTTTTTTGAACTAACAGTCTTGCTACACTTAGCACAAGTTTTTGTAGTTGCTCCCATTTCACTTTATTCCACTTCAAGAAGATACCGCAATCTCAACTTGAAAAAGTCTTAAAGTTCACAATATCAACTTGAAAAAGTCTTAAAGTTCACAATCCACAGCTAAAAGAAGTTTGGAAGCACCTGAAAAAATAAAATGTTTTAGAATTATTCTTTTAAACTATTTCAGCTTTTGGAACTTTCGTCTTCTTTACTGATAACGCTGCTCTCTCCACGGAGCCTCGGACAATACTAATGTTTGATCCGCTCTGGCTTGCCGTATTTATACCCTTACTCCGCAGGGTTGCCAACTTTCCCTGATAAAAAAAACAAAAACAAAAAAAAAACGGGACCCCCCAGAAGAACGGGGGGTCCGGGATTTTTTTTGAATATTTCATGGATTTTAGTGAGTTTTTAAGGCAATCTAGGTAGTAATTTTGTGATGTCATTTATTTTGATTTGCTCTTTTTGACCTTGCTCTTTGAGTCTAAAAAAGGTAACTTTGTTCTTTATTGTCCGATTTGTCTAATATTTGGATATGTTGTTAAACTAAGCAAGGAAATGTGTAAATATTATGTACTAATTAAATATAACTAATAACTTTTTAAATATAAAATTACAAAAATATGTAAAAATATAAATTTTGGTCTTTATTGTCTGATTTGTTTAATATTTAGATATGTTGTTAACTTAAGCAAGTGAATTTGTAAATAGCATAAACTAATTAAATTACAACTTTTAAAATATAAAATATATAAAAATGCTAACTTTTGTATTTATTAACAGATCTGTCTAATATTTGGGTATGTTGTTAACATAACAAGTGTGTAAATGATATAATATATTAATTATACTTACCCTGTACATTGTAGATAAAGATTTTTTAATTACCTTTGGTCTTTATTGTTCGATACAATTTAGATATGTCGTAGTATTGAGCAAATGCATTTGTAAGTAACATATATTATTTCTATATGTCCTATTTATCGTCTGATATGTCTACAATTTGGGTATGTTATAGTATTAAGCAAGTTCATGTGTAAATAGCATATGTTAATTCTGTCTACTTTGTATATTTTAAATAATAAAATTACAAAAATGGGTTAAATTATCAACTTTGCTATTAAATGTCTAGTTTGCGTAATATTTAGGTATTTTGTCAACTTAAGCAAGTATATTTGTAAATTACATATAGTAATGGTAGAATGAGGTTTTTGTATAAGTTTTGGCAGGGTTTTTCATATTATTTTGATGGGAATGAGTTTTGAACAAACCCCTGATTTTGGGGATTCCTCACCTATCTGGGGAAATACCCCTGTTAGGGGAAGTATTATCGTATTTATGTTAAAATAGTTGTTGGCATATAGTGGCTGTCTTAGGAATTTAAAATGGGTGAAATTATCATCTTTGTTATTTATTGTCCGATTTATCTAATATTTGGTTATGTTGTTAACTTAAGCTAGTATATTTGTAAATGATGTATATTAATTTTATCTAATCTGTACATTTTGAAATATAAAATAATAAAATGGGCTAAAATATTAACATTGATGTTTATTGTCCAATTTGTCTAATATTTGTCTATGTTGTTAACTTAAGCTAGTATATATACTGTGTAATTTTTTACAAAATTATAAATTGCCAAAAATATTTACTTTATTGTTTATTGTTTAATCTGTCTAATGTTTGGATATGCTGTTGTCCTAGAGTAGTATATGTGCCACTGCTAACTTTTATTTATATCTACCCTGTACAATTTAAATTATAAAATTACAGGGTAAAACAACAGGTAAGAATAATTATTTTATATTTTATTGACCAATTAATCAGAATTTTTGTTTTATGGCAGTCCTTAGCCAGTAAATGTGTAAGTTGTATATAATAATTTTATCTGCTCTGTATAATTTAAGATGTAAAATTATATAACATACAAAATATTAACTTCTGTTTTTGTCGCCTTTGTTGATTGATTTATCAAATAATTGGATATGTGTTAGTCGTAAGCTAGTGCCCAGTATAATGTAAAGGATTAAATTACAAATATAGGTAACAAATTTAACTTTTATAATTTTTTTACTGATCTACCTCTAATGTTGGCATGTTGTTAACCTAAGCAAGTACAGAATTTGTAAATGGTATGTGTTATTCTTATCTAACGAGTATATTTTAAAATATAAAATTATAAAATTAGCAAAATATGAATTTTGGTTTTTATTGTCTGATTTGTCTAATATTTGGATATGTTGTTAAGCTAAACAAGTGAACTTGTAAATAGTATAAGCTAATTCTATCTACCCTATATCTTTTAAAATATAAAATTAAAAAATTATGCAAAAATGCTAACTTTTATCTTTATTAACAGATTTTACTCTGTATATTTTAAGATATAAAATTATAAGATAGGCTAAAAATATCAACTTTGATGTTTATTGCCCGATTTGTCTAATATTTGGCTACGGTGTTAACTTAAGCTAGTATATTTGTAAATGATATATATTAATCCTATCTACTCTGTATATTTTAAAATATAAAATTATAAAATGGGCTAAAAATATAAACTTTGATGTTTATAGTTCTAATGGTTTAATATTTGTCTATGCTGTTAAAATTACCAAGTGCATGTTAAATAGTGCAAATTAACTATATTTACTTTGTATAATTCAAATTATAAAATTATAAAATAGGTTAAAAATAATAACTTAAGGATTTATTGTCTGATTTGTTTAATATTTGGATATGTTGTTAAATTAAGCAAATGAACTTGCAAATAGTGTTCATTAATTAAATCTACCTTGTATATTTTAAAGTAATAAGTTTTAAATTTAGGTAAAAAATTTAACTTTGTTCTTTACTGTTCGATATGTCTATAATTTGTATAAGTTGTAGTATTAAGCAAGTTCATGTGTAAATGGCATATATTGTGTAAACTGTCTGTCAGACCTGCATATTTAGTCTGACAAAAATATAAAAGAATTTAAAGAATGTATAAAATAATTATTATTATTGGTACTTTTGTCTATACTGTCTGGATATGGTCTTTATAACCTAAGCATGGCTTAGAAAATTATACCCTTTAATGTTTGATTTATTTGTGGTAATTATAAGCATACCTGCCTTGAAAAATTAATGTTGGTTTATACTGTAATCTCGAAATGTTTAGTTGTAAATTATGGCAACAAGAATATAAGTATTTGTCTTTGTATAGTCAGTCTAATCTGTGTGTATTGATATTAAATATTGTATATCATTCCTTTATAAACTTACCAACTTTGATTAGCTGGATAACATTTATAATTTTATATTCAGAACAGATAAGATCAATATGTCCTTTACAAATATACTAGCTTAAGTTAACAAAATACCCAAATATAGACAAATCAGACATTTAATAGCACAATTGATAATTCAACCCATTTTTGTAATTTTATTATTTAAAATATAGAAAGTAGATAAAATTAATATATGCCATTCACACATGAACTTGTTTAAAACTACAACTTATACAAATTATAGACATATCGAACAGTAAAGAACAAAGTTAAATTTTTTACCTAAATTTAAAACTTATTACTTTAAAATATACAAGGTAGATTTAATTAATTAATACTATTTGCAAGTTCATTTGCTTAATTTAACAACATATCCAAATATTAAACAAATCAGACAATAAAGCCTTAAGTTAGTATTTTTAACCTATTTTATAATTTTATAATTTGAATTATACAAAGTAAATATAGTTAATTTGCACTATTTAACATGCACTTGGTAATTTTAAAAACATAGACAAATATTAAACCAATAGAACTATAAACATCAAAGTTAATATTTTTAGCCCATTTTATAATTTTATATTTTAAAATATACAGAGTAGATAGGATTAATATATATCATTTACAAATATACTAGCTTAAGTTAACAACATAGCCAAATATTAGACAGATCGGACAAAAAACATCAAAGTTGATATTTTTAGCCCATCTTATAATTTTATATCTTAAAATAGACAGAGTAAATAGAATTAATATATACAATTAAGACCAAAGTTAGTATTTTTGACCTATTTTATAATTTTACATCTAAATGTATACGGGCTAAATAAAAAAAAATATTTACACAAGTACTTGCCTAGATCAACAACATACACAAATATTTGACAAATCTGTTAAAGTTAGCATTTTTGCATAATTTTATAATTTTATATTTTAAAAGATATAGGGTAAATAGAACTAGTTTATACTATTTACAAGTTCACTTGTTTAGCTCAACAACATATCCAAATATTAGGCAAATCAGACAATAAAAACCAAAATTCATATTTTTGGCTAATTTTATAATTTTATATTTTAAAATATACTCGTTAGATAAGAATAACACATACCATTTACAAATTCTGTACTTGCTTAGGTTAAATACATGCCAACATTAGAGGTAGATCAGTTAAAACAAATTATAAAAGTTAAATTTGTCACCTATATTTGTAATTTCATCCTCTACATTATACTGGGCACTAGCTTACGACTAACACATATCCAATTATTTGATTAATCAATCAACAAAGGCAACAAAGGCAAAAGTTAATATTTTTATGTTATATAATTTTACATCTTAAATTATACAGAGCAGATAGGATTATTATACAGGGTGGAAGGAAGTTAGAGTTAAAAAATTTTATGTGATAAACTACATGGTATTTCTGACAAAATGGCACAAATATAAGTTTCCATTACCTTGCAATAAGTGAATAATGGATAAAATAAGATTTTTTCAAAATTGTTGTCCTTTCTCAGATTAAATGGCTATAAGTGCATCAAAAATTGTGTTTTTATGGATTTCATTCCAATATTTAGAATCCTCATAAAATTTCAATAAGAATGATACATAAATATTCAGTTTCAATACCCTTACAAACTCTTGTTTTATAATTAAAGTCTAGATTTGTGTTTTTTGAGAAAATTTAAATTAAGTTTGAAGCGGGTTTTCTATTTTATACTGGTCTTGAGAATGTGTCAAATATCATAGAAAACTTGCGCTTTTAATATGCTTTAAAATGATGTATAAAAACCTACTATTGCTCTTTTTCATTATTCATAGATTTAACAGTATGTGGAGAAAAACAGGGTAAGGCTAAAGTTTCTTTTCTGAAAAAAAAACCCGTATGTCCCTTGATAAAATGGCTATAAGTGCACTAAAAACGATGTTATTGTGGATTTTATTACCATTTCCTCGTAAAATCATTAAGAAGAATATTAAAGTATAATAAGGACGATTCATCATTTTGAACTTCTGTTTTATGGTTTAAGTTTGAAATTTTGTTTTTTTACGAACACGAACTGAAGCTTGCGACTTTAGTTTTATGTCTTATTTGACTTAAGAGTGTGTTAAATATTATCGAAAAATTCTTCATTTAATAAGCTTTCAAATGATATACTACACTTCAGGTTTTATTGAAGATGTAAGTGAAATATTATGTCATTTTAAAAAGTAGGTAAGTTTATTGTAGGGCTAAAACACATGCTAATGAAAGAGAAACTCTGCATGATTTTGCCTCATCACAATTTATTGGTAATACATTGTAAATACCCGGATAATATCTTAAGTGTAGTATATCATTTGAAAGCTTATTAAATGGAGAATCTTTTGATAATATTCCACACACTCTTAAGTCAAATATGACATAAAAATAATGTCATAAGCTTCAATTTGTTTTCGTAAAAAACAAAATTTTAATCTTAAACCACAAAACAGAAGTTAAAAATGATGACTCGTCCTTATTATACTTTAATATTCTTCTTAATAATTTTACGAGGATTCTGAAAATGATAATAAAGTCCACAATAACATCGTTTTTAGTGCACTTATAGCCATGTTATCAAGGGACATACGGTTTTTTTCAGAAAAAAAACTTCAGCCTTACCCTGTTTTTCTCCACATACTGTTAAATCTATGAATAATGAATAAGAGCAATAGTAGGTTCTTACACATCATTTTAAAGCTTATTGAAAGGGCAAGTTTTCTATGATATTTGACACATTCTCCAGTCCAGTATTACATAGAAAACCCGCTTCAAACTTAATTTAAATTTTCTCAAAAAACACAAATCTAGACTTTAATTATAAAACAAGAGTTTGTAAGGGTATTGAAACTGAATGTTTATGTATTATTCTTATTGAAGAGTTTATGAGGATTCTAAATATTGGAATGAAATCCATAAAAACACAATTTTTGATGCACTTATAGCCATTTAATCTGAGTAAGGACAACAATTTTGAAAAAAATCTTATTTTATCCATTATTTACTTATTGCAAGGTTATGGAAACTTATATTTGTGCCATTTTGTCAGAAATACCATGTAGTTTATCATATAAAATTGTTTAACACTAACTTTTTTCCACCCTGTATACAATTTACACATGTACTGGCTAAGGACTGTCATAAAACAAAAGTTCTGATTATTTGACCAATAAAATCTAAAATAATTATGTTTACCTGTTGTTTTACCCTGTAATTTTATAATTTAAATTGTACAGGGTAGATGGAAATAAACGTTAGCAGTTACACATATACTACTCTAGGACAACAGGACATCCAAACATTAGACAGATTAAACAATAAACAATAAAGTAAATATTTTTGACCACTTTATAATTTTGTAAAAAAATTACACAGTATATATACCAGCTTAAGTTAACAACATAGACAAATATTAGACAAATCGGACAATAAACATCAAAGTTAGTATTTTAGGCCATTTTGTAATTTTATATTTCAAAATATACAGAATAGATAAAATTAATATACAGGGTGTCTGTAAAGTCCGCCACCAAACTCCATAAATTGGTTTATTGGGTCAAAATAAGCAAAAAAGTTCCAGTGAAGGTATGTCCTAAAATGCATATTTACCCAGATATCCGCCATTTTGTATTTTTCACAAAATATTTTTTATCTCCAAAGTTTGTGAATCGATTTTTTTGAAACTTAGTATGTACCTATAACTGGTCAAGGTCAGTTTATGAAAAAATAATCAGCATGATCGAATAGTAAATTTCAAAATGGCGGCCGTTTGAAACCTTTAATTTGAAATATCGTAAAAACGTTACGTAGTACAAAAAAATATGAAGAATTAAAACTTTTAGAAGATTTAATTTCCAGTCTAATGACACCAGAATTATGAAAATTGGTCAATAAATAACTGAGTTATGGTCGAATTTATCCATCGAGGCAGCATAAATTGGAGGGAGAATGGCCCATTGTTGCATTGAGTCATGCGCTGACATAGGTCAATTACGCTGCCTCAGTAGATAAATTTGACCATAACTCAGTTATTTATTAACCGATTTTCATAATTCTGGTGTCTTTAGACAGGAAATTAAATTTTCTAAAAATTTTAATTCCTCATATTTTTTTTGTACTACGTAACGTTTTTCCGATATTTCAAATTAAAAGTTTCAAACGGCCGCCATTTTGAAATTTACTATTCGATCATGCTGATTATTTTTTCATAACCTGACCTTGACTAGTTATAGGTACATACCAAGTTTCAAAAGGATCTATTCACAAGCTTCGGAGATAAAAAATATTTTGTGAAAAATACAAAATGGCGGATATCTGGGTAAATATGCATTTTAGGACATACCTTCACAGGAACTTTTTTGCTTATTTTGACCCAATAAACAAAGTTATGGCGTTTGGTGACGGACTTTACAGACACCCTGTATATCATCTACAAATATACTAGCTTAAGTTAACAACATAACTAAATATTAGACAAATTGGACAATAAACATCAAAGTTAATATTTTTAGCCCATTTTATAAATTGATATTTCAAAATATACAAAATAGATAAAATTAATATATCATTTACAAATACACTAGCTTAAGTTAACAACATAACCAAATATTAGACAAATCGGACAATAAATAACAAAGTTGACAATTTCAACCATTTTAAATCCCTAAGACAGCCACTATACGCCAACAACTATTTTAACATAAATACGGTAATACTTCCCCTAACAGGGGTACTTCCCCAGATAGGTGGGGAATCCCCAATTTTAGGGTTTTGTCCAAAACTCATCCCCATCAAAATAATATGAAAAACCTGTCAAAACTTATACAAAACCTCATTCTACCACTACTAAATGTAATTTACAAGTACACTAGCTTAAGTTGACAAAATACCTAAATATTAAACAAGTACCTAAATATTAAACAAACCAGACATTTAATAGCAACGTTGATAATTGAACCCATTTTGTAATTTTATTATTTAAAATATACTAAGTAGATAAAATTAATATATGCCATTTACACATAAATTTGCTTAATACTACAACATACCCAAATTATAGACATATTAGATAATAAATACATGCGCTGATATGAGTTGAATATATATCCGCATTTAAATACTGAAATACAAGAGTTTATAATTCCATCTTCCAGATAAAACTTTATTTAGTCAACTAATTTAATCCGTACTTTATAATTTGAGAGTGACTAATCAATGGTTCTAAATCAATCCTAACAAATACGATAAAAAATCATCATTACTAAACACATATTTTTTATCTTGTATTTTATGTTAAATTTATATATCCACAGGTAATGCATTAAAGTAACACTAAAATCCACTTTTGGATAAAAACATCAATACAGCTAGCTTTTCCAATATAATCATATGGATAAATTACCTAAAGTCCTCAAAATACTACTTCTCTCGGTAATCAGAAATCAGAAACATTATTGTCATAGACATTTACAAAAAATGCATGGACAAACATCAGAGAGGGTATTTAGATTAAGTTACAGAACACAACAATATAGTACCAATCCAAATATTCATTACAAGAGTACTTAATATATCAACAACATTATATAATAACAACATCATATTTGTCGGCTTCTGAGAAAATTCTATTAAACAACACAAGTTGGCTAGACCTACTCAGTAAAACGTAGCATCTAAGAAAGTCATGATAATAGTTATTTGGATATTTTATCCTAAGGAGGCACGCAAGCCTTAAGTAACGGAAGGTAACGGAACGTGTGTAGTTTTAGCCGCCAGATTTATGTTTATATTACTGACTGACCCTCCCAAGGTAGCAGTCATAGAATGTATGTAGTTATGACCGGATTTTTAGGGGGGTTGTTTTAGTCGTGTGTACTGTTAGCCGGATACCGTTGAAGCCTGCCTAGGTGTTTGACAGGCAAAAGCGAATTGAACTGGTTTTTTTTGTTTGGAAGTTAAACAAAAGATATAAATAAAAAAGTTCATTTTTTACGATCTAATATCTTTTATCGCTTCCCAAACCCAAAACCCCTTTTGAAAATCAATTTTTATAGTGAACACCAAAGCTTCCAAATGGTCCTTGGGAGGTAATAATAGTTCGCAAGCACCCGCTAAGGACATCATAGGCTAGGACATTTTGGTTTCTCCTCCCCCCCCCCCCATACATAGTATAATATATAGTGTAACAATAAAGTTTTGTTTTCTTAAAAAATTTTCGAATTTGAGTTGTTATCGGATATTTGTTTTAGTTTACCGAAAATAACAAAACGGTTTTGGAGTGGTGTCTCTCTGTCCGTGTGGATGTGTGTTAATTTATGTAAATAGAGTAGGGACCTCACCAATGGTCTATGAGACACTCATGAAATCGTTAGCCGGACAACGTTAAACCGGTCTGGGTGTTTGACAAGCAAAAGCGATTTAAACTGGATGATTTTTAATGCTTTAGATTACAAACAAAAAGACTCCACCCGCACTCGATGTCATTTCAATGTCGGTAAAAATTCGGGTTCAAAGGTTATGGGGATTTAAGTATTGAAAAATGGAAATTTTCAAATATTTAATATTTAAGTATTGAAAAATGGAAATTTTTAAATAGAACTAAAATTATAATAATTAATAATAATATTCTTATAACCATTGAATTTGGTTTGAAACAATTATTAATCCAGTATCTTTAATTATTAATTTACGTAGATTGTTTGCGAAGATAATTGATATTTTGTTTGTCTGATGTTATTCTTACAGCAAATTATTAAATATTGAAAACTAATACCTCTCATTTATTTATAACTGATTTTGATGAAATTTGGTGTGTATTAGTGGTATATTTGAAAGTTTATTTTATTTTATTGCAGGATTTTTTTAAATTTAAGCGGCTTTAAGGGAGAAAGTATGTGTCAGTAGTGTGCTGATATCGTTTACTTATGGTATATTGGTTTGTTTCGTTTCTATCATGTCATAAAAGTTTATTGGTTGTCTGCTATATAGAGACGCATTGGATTTTTCGGAGATTACAGAATTCCTCCGTGTTTTCGTTTGCCTTCAAGGGTTTGCCTGTCACTGGCAAATGTAAGTATATAAATTACCTTCCCTCTCCCGTTTCATGGTTAAATTAATTTTACTATAGTACAAATAAGAATGAAAAACGTAAACAAATTAAACTAAAAGCTGTCCAATCATGTTTAATCCATCTGTAAATTAAAATAATAAAGCGATATCGTGAAGAATATTATGATAACACTACTAGAACGATTTTAATGATTGATGTGTTATTTTTAAAGCACTCACGTGGATTTGTGCCTTTTGAGGGCACATCGCAGGGGTTCATTCATGCGTGAACCCAGAAATCCCTCAAAAGCTCTCAAATGTCAGTTTTAGATATTAGCCTTTAATGGACATTTTAATAATATTATATAGAAAATCAAAACAAATGTAGCATACCCAGTTTAAAATCAAATTTGCAGACAACTGTGAGAATACTCAATTCTACATTTACCTTTCAGTACGGAATTTTAAGAAGGCTTGTGTTCCAAATTGTAACTTAGGTTGTACAAACCATATGAAAAATAATCAGCTAATGATTTTACCATCACTTGATACGGATTTAGTAGACAAATGCACTTAGTAAAGGTAATAGAATAATTATCTCCTAAAAAGCCTGTACTGAAAGGTGAACGTGGAACTTAGTATAGTAATAATAACAATAACAATAATATAAAGCGAAAAATGGTTTGTCCCCACTTTTTAAAAACGCTAGAAATTACTTGGTGATTAAGACTCTTCTTTGAGTTCAGAACCGATTTTAATAATTGAGGTATTGTAAGAAAGAGCTTGGTGTGAAGTTTGCAAGTTATGAAATTTATGAAGGACAGATTAAAGTAAAGAACCATTAACAACTTTGAAGTTTCAGATATTTTTTTATAATCATGTTCTATTTTTATAATCTTTTTTTATAATCAGTTGTTTTTAATCATGGGAATAAAAATTTTAAATAATTACAATAATGATAAAAATTTTGTATCAATAGACAACGAATATATATACAATTTGTTACGAATCAACAATCGAAAATTTAAAGCTTCGGATCATCATGTGTCCACCAGTAAAAGAAAAAGGACAAGAATTATTCATAGAACAAAACGAGAAAAATCAAATAAAATACCAAAGAGGCTTGGTCCACTGTTTATAAATAATGGCAAGTTAATTATACAGATATGGATTTGGATATGGATGCAACAATGCAGAAGAAAGAACAGCTGTACTCATTATTTAATTCAGAAGTTCTAAGTATAAACATTATATTGGCTGTATGCTCTAGTCTAATCAAAGACAACATCTAGTGTGGTATGATTGCAGCATAAGATTTCCTTTCATTATAAGATGGGGATTAATGTTATTAAACACATGGGACCAGTAAGTTATTTTAAGTTATGACTATTTATATTTTTAGCTCTATCACAAATATTTTAAGCATTCAATGAATGTAGGAACCGGATTGAAGAAATAATTGCATTTGAAAATCTTTGATACTACTCAGACCTTAAAATAAACTACAAACTTACCAACGGTTTCGCCGTTGCATGTCGAACGGAGCGCACTAAACTTAATCGACCGCACACACGAGTGTTCAGTTATGGAATGAAAACTATTGACTGAGGGGGACTGCGGGAAGTGCAAGCCAGGTGCAAAACCATGTGTCCAGGAAACGTATGCCCCAGTCAAGCAGCTGGTCGCAGTAACGATTAAGGTCGCTAGTCGGCACAATTCTGGGTTTCACATAACTATCGCATGAATCTTAAATAAACTGTCTTTGACTCTGATCGTTATTTTTTACTCTACAGCACTATCTTCCCCCAGGAATAATGATAAAGAATAATTCTTTCTTTTTACTTCTGATAAATACAACGTTTTTATTGATTTATTTTAAATTGCAAGTTTAAATTATTAGAATTAAAATAATAATTTTAAGTACATGAACCCTAACTTAGCGCAAAAAGTTAAACGCAAGTTGATATAGGCAAATCAAACCTTTTATAATTTTAAAATTTATGAATGAAAAGCCAAACTACCCGTAACTTGAGAAAACCATAGACCCGGCATGATAACCGTTTTACTACGGTTATAAAAAGAGTTTTACATTTTTTCAAAATGCTAACAAAAATCTAAAACTAAAATTTATAATAATTGAATATTTTAGTAACATTTCTTAAGCGACTACAACAATAATTTATTTTCCACTATGCCTGAGGAAATAACAAATATGGCAAGGCGCAGCTTACAATCTTGAAAGAGTGCGGTAAGCCTTTCATATTATGTATTTCAAAACATATCTTTATAAACAATTTAAAGGAAATTGAACCGAGGACGTTTTATGTAAGAGCAAATAATGGTGTCATTAAAAATTTATAATAAAATATCACCACAAAAAATATAAGTATACATTTATTAGCTAATCTAATGTCAGTATTATGACGTATTTGATGTATTGTGAATTTGCATCGATAAATTTTATTGATGCACATACCAGAGTGGCGTGTATGTGACAGAAATAGCATATGTAAAATCAGCTGATTTTGAGATGTGCAGCTTCCTGCCACTTGGTGCATCTCCCGCGTGTTAATTACGCGATAGGTGCCACGCAGTGCCACGCCACTCTAATCTGGTGTGTGGAGTGTCTAACGAAATGCAGCCATCATTTTCCTGCTCGAATAAAAATTAAAAAAAAATATTTAAAATAAACAAGATTACACACTCTTAGACATAGTTTAAACATTAAATGTATATAACTGGTCCCTAACTTTAATATTGAGTAAATTATACTAAGGGAAAGTCAATGCTCTGATAAACCTAATAATGTTTACTAAATGACTAAAATATGATTAAAGAATGTTCTAATATCATTAAGAAAATTGTATTTCGCCCAGTATATGAGAAAGCAATGCTATTTAAAAACAATACAAGTGAAATGATTATTTCACATTACTTAAGTTTTAGTTTTCTTGATATTACTCTACACCGCTCCTCCAGGGGAAGACCCTAGAGGAGTAAGAAAAAATCTTAAATGTAAGCATAGGTTGAATGTTAAATGTAGTACGTGCATAAATGTGCATTAAATTAAAAACCTTAATAAAATGCATTGCTGCAAACCGGAACTCAAATTGTTCATCCTAAAAAGAAATGACAGCGATGCAAGTTTCCGTTTAGATTAACTCAAAGAAAATCTTTGCTTATTTCATCTTATAAAAAACTCAACTCAAAGAATAAATACTTTCCTATTACAAAAGGTTGCCTTAATAAACAGTTAAGTAATAAACAGTAAAGTAAAACAGTTCAATATAATGTTAAATGCTTATTAATTTTGCCGGCTTTGAGGCTGAATAAGTGTCTTCTTAATCGTGAAACCCATATTTGGAATCATGATTGCTATGTCTTAAATTTAGTAATTATTTGTAGAAGCATAAGAATTATTACTTCAGTTTTAAACACTGGGTTAACAGTTACAGGACTTGAAGGTAAGTTATAGTCTACTTTGTTGCAATGTAATAACATCGTAGAGTTCTGTAATTTTTTAAATATTTATATTGCCTAAAAAATTAGTAAGGAAATCTTGTTTTGTTGGGGATGAATCTTTTGAGATCCGGTTTGTGGCGTTGAATTCTACGAAGGCCTAAATTCAATAAACATTTTAACTTATGCTTCCATTTAAGATTTATTCTTATTCCCATGACTATATTGGCTGAACTGTTATTAAACCTATCCGTTACTTCGAATTAGTACAGGAATATAAATTGAAATATTTGACATTACGGTTAGGATGAATCTTTTGATGTCATGTTTGCGGTGTTGTTATTTTATTTACTGATTCAAATCATTTATTTGATGTATACAATTTAACCTATGCTTGCATAAAGTTTTTCTTTCATTCCTTCACTGTAGGAGTGGAAGTCAGGTTTTTATAATAATCATTACCTAGATACAAAGTTGTATTACAGTATTTATCAGGTTAACAAATTTGAATCCGCTCCAGGACTTTTTAACACATTTATATATTGAACCGATTTTTAAGATTTAGTTGTCAATAAATAAATTTTTTTAATAAAAAGCGATAAAGTGTAGGTTAGTCGGATTCACTCACAATTTACATTTTTCTGAGAGCCACGCCCTTCAGTCCTTCAAAGGTTGAGTTAGAACAATTCTTATGGAAGGATAAAATTTGTTTACATTAACAGAAATTGACTGCAAGCAATGCTACAACAGTAATCTAGTAGTCAATATATATATATATAAAGAGAGTTGTGTCTTGGTATATTTTGTGCTACAGCCAAAACTAAACGTCGTAGACCCTTGATCTTGGTATCAAATTAAAGCTTGGAATCTCATGATGTGTACTATGGTGGGGCTTCAATATCTTATAGGGTTTAGGCACAGGATCGTCCGAAAGGGACCTATGTCAGGATTTTGTAAGTACTTTAGGATTTATTTTTTTATATCAATACATAAGGTTTAATTTGAAATGGTTACCGTGGTAACAGTGGTTGCCAACATAATGCAGCACATACAATTGTTTTTGTACATCAGGTGAATACAGTCTTATCTTTAAAAATGTGTTTTGATTTACTCTTTCAGTTATTTATATTTTTACTGTTAGGTAAAGAGAGATGAGCGTCGATATACAGGGTGTTTCGAAACTCTCTCCCGAAACTCCGTGGGCACGTTCCTTAGGTCAAAACAGACAAAAAATGTCATGTGAGTAAAGGGTATATCTCGCTCCGTTTTCCGTCTGTGAGTCAGTTTGTGTTTTTCAATTAAAACTCTATACCTTTGAAACGGCTTATGATAAAACTTGGTACGTAAACTATAGTTAGTATGGCCAAAACTTTTACCAATTTTAAATTTTTATCTTTAGAAATTTTAAAATGGCGGCCTTGTATTTTATAAAGTGGACTAGACACATGTTTTTGTGTCTAGGCTAGGCCTACTGGGGAAACCACTATAAAAAAAAAACGCATCATGCTCCTACCTCATGGGTGATGTGGAATGTTGAGCAAACAATAAAGTTTGTTTAACTATAGCTGTGTTTACTTACTAAATAAAATACCCTTCACTCATTTTAGTCATCATTTAAGAAAGCTTGAAGGACTACGACTCCAGGAAACGGAATTAAACAAACAGTTGATTGCAGCAAACCAACGCTTAATGTGTATTTATTGGCCACATTTTAAAGGATTGTATTGGCAGCACTTTTGTGGCAGTAGCATGAGTTCGTTTATTATAGTTTAGGTTTGAAGAATTTAGAAACTTTGTTATTTATGCAAGGGATATGTTTTAAGACAGGGATATGATATTCAAGGAACATAATTTTAAAATATGTTTTTCTAAATAGTATGATTAAAAGTATCGTACGTCATACGGTCGGTAAGTTTTACCATACTCGCTTTAAAATCCCCACTAGCCTCCTGCTTGCGCTGGAACTATATAATGCTCGTCCGATAACATTTTCCGACCAAGTAACATACTATTAACTTATTAACTTATACTATTAACTTATTATTATTTTATATTACAGTTACTATTTGTATATTCTCGATCCTTCGTTTGGACCAACATACTCTTAATATATTGTCTACTAATTTTAAAATTAACCTTTCTCCATTCCTATGTTTGGAAATTATTTTTCATTTTTTGAGTTACAACGTTTAAGTTTAGAATAATTTTTCATATTTTTCCTTTTAAATAGCAGATTTCGAAACCACAGTTATATTATATAAACGGATATTTAATGAACTGCGATTGAGTATGAAACATACTTGAACCAGTTTATACTGGACCATCAATATTCCGCAGTGATGGATTTGAACTAAACAGGGTAGGGAACCAAGAGCAAAAAAAAGAAAATCTATGCATATTATAAAGAATAGAATAGTAAACTCCTTTAAGGGGATCAGGAAACTTTCTATTTCATTCAAACACTATTGAAAATTTTTACAAAATTACACCCGTATATTTATTTTTGAAATGAACAAGTTGTTTTACATATATATAAAAAACAGCGATCATATTTGAATGTATCACTGTTGTTATTGTTTGCCTGCTGCAAACATATTAACATACGTTTTTCTATTTTTAAAAATGTATTTAAAATTACTCAAATTAAAAATAATAACTACAGTATTAACAAATATCCTAATAGCTCTATTAAATACCTTTCAATATCATCCCTCCCCTCCTCTCCTTTCCCATTTCCCCACTTCCTCTTCCTTACTACTTCCCTCATACACTCGTCCTCTCCTCTCATTCGTCTCCCTTTCCTAACCCTCCTCGTCCTACCTACTCAGGCAGCTCAGAAATATTAATAGTCTATAATAATAGTCTATAGTTAAATACCCCCGTTGCAGCAGACCTGCATACTCAGCGAATTTCAAATGCAAAACAACTTATTTCAATCAAACATAGCAAGATTTGACATGTTTTTGTAAGCTCCATAAGAATAGCATGGGAAATGGGTATGCAGGTTTGCTGCTACAGGTATTTTAAAACTGGGTGGTTTAAATTCATATTTAGTAGATCTGAACTAGAAGAAACTATTTACCAAGTTTTAACAAGATATGTTGAGAAATAACCGAGATATAGAATTTTACTTATTTCCCATAAGGTTAACATTGGGACAACGTACTGTGTTTACCACTTTCAATATCTCGACCTGCCTACCCCTCCCCTCCCCCTCCCATCTCCTACCCCTCTCCTAACCCTCTCCTACCCCTCTCCTATCCTTCCCCTCTCCTCTCGTCCGAAGAGGACCTCTTCGGACGACGCAGAAACCCCGTTTCCCATCTACTCACAACTGCTAATGTGTTTCTTATCGGTAAAAATAATAATAAATAACTTTTATAAATAAATATTCTTTACAACTAAAGTTGATCTTTTAAGTCTGAAAATACTTCAATCGTATGATTCTTTCATGTGCTAATTGTATTTAAAACAATGATTTTAATTTTAGGTTCTCGCTGTTTTCACTTCATACCGGCGGTAGTGCAGTACGTGCCCTTGTAAGACTTATCTGGGCCTGTGGTTCTCTGGTTCAGTTTTACCGCGCTTAGATATAGTTTTAATCTACCTTATCGTGAAATTGCAATACGTTTTTGTCGACTTGAAATTTCTCCAATTTTTTCTATGTACAATTTTAATTTTAGAACACCTGTCGAAACAAAATATTTGTATTATTTAAACTAAACATTTTCAACACATCTTTAAATATTGCCTTCATTCCGTGTATTGCAGTGTTTTAGTACCAGTAACAACTATTATGTTTGTTGTTAGTAAAAGAGTAATAAACTAACTCTATTAATGCCCTATTAATATAATGAAGGGTGGTCAATAAAAAAATCTTCCAATCTCAAAAAACCGATCTTTGATTTTTGTATTACTCAGTTATTCTTAAGCGAATATTGTAGAGTACGACTCTTAATTTAATGCCATGTTTTCTGACAAACCTTACTCTTCAGGTAACTCAACGTCCAAAACTCAAAGGGTGTTATGTTTGGAGACTGATATGCTCTTGTTAGGAGTCACTGCCAAACAAACATTGCTTAGAATTAACATAATATTTTTTTCGTATTCTGTTTCCGCCTGGAAATCCGAAATAATTTAAACCACCAGCGTTACTGAAAATGTCATTAAATAATGAATAGTTCACATCAACATTCACGTCCCTAACTAATAAATGGCTAAGCTGTAACAAAATATGACTTAACTAATTATCCTATCGAAAAACAAAGATCAATACTGTATTTAAATAATTTTTCAACAATTTATGTTTTTATTTTCGGATATTTTGCTCGATCTCACCTCTTTCACCCCTAACATGGGCCCTTAAAACAGGTTGTTTGTTATTTTCCACTTTATCTTTTGGTTTTTCTTTATTTGTTAGTTAATTTTTAATCTTGATTATAAGTTTTGACATGACGAGAGTCAGTTTTACCGTTCAGTTTTACGCCCCATCAAAGGTCATTCGCCAGTTTCTTCCGTTTCAACTCCTAAAAGAGTCCTAAAGTTGAACTTTCATCAAATTTGAACTTTCCTCGTGGGGTTTTCTAACATATTCTTAAATGATAAACCCAAGTTTTGACTTGGTATTACTCAGTGTCCCCGCCCACGCTTAAGCGAAGTCATTGGCGTTCTCTCACCCCTTTCAACCCCTATATACAACCAATAAATGAAGCAAATTAAACTATTTTCAAATGTTTGGCATTGTTATTTCTATACAAATACTTATGCCTAACCCCCTGGCCCCCGACCCTCTACCCCTTCAAATAATTAACAACCACCAAACTAGTGGTCCTATTGAAAAACAAAGCTCAATACTGTATTTAAATTAGTTTTTCTACAAATTTGGATTTTTATTTTCGAATATTTTGCCCTATCTCACCTCCTTTACCCCTAAAATGGGCCCTGAAATAAATTTGTTTGTAAATTTCCACTTTGGTTTTAGCGAATTTCCCCTATAGGGAAGTAGCTATTACCGTAGGCGGCACGGTGAGACTTAAGCCCGGGACCATGTTATTTTTTCATTTTGAGGTCCCTAGACCCCAAAAACACTGTTCGTTCATTTTCATATATATGTATATATATATATATATATATATATATATATATATATATATACCTGTCCGTAGGCGCGATAACTTTTGTAAAAAAGGTCCGATCTTGATGAAATTTGGAACAAACGTGTAAAGCGTCATTCATGACTTCGAGTTCGAAAACCAGCAAGATTGATTTACTCTAAGAAGGTTTTTTTCACAAAATAAAATTTATTTTCAAGATTTAACACCTTTTTACTAATTATTTTTAAACTTAATTGTCAAAATTGGATTCAGCTTAAAAAAACAAACAATTTAGCATTTTGAATTATTATTCTACGTCAATCCGTTGCTTAGATATTGGATGATACTGGATGTGCTAATCACAGTACGTTGTCCAATATTGTTTTTAATTTTTCCCTCCAAAAAGTATAGACACCCTGATTTGAGATGTTTTTAAAAAATACAATTCTGAACATATGATTAAATTTGCAGGTGTAGAATATTTTATTTGTGTTTATTTTGCATAGTTAAGAGTTCATTGATCAAGATTTTGCAGAAAATATATACTATATCAAAAAATACAAATTATGTTTAAATTTAATAAAGAAAGTAAGAGCATTTGGAAAAGGGGGGGGGGGGTGTCTTGGTCTAAACTGCCTGAAAATGTAGCATAATATATGATATGTTTAAAATTATGAGGATTGATAATATGTTTTATTGAAATTGGCTGGAGATGTAGGCCTGTTGCAACAGGGATGTTTTAAATACTATAAAACTGACCATATGATTGAATTTTTTCATGAGATTAAATTATTTGTTTGTTTTGAGTGTTTTGAGTTCATTGGTTATATGTTTGTTGACATTTATATTCTATAATAAGATTACAGTTATTAAAAATTGAAAGACTAAGAATTATATAACATACAAAAGTGTATGTATTACTAATGAAAACCAATATGGTCTCTTTGTTAATTTTCCTCATGTTTAAAGCTCATGAATGATTAAATATGTGTTTTTAGTATATTATTTACTTAATGTATTCAAATGATACTTTCCTTCAAACAAGTTGAATGCTCACATATACAAAATAAATCCTATGGAAATTCGCTGAGTACGCAGGTCTGCTGCGACGGGGGTATTTTGGTTTTTCTTTATTTGTGAGTTTATTTTTTATTTCGATTCAAAGTTTGACATGGAGGGAGTCAGTTTTACCGCTCAGGTTTAGGCCTCTATCAATGGTCATTCGCCAATTTATTTCGTTTCAACCCCTAAAAGAGTTCTAAAGTTTAACTTTCATTTAATTTTAATTTTCCTCGTGGTTTTTTCTAATATCTTCTTAAAATGAGAGACCCAAGTTTTGACTTGGGATTACTCGGTGTCACCGCCCACGTTTAAGCGGAGTCTTTGGCCATTTCTCACCCCATCCAACCCCTACAAACAACCAAAAAATGAAGCAAATTATACTATTTTCAAATGTTTGACATTGCTATTTCCAAACAAATACTTTTGGCTAACCCCCTGGCCCCCGGACCCTCTCCCCGTTCAAATAATTAACCTTCCACAACCAAAAACCCCCACCACCAAACATCCCCCCAAACCCCAACATACCTTGTGCCGAGAATTTGTATGTAGTTTTATTAACTTTCCCTTGTGACTTTAATATCCAAACCCCCCTCACCCGAGGGATTTTTACCCCTCAGGTTTGTCAGAGGTCATTCGCCGATATTACCCCATTTTAACTTTTAAAATACTTGTCTTAAGTTAAACCTTTATTTTTTGAAATTTTCTCTTGTTAAAAAAAATTATTATTTGATTGAGAGGCCCAGAAGGGATTTCAGAAGGGATTTTTTATTGTTACCTCCCATGAATAACCCTAAGTTATTTGTCATTTCTAAACGCTTTCGACCCCGAATCCCGCCAATAAAAAAAGAAAAATCAAGTACATCAAAAGTTTGGCAATACTATTTTAAAACAACAATTTTGTCTCACACCTGGCCCGGTATTATCAGAGGCCAAAGCTACTCGCCAACTTAACCCCATTTCAACTCCATGAAAAAGTTCTCTAAATCTGAACCTGCAATGAGTTTACAATTTCTCTGGTGGTTTTTACCATGTTAAGATATCTTGAGGTAGGAAAATTTCAACCAAAACAATTAAATAAATTTGGTGTTGTGTCTTTTCAAAATCAAAACCCCCTTCTTTGGGACTAATAGTGGGAGGTCTGGGGGCGGAGTATTGTTAAACTGCGGGAGAACACAAACGGGGGCCTGGGGGCGAAGCCCCCAGCGAGCGAAGCGAGTTTCAATTATATTGGGATCAGAGCACACATCTTTAAAATCAGTAACAAAGCAGATAAATTAAAATTGTTGGGGACTTTTTGCCCTTGAGACATCAACCCGTAAACGTAAAATCTAAAAATTTCTGTAGTCTTTATAAAGAGTTTTATTTAACATTCAAAAACAAATTCTGTTAGAATTAAAATGAGCTGAAAACATTCCCTGAAATATTATTTTTAGAAACGTTGCTTTAAATTGTGATTAAAAGTTAATACAGCCACGATACCTCTTTGAGGGTGATGTGACGACAAACGGTGAAACGTCTTCAAGATTTGAAGTAAGAATGATTAAAGTGGCTTACAGGACAAGCAGGGGTGAGGAGGGGATCATCCCACCACCAGTTTATTAACCAATCACAATTCTTAAATTTGAATTTGCCCAAATAAGGAAAATGAGTCATCTTAGCAAAATCCAGCATGATTTTTGATTTGCAGGTTTTGACAGATATCTGGCTCAATTGGAGGCAGACGTCTGAATTTATTGATCAATTCATGATAGTAATAAACTGGCTTCTTTCTGGTTACTCAACCCTTCCGTAGAAGCAAATTGAGACTAATTATTATTTATTTAAATTATGTATGTAATTTTAAAATCAAAATTAAATATGGTACAACTATTAATTTTAGTTATAGGCCTAGGCAGAATATTTATAAGTATATGACATGGTTTTGCATGCTTTGTTTCGAATCCGGATCACTCAAGTGTTATGGCGGAACTCGCCATCTAGTTTGGCATATTCGCAGCGTTCATTAATGGGCCTTTGTCGCGACCCAGACAGGCACTCTGTAGTCCATTACAGTAGCTTTGACACAACAGTTCGGCGGCAATCTGTTTATTTGCGCGCGGATTATGATCAATTTAGCAATCGCAGACTATATGGTATTGTAACTAGATCGATTGACGCATCAGCATAGTTCTTTTATCTCTGTCCCAGCATTGGCTGGTGTGTGCAAAATAAAAAAATAAACTAAAAAATGAACACAGGGACTATTTTAAAATCTCATTATACCCGTAGATTTGTTCAGAAAAGGTTACCAGTCCAACTTGTTCTTTCTTATACTGAAATAATTTTCAACGACTGAATTTCTGAAACTTTTATGCTACACACTCCTTGTTTCGAGCAGAATGTTATGAAGTTGTGAATCTGTTTTTTTTTGTCGCAACTAAAAAAACTTTTATAATCACAGTCTTTTCAATAACTCTTAAACGCAATTTCTTGTTAAATTGACCAAACAGTCTCAACGGCTCTAGCCTTTATCTGGTTCGTTACGATACCTCTCACCAGCTAATTTAATATATTCTCATTATCTGTTACGTATTTGGTTGTAAAATATTTTGATACCTCTCACAATTACTTTGACTAATGATTTCTTCTCTTTGTAATCTAATTTCCTGAAAAACATCTTAATAGTTTAATAAGGTTGGCAACGGGTCTGCTATAGTCGTTCGAGCGCGGGACTTCGGTCTAGAGGGCCAGGGTTCAAACTCCGCCCATCACCAATGCCATTTTCGCTATGCGATAGTGACACACTTGTCCTATCCGGCAATAATGTGCAAATAGTTTTGGCCTAGGTTCACCTCCTGGGATGTGAAGGTAGGACAGAGACAAAAGTAATTTAATAAATCCACTTAATATTTTTCATGGTGAAATAATAGGATTTTCACCCTGCAAATCTAGCCTCACTCGCTGGCAAACTCTGACTCCGTCACAGTCAGTGGCCTCTCAACATACCAGTGCGTCATCGTTGGCAACAATATCAATGCTGGCATCAACAGCTGCAGTGTCAGAACAGACGGAATGTCACGCGCCGCCACCGCAACTCTAGCCTCACTCACTGACAAACTCTAACTCCGTCCAAGTCGGTGGCCTCTCAACATACCAGTGCGCTATTGTTGGCAACAATATCAATGCTGGCATCATCAGCTGCAGTGTCAGAACAGACGGAATGTCACGCGCCGCCACCGCAACTCTAGCCTCACTCACTGACAAACTCTAACTCCGTCCAAGTCGGTGGCCTCTCAACATACCAGTGCGCTATTGTTGGCAACAATATCAATGCTGGCATCATCAGCTGCAGTGTCAGAACAGACGGAATGTCACGCGCCGCCACCGCAACTCTAGCCTCAATCACTGACAAACTCTAACTCCGTCCAAGTCGGTGGCCTCTCAACATACCAGTGCGCTATTGTTGGCAAAAATATCAATGCTGGGATCATCAGCTGCAGTGACAGAACAGACGGAATGTCACGCGCTGCCACCGCAACTCTAGCCTCACTCACTGACAAACTCTAACTCCGTCCAAGTCGGTGGCCTCTCAACATACCAGTGCGCTATTGTCGGCAACAATATCAATGCTGGCATCATCAGCTGCAGTGTCAGAACAGACGGAATGTCACGCGCCGCCACCGCAACTCTAGCCTCACTCACTGACAAACTCTAACTCCGTCCAAGTCGGTGGCCTCTCAACATACCAGTGCGCTATTGTTGGCAACAATATCAATGCTGGCATCATCAGCTGCAGTGTCAGAACAGACGGAATGTCACGCGCCGCCACCGCAACTCTAGCCTCACTCACTGACAAACTCTAACTCCGTCCAAGTCGGTGGCCTCTCAACATACCAGTGCGCTATTGTTGGCAACAATATCAATGCTGGCATCATCAGCTGCAGTGTCAGAACAGACGGAATGTCACGCGCCGCCACCGCAACTCTAGCCTCACTCACTGACAAACTCTAACTCCGTCCAAGTCGGTGGCCTCTCAACATACCAGTGCGCTATCGTTGGCAAAAATATCAATGCTGGGATCATCAGCTGCAGTGACAGAACAGACGGAATGTCACGCGCTGCCACCGCAACTCTAGCCTCACTCACTGACAAACTCTAACTCCGTCCAAGTCGGTAGCCTCTCAACATACCAGTGCGCTATTGTCGGCAACAATATCAATGCTGGCATCATCAGCTGCAGTGTCAGAACAGACGGAATGTCACGCGCCGCCACCGCAACTCTAGCCTCACTCACTGACAAACTCTAACTCCGTCCAAGTCGGTGGCCTCTCAACATACCAGTGCGCTATCGTTGGCAAAAATATCAATGCTGGCATCATCAGCCGCAGTGACAGAACAGACGGAATGTCACGCGCCGCCACCGCAACTCTAGCCTCAATCACTGACAAACTCTAACTCCGTCCAAGTCGGTGGCCTCTCAACATACCAGTGCGCTATTGTTGGCAACAATATCAATGCTGGCATCATCAGCTGCAGTGTCAGAACAGACGGAATGTCACGCGCCGCCACCGCAACTCTAGCCTCAATCACTGACAAACTCTAACTCCGTCCAAGTCGGTGGCCTCTCAACATACCAGTGCGCTATTGTTGGCAACAATATCAATGCTGGCATCATCAGCTGCAGTGTCAGAACAGACGGAATGTCACGCGCCGCCACCGCAACTCTAGCCTCACTCACTGACAAACTCTAACTCCGTCCAAGTCGGTGGCCTCTCAACATACCAGTGCGCTATTGTTGGCAACAATATCAATGCTGGCATCATCAGCTGCAGTGTCAGAACAGACGGAATGTCACGCGCCGCCACCGCAACTCTAGCCTCACTCACTGACAAACTCTAACTCCGTCCAAGTCGGTGGCCTCTCAACATACCAGTGCGCTATTGTTGGCAACAATAGCAATGCTGGGATCATCAGCCGCAGTGAGGACGGACGGAATGTCACGCGCCGCCACCGCAACTCTAGCCTCACTCACTGACAAACTCTAACTCCGTCCAAGTCGGTGGCCTCTCAACATACCAGTGCGCTATTGTTGGCAACAATAGCAATGCTGGGATCATCAGCCGCAGTGAGGACGGACGGAATGTCACGCGCCGCCACCGCAACTCTAGCCTCACTCACTGACAAACTCTGGTCCGATCGCAATGAGGGTTCTCTATGAGGAAACTACCCAATATTTTTCATGTCTCTAAAATTTTTCATTGAATTAAAAAAAATAATCTTAAAAATAATCTTGATATTTGATATAATTTTACATTAATGTGTTAAATACTGTTTTACAGATAAGAGTTAATTTGTCTTTTGTGTACATTTAATCTCGCCGTAATCTACATAAGTTTGATTCCGATTTTATTATATTAAGCTATTTTAACCCTTTGAAGAATAATGTGAAACCCAAGACTAAAGGAAAAAACCGCATAATTTTAAGTGCAAGCTAAAAAATTTAGGACAGTGACTTTTTTTATTAATATTAAGTTGTATCTTATATTGGTTTAAATACAACAATGTGACAAGCAGACCTATGCTTATTCATTTGTAAGGGTCAACTATTACTGTTATGAAAACGTCGTTTTATTTACGTTTATGTTCATGTTATCATGCAAAGGTAATACACTTAAGGAATGGCAATATACTTCTAAACGTTATGCAGAAATGTTGTAATAATTAGCTACACATCCCTACCACCGCCACATCATCATACGTAATGCAGCCGTGCATAAACCGTGTTCCATTGTCGATCAGGCGGCCATGTAGAAAACTTTTGTTTCCTTTCGAAATGTTCAGTTGAGTGGCTAGTCTGCGAGCTCATCACTTGTTTCCCATGCCGCTGGTGAATTTGAGTTGAAAATGATCACTGATGGAGAATGCATATTGCACTGTGAAATCGCTGACTAATTTCAGGCTTTCGGTAATCATACGGTGTGTAAAAAAGTCTGAAAACAGCTTAATATTTTCTTATCAAAATTTGTTAGAGGGCTCATGTCTTAACTAACAACTAAAGAAATATATTTAAAAAATATTTTTTGGAAAGATTTCCAGTTTTGACTCGCATTGGGTTCCAGTTTTTGACTCCTACGGTTCATGAGGAGTAAGTACAATTCTTAAATGAAATGACAGCTTTATACCTACTTATTAAAAAAAAGAGCAGATTAAAAGAATAGATTGATGAAAACTGATTACCAAAAGGTCCATCCATTAAAAAATAGCGGCCGTTCAAAGATCTTAAGAAAAATGCTTAAAATTGTATCTGTATTGTATTTGACTGTTCGAGTCCAATGGGGGACGGCCAGTAGGAGTCAGTGAATATTCTTAAAGGCAAGCATATGTTGATACTTAAATCTTCTTAAAGTGCCTATTAAGTAGAATTTAATGCCACAAACCGCATTTCAAGGGTCTTAGTGCATTACAAATGGTGCCTGTTTAAAAAATAGGTGGTAATCTTTTTACTTTGTGGCTGGTCACTATTTTTTATTAAATTATACTTTTGTAATAAATTAGTCTTTTTGCAGTTTGTAGCTTTGAACTCGACTTAAAATGTTCACAAACTCCTCATGGGCCGTCTCCCATAGGACTTGAAAATTCAACTAGCAGACAAAAAGTAGCTTTCCAAGGTTTCATCTCCCTTACAGCTGTTCGTTAGGGAATAACACTGTATTCACCATCATTGACCATTATTGTGGCCATTTTAGGATTTTTTTCTTTAGGTACTCTTTAGTTCCTGCTTCCATTTAAGAATATGATATACCCCCCTCATTAATTTTGCGCTGTCCCCTAATTATGGTAAAAAACTGAAAATCCTTGCAAAAAGGTTTTTATTAATAATTTAAGTCTCATAAGTAAATTATTATAATTCGGCAAAAACCAGTGTTCTCATCTTTAAGTCTGGACATGGTTGCGTTAATTTAATGGGAGTACATCATGGCAAGTTTTAAGTACATTATGTTTAAAGATAACAGAAGCTATTTTGTTTTAAATAAAAATTATTTACTGTTATTATTATGTTGATTAGTATTAGTGATTGAGTAGGGGGTTTTCTTTCAAAACTTGGCAAGTAATAAAGTAACTTATTTTGATTTAATCTGCGATATTCAACTTTCTTTATTGAAACTTAACGTAGAACCAGAAAAGTGTAACAAAAAGGCCATGAGTTCGAGAAATAAAGATACGTTCTTATGACGGAAAAAATCACCACCATTCGTTATTTCAGCTCGACTGGCTCCAACTGTGGGGCTTGCATATCTCCCAGGTGATCCTTTCTCGCTCAGCAGTTCTGACGCCAACAGACACCAGCTGATAGAACCGCTGTCTGACTGTTCCGCCCGAACCATTATATCTTGTTATCAAACATATCCTCCTAACGAGAGGGTATATGGGTGTGATATTGATTTAGAAAGTTTAATTTAATTAGTAATAAACAAATAAATTTCACTTTAGGGTAATTCTTATTTTATAACTATACAATATTTTTATGGCAAGCTGGAAGGAAACACTGAAGTAATTTAAACTCTCTGTTGGCTTTTAAACGGGCTCAGTATGCTTGCCTTGTGACCCAATCTTTCGATTCTAAACTTGTTTAAATAACTACGTATTTCTCTATGTTGTTTCAAGTTATACTGTATTGAAGGAACAGTTTATAATATTTAGGATAGTATTTTTTGTTATTATTAAGAATGGCTATGTCTCAAATTTTATTGGAAAATTGTTTTATTGTGTAGTTTACAAATACGAACTAATTCTGTATGAAAAATAGATTACCTTACATATTTAATTTCAAAGAGTCCAGGTCCATTATCGGTTCGTCACAGCGAAGTCCACTGTCCTTTTGCAGGGAGAAGGATGCTACTGAACAGGCTATATAAAATTCGTATCAGTTTTTGCCAACAAATATTACGTGAAATTAGTCATTGCAATTCGAATTAAATTATTACATTCAACTTCTTTTTAAGTTGAACGTAACAAACAACGAAGATATATGGTGCTGCTCGGTGTATGGCGGCAGCTTGAACGCAACGAGGTCTCGGTAATGCATGAACGCAGAGAGGTGTCGATCATGCATGAACGCAGTGAGGTTTCGATCATGCATGAACGCAGCGAGGTCTCGGAAATGCATGAATGTAGCGAGTTCTCGATCATACATGAACGCAGCAAGTTCTCGGTCATGCATGAACGCAGCGAGGTCCCGGTCATTCATGAAAAAAGGGAGGTCTCGGTCACACATGAACGCAGCGAGTTCTCGGTCATGCATGAACACAGCGAAGTCTCTATTCGCCATCTATTCGAAGCGCCACTATCATCACGATCATCATACTCATCCTTCACTCATATTCAGGGTAACGTCCTCCATGAGGTACCTATCTCAAAAAGAATGATTAAGAAAATAATGAATTAAGAATGAACGCAGCGAGGTCTCGTTCATGCATGAACGCAGCGAGGTGTCGGTCATGCATGATTAAAGCGAGGTCTTTGTCACACATGAACTCAGCGAGGACTCGGTGATGCATGAACACAGCGAGGTATCAGTCATGCATTGCCGCAGAGAAGCCTCGATCATTTCCTATGAGATAAATTAACTAGGCAACAAGGCAACTGGTTGGTTGGTTTTGTTTGTCTTCGCAGATCAGATTTCCAGTTCCAATACATTCTCATTTTTTAAAATCAACATTTACTTGAAAATCAACTTAATTATTTTCTTTGAGGAGACTACGCAGGTAAAAACAAACGTAAAAATCCTTGGTTAAAAGGCACATAATTATTTTTAAAATTTATTGTTATTGATTTGTTAACTTACGAAATGTAACATACAAATGTATAAATTTCAATAGGTTATATACAATTTGTTCCCACGTCAATAGAAAATATGTTTTGGAGCTTAAGCAAATCCTTTCCAAAAATAACAACGAAATTCAAACTTGATACTGTGACCACAGGACGGTCTAGGTCAAAGAAACCGCACAAGAAAACCCGCCCTTAGTGGGTTCCTAAAGCAGTTTCCCTGAGGATAAGTATGTTATTCATTGATCCTTCGTCCCTAAAACGCTTTATTAACGAGGCTTTTTCGGAATAAGGTTTTTAAAGCATTGATAATTTTCACTTTGGGGTTTTATAGAAGATTTTCATCCAATAATAAAAGAACCACAGTGCACATTATACGCATTTTATATAAATTCGTTAAGCGAAATGAATCATGAATATTTAAATCAGTTTTAATTTATACAGTTTTTACTTATTACAAAAGCAAACAAAAAGTATAATGGATAACAAAAAATTAATGTAAACCTTTGCATATTGAAAACTATATTTTTATGTTAAAATAAAAACACATTTGTTTCTGTGGCAAAGAATATGTGTTTTTATAGTAATTAATTTAGTAATTGAGCATTATTTATTTCAATTGTGACATTTTTGAACAAAATACACTCTTAAAACAAGCCAGGGGTAGCCGATTAGTCATCTACTGCCTGGTGGGAGATCAACTTTGCCTTTCCGGAAGTTAAAAGTTCATTACAACTGAAACAAATCAATTGAGCCGAGCTGGGCCGGGGGTAACCAATTATTAGTCTTTGCACTTCCTCTCCTCCAAATGATGTGTCACACATGTTACATACAACATAAGTACCAATCATGGCCTGCATGAACATTAAAGATTAAGAATGTAGCACCCTCCATTTAATAAATTCCCAATCAAACTATGGTCTAGTTAACAAGCCATTCGAAATATATGTTTTATTTTTATAGAGTAAAAACTTTTGGTCAAGTTACATTCATATTTAAATAATTCCAATCATATTAAAAAAAGGAAAAAAAACTTGTCAAAGGCCGCATCGACTTGATGGAGTGTCATATAATGTTAGGGTGGGTACTCTAGTAAATGACCGTCCCCTATTGAATGGCTGTTTTGCTTAAAAATACTGTATTAACCATTTTATTTTGGCTATCAATTCATAAATAGGCTTAAATGCAGCATTGTAATCTTACTGAGGTTTCTCTGTAAGTGGCGGAAATACCCGGTACCGAAAATATGTTTTTTAACTTAAGTATACAAGTACTTAAGTTTCATGGATGCAAATTTAAATGCCTTGAAGACTGCACATTTAAAATGGGCTTTGTATATAAAATGGATTTTTTTATTTATAACTTCAAAACCACCAAAGATAGAAGGTAGGTGTAAATTGAAAAGTTGTTGGTCTTTGCAAGACCTTTAAAATTATGTTCTATGTAACATGTGTTACTATTTAAAATTTTAGATATTTAGGGCTACCAACATTATAAAAAAGAAAATGTATGGTCAAAAATTTTATTTTCTAAATGTTGGCATGACTATATCAAAGTTAAGCTAAATTTACGAGAGTTAGTAATCTTTAAACAGAACATAAATATGTTTTGTGGTTCTCGAGATACAGAGTATTCTACAAATACCAATATTGTTCAAAAAACGGCCGCCATTTTTAAATAAATAGAGATATATGATTTCTGTTTTCACAAATTTGTTCGTCTTACGGCTTTAAAATGATTCCATATGGTAACATTTATAAAAATTCCTTATCGAGAATGTTTTGTGAGCTTACCCATGCCTTTATAGTGAACCAATTTAAACTAGGGGTGTCATATAACTGAAACTTTTGTCAGGATTCTGAAGATATAATTATTATTCATTAAGGTCAAAGGGATTCGCCCCGTTAGGTATGTATTTTACATCAAATCTTACATGTATTCCTCATGGCAGGGGTTTTAGAATTACAACATTTTTGTAAATTAATAATATCAACAGTTATTATCAATATTTCATGAACATATTTATACTCATTTTATTGGAAACTGTATTTTCTACAAATGCCATTTACACTTTTTTCGTATCTCTTATGGTTTTTCATGGTAATTAAAAAATGTTTAGAGAAACACGGGCCGAAAATAGTTTTTTCTAGATGGCGGCATGGTGCCCAAGTCGGATTTTTTGGGATTTTAGAATGATGATCCCAGCTCTCTGCATGACTTCTCCACCAATTTTAGCCTGTTAAATGAAAATTCTAGAATCCAATACTATTTTTCTGCAGTAGTTGCAAAAAAAAAACCTAAGACAATTTAATTTAAATCAATTGTTTAGGTCTTCAAAACCATTAATCAAATTGATGGACGTGAATTTATTTTTCTAAAGACAATAAGGGAATGAAGCTAAAAGATTTCAAGACTAACAAGAGTCCTTTTATAATGTAACTTCAAATGGTGGTTGACAACAGCATTAGTCTCGTGAAAGTTTAAATATCTTGAAACTTTGGCATTGGGCCCGTTGAAATATTAAACTGTCTTACGAGGAGCATATAAGTGTAAAATAAAATTGTAATTAAACTTACTGTTATGATATTTTTTACACACGATAATCATCATAGTATTAAGAATAATTATTATAATAATTATAATTATTACTAAGCTAAAAGTAAAAACTAAAAATAATAATAATAATACTCTTGCAGTATATCATCGTGAACATGTATTATCATGGCTCTGAGGGCCAATATGAACATTTTTTTATTAAAATTACATTCATGCAAGTTTTGTACAACATACTACATGTTCTTCGTAATTTTATTTTATGTTTTGAATTCTACTTTATTTTAATATTTAAGAAATAATACAGTATTTAATTATTTTGTTGTTAGCAAAAGCCTCTTTGAAAAATCTCTAAATAATTTTAATTTTTTAGACAAATTAAACTATTCGTTTTATGTATGCTTATAGTGTTATACCATTTAATCATATTGAAGTTATGTATTATTACCGCGCCAGAGTAAATATCAACCTTAAAAGTGGTAGGTGTTCCACTGAACTTTATATACCGATCTATTTATTACTTGACATCTGAAGTTTCACTATTGGTTCAGTTTTTGGGTTTTAATGTTTTTAAAGATTCCTCAAAAGTCAAGATTTTTTAAAAATTGAGCACATTTCTTAATCTTGTAGCAAAATTCTTTTTGCACGGCAAGAAAGCTTCTTTTGAAAAAGGCTTAGTTTTGAAGATTCAGAGTAAATTAATAGAATACTCACTTATATCCTAAATTATTTAAACCTTGGTTTATATTTTCCTATATTGAAAATGTTAATTTGATTTTTTTTACAGAACAGTAGTACCTAGCAAGCAGACAATGTAAGCTGTATTAATTTTAAAATACCCCCGTTGCAGCAGACCTGCATACTCAGCGAATTTCAAATGCAAAACAACGTATTTCAAGCAAACATAGCAAGATTTGACATGTTTTGTTAAGCTCCATAAGAATAACATGGGAAATGAGTATGCAGGTTTGCTGCTACAGGTATATTAAAACTGGATGGTTTTAATTCAATATTTAGTAGATCTGAACCATAAGAAGCCATTTACCAAGTTTTATCAAGATATGTTGAGAAATAAGCGAGATATAGAATTTTACTTATTTCCCATAAGGTTAACATTGGGACAACGTACTGTGTTTACCACTTTTAATATCTCGGTAACCAATGGGCATAGAGCAGTGATTCAAAATACTAAATTATTTGTTTTTTTGAGCTGAATTCAATGGTGCCCACAAAAATTTGATAAATTTTATTTTTCTATGTAAAAAACTCAAAAACCCCATTTTTGGGGGGGTTTATCCCCCTTTACCCCCCCTTCCGGTGGTCCGATCGGGCTGGTTCACGAACTCGTCCAATTGATTACCACTTTACATGTCCGTACCAAATTTCATAAAGATCGGACCATTTTTGCGGCCGCTATTGTGCTAACAGACACATAGATATATATATATATATATATATATATATAAATTCGAACGAATAGTGTTTTTTGCTTCTGGGGGCACCAAAACGAAAAGTTATAGTGGTCCCGAGCTTAGGTCTTACCATGAGACCTACGGTAATAGCTTCTTCCCTATAGGGGAAATTCGCTAAAACATCTTAATTTTTTATGGTAATCCAACCCCATCGTGAGATACTAATGTTCAAGAGTATTAACCGCTCACACTCTGGAGTGAGTTGCAGCATTCTGGCAGTTGACACCAACTGGCACTAACTAGACGTCAGACAGGCGATAATCTGGTTGAATATAACCTACAACACGACGTCAACTTCCACCCAAATGTATAATTTTTAATTCATACTTTAAATTATTACGCTTAAATTTAGGATTATATCGTATATATTAGAAATGACATATTTGACAAAAGATATTTCTAATAAAAAATGTCACCCAAATTATTATTTTTAAATAGTTATAATAAAAACAAAATTTTAAATTAATGCTTGGATATTTTATTTTAGAAAAATAGAGACCAGTTGGGGAATTGAAAACGGGCCTAAGACGTAATATCCTGCTGGATGTATAACCATACATTAACCATACATCCATAAAAAACGCACTGTAATTAATTAAACAGTTTGCTGGATACAGTGTGCTAACAGAAACACAGGCGCACTAATACAGTTCTCATTACATTTCTTGCACAGGCATTTATAGTTTCACATTTTCATTATTTTGTATTCTCCCTAGTTTTAACTGGATTTAGGGGAGAAAGTATGTTTCAATTTCCTGATAAAGTGTATTTTATTATACAGGGTGATTTTTTCAGTGAGTAATTTCAGGTTGTATTGTGTTTTATGGGAATTATAAACAACTTGAAATTCATGGAATGAAATAACGTTCTATGGTTTTGAAAATGGCTACGTGTAGCCGAAACAAGTCAACACAGATGCACTATAGGAAATGCTGACGTCACGAGGTATGATAACCTGTTTATAATACAAGGTGAGTTTTAAATGCCCCCCCCCCCCTAAACTTAACATCTTATGCAAACATTTCAAAACGAAAAATTGTAGTTGAACTCCATTAATGGCCTTCAATTCAGCACGAAACATTAATTAATTAACATAATGGGTCACAACACCACTGTATTTGAAATAACTTAGCTCATTTCAAAATGGTGTATCCAAGATAGCGCCCAAAAACTTTAAATCCGTCAGAATCTCATGAAAATAGCTCAACAACATATGCTGGTAGTCATTATGTACCCTTCATTTGATTATATTAAGGGCTAATTTCTGAAATGTATAATGTTTAAATGTTCAAAAAATTTTAAAAAGTCCTAATATCTTTGTGATATCTAATAACTAGAATGAGTCGTATTTTTAAGAATGGATTACGGCATTCTTGAAACCGGTGTATAAATCTACTTGCAAGAGATAGGTTACAGTCACCCACTCAAAATAGAGTACTTACCCCATACAATGTTTGGGGTAAGTAAAAAAAATGTCGTACTGAAAAAATGTGGAGAAAGGTTTGGGGATTTTTGAACTCACCCTGTAAAACTACTTTTAACCATGTAACTGAAATCACTCTGTAATGATTTAAAAACATTTTAATAAACCTCCATTTTATAAAGTTTTTTTTATATTTATTTGTGGAAGTCTATGAAGATTCTTCACTGTTTTCAGGTGACTAGAAGATAATCATAAACGGTTCTGACAAGCACACAGTTACAGTCACGAGTGTGCAGATGAAGATAAGTCAGAGTTCACATGCCAACTGCAAACACCCAGACTACCTACTGGGTTTACAGAGAGTGAAGTTATTTGTTGATTTACTGTATAACTCGTGGGAAACATCATGCTCATGACACATTTACGACATCATGCACTAACTTCTATTTTGTTTTATTGTAAGGGAAATATCAAATGTGTGATATTTTTTTAACCACAAGAAATATATCTTTCTAAGAAATAAAATGTACGTTGACATTTAAAATTGTGGTCTATAGAATATTTTACAATAATCTGATTTTCATCGAGTCTACACTAAAAATTTGAATCTACATAAGTTTTCACATACGTTTAACCCCACAAATTTTCTTGTATCGTAAAAAGTGAGCGAGAGATAATTTTGATTTTATGACAAAAAGTGTTCTTAAGCGTAGATAAAAAGATTGACAAAAATACTTTTTAATTGTTCATACCTATTTTAATGAACTTACAGCGGGCAGCTTTACAGGTTTAACTTACCTTGAATCGCTTGTGGCTAACTAGTTTCTAAGGTGTGAAAGGTGTGAACTAAAAATGAACACAACATAAATAGTATTGCAACATGTAAGGTAATGGGTCGGCTTCCCCGCTCGGAAGACTCCAGTAGGACACGTGTTGTAGCGCAGTCGGCGGCAGTCCGCTTAACTGCCCTGTGCAACGGTTATGGTGATTGGACAGTGTACGGCCGCACTGATGAACCTCTCTCTGGTCATAACCTCTCATTCATATCTTGTTGCCGTATATACTATTTGTAGAAAAAATGCTTCTGAATCAATATTAATTCCGGCAACTATAATTAAAGTCTATTGTGTAAAGTGGACATTTTCAAAAGTAGTCAAAATTTCAAGGAGTCGTATTCGAAACTTTGACAAGCTGCCAATTTTAATAGAAACACTTTAGAGATCTCCAACCTCCGCTATTCGCCTATTTTTTAAAGCTCTTTAAAATGAGGGGTCACTCGAAAGGGGTTTTAATTTGAAAAATTTGAGTTACCACCAAAATCCCCCACTTTTGGGGGACACTCAAAAATTTTATATTTCACCAAAAGAGATCACTTTTTCATTTGATAACATTTTCCCAATGTCGTTTCATTTTTAAGTCACCATAGGTGAATTAAAATTCCAAACGTCCTAGACGCCAGGTTTCAAGGATGTGTTGTACTCAAAATTTTGTCAAGCTGTCAATTTGGGTAGAAATACGTTAGAGACCTCCAACTTTCACCATTCACCTACTTTTTGTAAGCTCTTTAAAATGAGGGGTCACTCAAAGGGGGTTTGCATTTGAAAATTTTGAGTTGACTCCAAAATCCTCCATTTTTGGGGGACACTCAAAATTTTTGGTAACGTCAAAAAATAATTTGGGTTGAGTTAGTATCATTCCCCAAAGGTTAATTGTTTGTCTTAACGAACAAAAAAATTAAAGAGGGTGGAACGGACTTTTTTTACACACTGTATAAGATAACATTGCTCACATAACAGTATAGGATTGCTTAACTATTTTATGCTTTCAGTTGTATGAGCTCAAAAAATACAAACAATTGTGATTTAATAAAATTTATAAGTTAACGTACAGTTATATTAACTAGTGAACAATAGACTAGACAGGTTCAGACTCACGAATCAGCCGTTGAGAACTCAGAGGACTGATGAAGATAAAACATGTTCGCCACGTCAAAAGTCAACGTTTCGTGGAGTGGTAAACTTGTGTTTCCGCGTACCTCCATTTTATAATATTTGTTACACATTTCAGATGGTAGTTTGGTAGTCACTGGTTGAGTGGGACGACAAAGTGAAAACCAAGTCTTTTATTTTTTATTAGGCTACATAATTCTAGGAGGGAAAGATTTACATAAAGATTGAATCAGAGATTGGAAAGTAAAGTAAAGTGGAGCCCGTCAGGTGAGATGTGCCCGGTGGCTTTGAAGTGTAGAGTAGGGGAGAGGTTTAATTAAATATATACATATTTAAAACTTGTATTACTTGCACGGTTTTATACTTTAATTTTATATGCTATAATTAGTTGCCTCAAAATAAACGGTATCAGCAAACTGACACTTCCCTTATAGCCAGCCATTTAAAGTAAAAATCTATATAGTGAAATGAAATGAAACGTAACAAATTCACAATTACCTCCAAATTTATACATATCAAATTATATTAAAATTGGTTGGTAATAATCTGATATATCGAGTTTTTAAATATTTTCCACGAGAATAACATTAGACAACGTACTGCGTTTACCGCAAAACGAAAATATCAATTTCCGCAACCAGTTGACATACACTAACAATTCAAAATACTGGATTATTGAATTTTTTCAAGCCAAATTTGATGGTTGCAAGTATATTTTGATTAATTAATATGATTTTAAGTAAATTATAAAAATTTGAATTTTTAAACGATTACAATCCCCGTAACTTCTAAACCTGAATTTTTGCAGACATGCGGGCGGTGTCTTTTTGTTTGGCATCCTAAACACTACAAACCATGAAATATTTCTCAAAATCGTTAGAACCGTTTTTGAGAGATTTGGATTTGTGTAGTGCTTATGGTTTTATTGGGTAGATACCCTTAAAATCAAAAGTTTGTGGGTTTTGTGGGGTAAATACTCATGGAAAAACGCCTGGAGATATCATAGGTTTACACCTACATTCCAAATTTCAGAAAAATCGGACCACTGATGTTTTCTCTAGCTCTGTTTACATACATCCACACACACACACACACACACACACACACACACACACACACACACACACACACACACACACACACACACACACACACACACACACACACACACACACACACACACGGACGGGCAGGAACCTCTCCGAAAACCCCTTTTTTGGATTTGGGGAGCACTGAAACAAACTGAACTACTAACAATTCAGTTTCGAAATTTTTGACGAAAACAATACTTTCTGCACATACTATGTATAGGAGGGAGAAATTAAAAGAAAATTGACTGTTTTTTTAATCAACTTTATCTGTCACCTATAAACAGCTATCACAATTTGTCAGATTTTCTAGAGGCTGCAATGGGAATTTTTATGTTGTTCAAATACGTTATCAACATGTCTAACTACAAGCAAATATTTTTGAGCCAGAAATTTTATATTTATAGCGTTAATTACAAATGTTGAAACAAACGAGTAAAACACACTACTTGCTCATGATGAACAACAGAATGTGAAGGAAAATGCTTCAATTTGAATAAATTGTTTTAAGTAAACCGGACCCGCCTCCACAATGTTTGCCGGCATAAATGTAACCAGGCGGCAGGCAAATTGGCATGAAGCTGACCACAATCCATTATACCTGGCGACCACCGACCCCTGCATCGCTGACAACGTCATCGCTGGCCAGCGCATTTCTTTAATCCGCCCACATTCTGTGTGCAGTTAGAGTAGAGGGGATATTGAAAATTTATATTCAACTAAACGAAATCATTATTGAAAAATGTTGTTTTACAGGACTTTACGAAAGGGTTTTTCTAAATTCGATACTAAATAAACCTTTTTTGTAATCTTTCACAAACGATTTATCGTCATCCATACCTTTTATTTACCACTCTAAAAACAATTTTTCATCCGGAAACGAAATCACTTGATTAGTGTCAACATGTTTTGAAATACTTATGCATTTTTATTTTGTAGTCTTTAAAAAGGGGTTGTGATAGCAAAAAGCACATACATATTTTCGTTGTCGTTTCAAGTAAAAGCGATCATATTGGCTCGAAATTTTAACGTTATTCTAGCCCCAGCACTGTATCATCATTTTCGGATGCGGTTACAAAGGATAAATACATTAGCGATGTAATGAGTGCGGGGCAAGCTTCAGCTGATTACACAGAGGTGTTTGTAGTTTCCTGCCACAAGCCTGCAAATTTTGGTTGGAATGCAATTAAAAGTGCAACAAATGTACATTTATTTCATTATTAGGGCTGAAATGACTCTTTTTATAAAAGGTTAAAAACTGATTTACGAAAATCTATTTTTTAGGGCAATTAACTATATTTTTGGCTAATTCACATCACAAAATTAAGGTTCATATTCAAGAGTTTGCTTTCATCGGGAAGCATCTGTATACTATGAATTACCGGAAGAACGATAATGGAAAATAAAATCCAATCATTTGCTTTCATTCCAGTCAAATTTTAAAATAAAAAGGGTGAAAATGGTAAACAGTCCGAAAAGTCTGGATTTTGGATATGTTGTTAAGACCAAAAAGAAGAGTAAAACGCCAAGTTTGCGGATAAGGAAACCTTGTTAGACCGGAGCAACAGCAAAAATTTGTAAAAATGCACTTTTTATATTCACCAAATACAGTACGGTATATCAATTTCTAGCTATTGTAGGGCAAAATGAGTAGTTTGCAAAATAAAGAGAATACTATTTTCTGCATCTTTGGTATGTTAGGTTTTTATAGGACTAATAGTACTTAGGCTACAAGGATTTCATGTCCAAAAACACAGGGAAATTTATTTGTTCACACTTATAGGCTTATATTTTCTGAATGTACGTTTCTTCCAGAAATTTGGACTTTTTATAAATCTTTTAACCAGTTTACCAAAGGGTGTCCAACATAACTGTGCCACTATTGCCATCTCAGAAACAAGAAACTATTTGATTTAGAGAAAACTTAATTTAGGGGACTTCACCTACTTTAAAAATGTAAAATAATAGAGTTCTAAAAATTAAGAGTTAAATCCAAAACCGCCATAAAATGTAGGGTATACCATAAGAAAAATCAAAGTTGTCCGCCATGTTAGAATCAAAGGAGATCATATCACCTATACTAGTTTTCTCTATATATGATCGTTTCTGAGATGCTAATAGTGATGGCACAAAATTGAGTTATGTTGGACATCCTTTGATGAACTGGAAAACAATAAAGAAAAATGCAAATTTCTCTAAAACTGCTCAGTTGATTTAGATAAAAATTTTGTAATTTTTTAAGTTCTGTTGATGATATACAAAACGAGACTACCTGCATTACAGAAGAAACATGCATTAAAAAAATATAAAGCTTTATGTGATAACAAATGAATATTTTGTGTTTTGGGGACGTTGAAGCCTTGTAGCTCAAGAACTATTAGGCCTATAAAAAACCAAACCTAAAAAAGTTGTAGAAAATTGTATTCTCTTTGTTTTCCTTACCACAAATTTTGCCCTAAAATGCTAGAAATTGAGATATTTGGCAAAATTAAAAAGTGCATATTTTTTACATTTTCTTGCGGTTGCGCCGGTAGCAGAAGGCTCCCGTGCCTACAAACTTGGCGTTTCATTCTTCTAGTTGGTCCTAATAACATATCCAAAAACCAGACATCCCGGACCGTTCGCCATCTATGATGTACATCTTAAATGGAATATTTCGATACTATCGTTTTTTTTACTGTCGACATGTTTGGTTGTGGTGTCGACTATTAAGTCGGAAGGATGATAAAGAACTTCTTTGCCCTCATGGCGTGTATTGAAAACTGCCATGATCACAGCGGTCTGCTGAAACAACTATTCAAAAGTGAAAGATAAATAGTTGGTTAATATTTCTTTATATCAGCAATATAGCATGTTAGGGAGATTGTGATTTCCACTTCCACACTTGCTTTACACAACAATTTTAATTTTTTTCTTCAATATTCTGGTGATGTATAAATTATTTTGTACTGTTTTTTGATAAAAGGCATTCTATATTTCTAGGTTATCATATTATAAGATTAAAATAAGATATTATCAGGATTTTAAGATTATCATATTATTATTTCAAGATCAATTCGTGTTTCCTTATAAAAGAGTGTTGGGAGTTGATAGTGTGTTGAAAGAAGAAATTCTGTTAGTCAACACAACACATTTTATTCTCCATCATCTGAACTAGACATAGCGAAAGTTGGTACGGTAAAGTGTCCTCTTTTTACATATAATATTCATATCTACACAGTTTGTGCTGAAGTACAAGCATCCACATTACAAATTATATCTTTGCATTTATAAGAAGTGTTCTACAAATCTATGTCAGCGTTTTTAAGTGTTCTAAAGCTCTATAAAGAATAGAGCACAATACCGCAGATCGACGGTGCAGCAGAATGGTCGCATTTAACGCCGCGCATTTGAGAACACACCACATAAAATCTATGATTTAATTTTATTTAAAATAATTAGTTTTATAACAAATAAAAATCTAAGGTGAAATCAAGGTTTGTGTTGTACTGTCATTTACATCCTTTTTTTAAATATGGCAAAATTTTTCATTTTATGATTTTATTTTCAATAAAAATCAATTTATTTTACATGTTCAAAAATACACTCAATATTATTCTACATAACTTATCCTTTACATTTAAGGTCTAACATTTTCCGTGTAACTTAAAACATAATAGTGAATAATATTGTTGATATGAAGCCAACCCGATTCAGCCGTTACATGTCACATGATAACCAAATCAATATAACACTTCAGTTAAAAGCTATTATTTTGTGCTTTAAAGAAGTAGATACCTGAGGAGCTTTGCAAGCATTAATAAAGGTATCACCATGCCATAGCTTTCAACTTAGCCAGGTTGATTTTTTTAGCGATATCTTCTCGGTAAAAATAAACATAACATTATATGTTTCTTTAGGTTTTTTTTCACAAAAGCAGAACGATTACTATTAAAATTGCCAAAAGTAAAGAACTATTTTATATTTATCTTAAAAAAAACAAGTAAAGCTATATTCGATAAACTATATAGTACAACTTCGAGAAAAACATAAAGGTTATGGGGTTTTCTTTGTAATACGAAGCTAAAGTAACGATAGTCTTACTAAATATGGTTGTACGATAAGTTCCTTTTGTATAGGCATTTTAAGGGATGAAAGAATAAAAATATTCTAAAACGTTGATCGCTTGAAAGATAGAAAAATAACAGAATCGTCAGAACTATCATCCAGGTTCACTCTTCCAGAATGTCAAGTGAAACTTACAGACATCCTTAAATTGAGTAACGACTGTAACGAAAGCCTGTTGAAAATCTCCCAAAGCCTTGACCCCTTACCCCTTGTAAATTATACGACCGCCTTTTCACATAAATTACTTTAAGTAAACTCCTTCTGCTTTTCTCCCAAAAAATTGTCAGTGAACGCTTAACATTCAAACCACACAGTATTAACAAACATGAGTATGATGATATCACGTTATTACTTTACGAAGGTTTGAATTTGTACGTTAGAGCTAAAGGCAAGAACATAATAGCGATCCATCCATATGAATTAGGTCATTTTATAGTTAGCATTTTATGCCTTTTACAGAAATATTTAATATTAGAATCTAGTATTTTTAACATATATGCATTTAGCACCATTTCTTTGATTTTTACATGTAATAAAGCCTAATATACAGTCATTATACATTTTATTTACAATAACATTAACTAAAGAAAATATACATGCTTTCACTCTCAAACATTAACTATTAAGTATCTGTACAGAACTGGAACCTAGCTTAATATTTTACATTTTACCTTATTTTTGGGGAATGATTTAATTGTGACTTTCAATAAGATCAGTAATTATAATGTTTCTAATTCAATCTTTAAATGTTTCTCCATTCAGTGAAGAGCAGTGGAACTGCTTATATTTATTTGATCAAACATAAAACATATGTTTATTTGAATAAGTACCTCTTTCAAAAAAAAGCCAAGATAGGGAATTTTTGGCATCACTGAATTCACAAACGCCACTAAATATTCGTTCAAACGATTGTTTTCTTCTCTTTTCCTGCAAGTGATAACATCTTACTGCGCAAGTACTTACTAATGCTAGGATCACCCATCTCGTACCAGGTCCCAGAAAAGCCATTACGTAAAGAGAAAAACATTTCATTTTTTTTTATTTCATGAAAGGTTTCTACAATGTACCTTCCCTGACTTGGTAGGCAAAAGATGACCTTTACGTAACTTTAAGCTAAAGCTTTCTTCTAAATTTTTAGCGTCCTCTAACTTCTTTGTTATTGTGAGGGGGTTGAAAACTTATTAATCATAATAAAGTGGATCTAGACTCCTGCTATTGGTTTGTAAATTGTTCACTAATTTATAAAAAATAGGATGTATGTGAATGACTAAGAATTAAGTTGTAGAGCTTCAGCTTTATAAACCTAACATTTCGATGGATTATGTTTTTGCAAAGAAATTGGCATTTTATTTTCACGGATACGAAAATAAGAGATCTGTAGCCTCATGTCTCAACATGTTTTTCTTAACATGCTATTTGCTAGAAAAGCTAAACTTTACGTCAGTGTAGGAAACCCTTGGAGCGATTCCAATGAAATCAAACAGTTTATAGATCTAATTTATAAACTATTTTTTAAGTGAGAAAAGAACACATATGGCGATCTCTGATCATGATCATTATTGCGGTAGAATTAACTTACATATACAACCATAGGATACCTTACAATACCATTGATTACTCGTATCATATTTAATTAATTATTATTAATTTAATTAATAATTTATCTCCATTGCATTTTTTATACTTATATGCTGAATATTTTCCCAAAACGACTGAACCTTATATCCCGTAAACATCACTTCCTCCAATCACTATTTCGAACCTAATACAACGATAGTAAAAAAGACTCATCTTAACTGAAATTAAGTCCTTTATCTTCACTGGTAAAGGAATCTTCTGTAGAAAGTTTTTACATTGAAAGAGCCTTGTATTTATTATCATTGCCTTTACACTAGTAGATAATCAATGTAATCATCTCTTACAGTTTAAGTAAAAATGCGATTTATCCAGCGTTTCACCTCGAAAAAAGGTCAGAGAAAAAAAATTAAAACCCACTTCAGCATAGTCACTAGTCGCTGTCAACAAAAACTAACACGAGTGCACGACAAGGGCGCCACGTCACAGTCAGCTGGCGCCACGGACCAGCACGGCAGCCAGACACGCGGGCAGCACGGCCGGCAGCGTCGTCGTCGGCGCGGCCCCGGACGGCGCGTCCCAGTTGCCGCGCGTCACCGCCTCCTGACACCGCGCGATCGACTCCACGTCCAGCTCGGCGATAGCCTTGCCGTTCACGTCCAGCGGCGAGATGCAGAAGTTCTTGGTGCGGAAGTCGCCCGAGCTGGAGTTGCCGAAGGGGCCGTCCAGCAGCGCGTGGATGTGGCAGTCGCAGGGGAAGTGGTTGGCCGTCACGCTCAGCGTCTCCACGCCCTGGATGGAGATGGCGCCGGCCTGCAACAAACACCGTCAGAGTGAAAATGTTTCGTACATTAAGGTTTTACGTTACGGGCTGCAATACTAACTGAATTTAAATTTGTACGTTTAAGATGTTCTGATAAAGGTTTTCTGGTGGAACAGAAGTTCATCGATTCGCTTTTTAACATAGTTGACTTGGAGCTTACATAACAAGACCTCGTAGCGTTTTTGGTTTCTGGAGACTTAAAATATTAGAAGAATTTTTGACAGGCTTAGGTAGTACAATGCCACCGTAGAAAATAGCTTATTTACTCTAAGAAATATTGCCATGGCAACACCGTCATTAAAATTCATACAGATGACAGAAAGCCCAAATAGAAATATTGTAAGCTTTAATGTTGACAACCAAAACATAATGTAAGGATAAAATTTTAATGGGTTTTAAACTACATTTGGTTATATATACAGTTTTCAAACATGCCAGAAGTGTAAATCCCTATAAAATAAAGACTGGCGAATGAACTGAATTAGATTATATTTGGAGGAATTACCCTGGGGGCCTCCAGAAGATGATTTCCGTGGAACCGGATGATCTTGACCTTGTTGATAGGCCGGATGTGGAACTCCTGGATGGAATCAATCTTGTTGTTGTAAATGTTGAGACTCCCGATGTGGTTTAGTCCGTCAAATGCACCGGCCTTTAAACAGAAACACAATATTGTCAAAGAAAGACATTCTTGTTTCGACAGTGAAAATACTTCTAGAAGATTCGTTTAACCAACACTATTCAAAATAATAATCAATATCAACACAATCAATAATTTTTAGTGGTTTATTTGCGACTCTTTTATTTTACTTTAATTTATTTTGACCGGAAACCTAAACAGCAAAGTCGGTTTTGATATCAAAGGATACTACAAACACACCTGGCTTTCACACCACAGTGATAGTTGCCAAAATATTTTGTACAGATTGAAAACCCCCATATATTAAAATACAATAAATACCTTAAACAAACTTGCCTCTATTAAGGAGCTTGATTTAGCTCTTAGGAACAGTGTCACAAGCTTTACCTCCATTAGGATTTATCATCTTTCAAATTTAATAACAATTTAATTTCTATTTTTAAATTAAATGTATTGAAGACTGTCACCGTAAGCGAGGGTTGGTGGCGGTTGTACCTTGATGGTGCCGAGGTCGGACTCCTGCACGGCCAGCACGTGCACGTGGCTGAGGCCGCGGAAGGTGTGCGGCTTACCTTAATGGTGCCGAGGTCGGACTCCTGCACGGCCAGCACGTGCACGTGGCTGAGGCCGCGGAAGGTGTGCGGCTTGAGCGCCTGCAGGTCCATGAACGGCAGCTTGATGAGCCCCACGGAGTCGAGCCCGCTGAAGGCGTCAGCTTCCAGCGTCTTGATGCCCGAGGGCAGCAGCAGGTGCTCCACGTTGGTGAGGCCCGAGAACGCCGACGTCTCCACCTTCTGCAGCGGGTTGTTGTTGAGCAGCAGGAGCCGCACGTTGGACGTTCCTGCGAACGCGTAGCCCTCCACCTGCAACATGTCCAGCGAATATTGAGGACACCGTCAATTCTACTACCCCAGATCATCTCTGCTACTACTAATAGAAAAAGAGAAGACATAGTACAAATTACAACGAATCATTGTAATACAGAAATAAGATAGAAAAACACATAATATAGGGTTAAATAACATTACAAGCTGTTAAAGAATATGGACGGACTATACAAAAGCATTTGTTGATGGTTGAATCAAGAACGGAAGAGCCAACTGTTGCATCATACGTTGTAGATCCTGATATCCTTGAAAAATGAGTGAGGGAGTATTTTCTTCATTAATGATTCAACAGTCATTTTCCTTTGTAAACATTTTTGGCTCAAGAAAAAGGCATGTCCTTGAACATGAGTGAGGGAGTATGTTCTTCAATAATGATTCAACATATATTTGCCCTTATAAACACTTTTCGTGTCAACCAAAGTCAATGAACTTCAAATAAGCCGAATGAAATGAATGTACGTGTTTATAATTACGTATTATTAACAGTAAATGTTGAATTTATCAACGTTGACAAAAACAAGTAAGATGTTGGTTGTGAACTGAATCATTTCATCGCCACATAATATAATGCTCGGCACCTTCTGTATCTTGTTGTGGCCGAGCAGGATGGCGGTGATGTTCTGCAGCCCGGCGAAGGCGAACTGCGCCACCGTGGTGAGCGGCGTGTGCTGGATGCTCAGCTCGCGCAGGCGTGGCAGCCCGCGGAAGGCGAACGGCTTGATGGTGGTGATGTTGTTACCGTCCAGCGACAGCTTGCGCAGGTGACGCAGCCCGGTGAACGCGTCGCTGCGGATCACGGGGAAGTGGTTCTTGGTGAGGGAGAGGTGCTCGACTGTGGGCGGCAGCAGCTTCAGTGGGATCTCCGTCAGTCCGCCGGTGTTGCACAGGACCTGCGGGCCAGACAAGTGGTTCTTGGTGAGGGAGAGGTGCTCGACTGTAGGCGGCAGCATCATCAGTGGGATCTCCGTCACTCCGCCGGTGTTGCACAGGACCTGCGGGTCAGACAAGTGGTCTTGGTGAGAGAGAGGTGCTCGACTGTAGGCGGCAGCAGCTTCAGTGGGATCTCCGTCAGTCCGCCGGTGTTGCACAGGACCTGCGGGTCAGACAAGTGGTTCTTGGTGAGGGAGAGGTGCTCGACTGTAGGCGGCAGCATCATCAGTGGGATCTCCGTCACTCAGCCGGGGTTGCACAGGACCTGCGGGTCAGACAAGTGGTCTTGGTGAGAGAGAGGTGCTCGACTGTAGGCGGCAGCAGCTTCAGTGGGATCTCCGTCAGACCGCCGGGGTTGCACAGGACCTACGGGTCAGACAAGTGGTTCTTGGTGAGGGAGAGATGCTCGACTGTGGGCGGCAGCAGCTTCAGCGGGATCTCCGTCAGACCGCCGGTGTTGCACAGGACCTGCGGGTCAGACAAGTGGTCTTGGTGAGAGAGAGGTGCTCGACTGTAGGCGGCAGCAGCTTCAGTGGGATCTCCGTCAGTCCGTCGGTGTTGCACAGGACCTGCGGGTCAGACAAGTGGTTCTTGGTGAGGGAGAGGTGCTCGACTGTGGGCGGCAGCAGCTTCAGTGGGATCTCCGTCACTCAGCCGGGGTTGCACAGGACCTGCGGGTCAGACAAGTGGTCTTGGTGAGAGAGAGGTGCTCGACTGTAGGCGGCAGCAGCTTCAGTGGGATCTCCGTCAGTCCGCCGGTGTTGCACAGGACCTGCGGGTCAGACAAGTGGTTCTTGGTGAGGGAGAGGTGCTCGACTGTGGGCGGCAGCAGCTTCAGTGGGATCTCCGTCACTCAGCCGGGGTTGCACAGGACCTGCGGGTCAGACAAGTGGTCTTGGTGAGAGAGAGGTGCTCGACTGTAGGCGGCAGCAGCTTCAGTGGGATCTCCGTCACTCACCGGGGTTGCACAGGACCTGCGGGTCAGACAAGTGGTTCTTGGTGAGGGAGAGGTGCTCGACTGTGGGCGGCAGCAGCTTCAGCGGGATCTCCGTCAGACCGCCGGGGTTGCACAGGACCTACGGGTCAGACAAGTGGTTCTTGGTGAGGGAGATGTGCTCGACTGTGGGCGGCAGCGGCTTCAGCGGGATCTCCGTCAGACCGCCGGTGTTGCACAGGACCTGCGGGTCAGACAAGTGGTCTTGGTGAGGGAGAGGTGCTCGACTGTGGGCGGCAGCAGCTTCAGTGGGATCTCCGTCACTCACCGGGGTTGCACAGGACCTGCGGGTCAGACAAGTGGTTCTTGGTGAGGGAGAGGTGCTCGACTGTGGGCGGCAGCAGCTTCAGCGGGATCTCCGTCAGACCGCCGGGGTTGCACAGGACCTACGGGTCAGACAAGTGGTTCTTGGAGAGGGAGATGTGCTCGACTGTGGGCGGCAGCGGCTTCAGCGGGATCTCCGTCAGACCGCCGGTGTTGCACAGGACCTGCGGGTCAGACAAGTGGTCTTGGTGAGGGAGAGGTGCTCGACTGTGGGCGGCAGCAGCTTCAGCGGGATCTCCGTCACTCCGCCGGGGTTGCACAGGACCTGCGGGTCAGACAAGTGGTCTTGGTGAGAGAGAGGTGCTCGACTGTGGGCGGCAGCAGCTTCAGCGGGATCTCCGTCACTCCGCCGGGGTTGCACAGGACCTGCGGGTCAGACAAGTGGTCTTGGTGAGAGAGAGGTGCTCGACTGTGGGCGGCAGCAGCTTCAGCGGGATCTCCGTCAGACCGCCGGGGTTGCACAGGACCTACGGGTCAGACAAGTGGTTCTTGGTGAGGGAGATGTGCTCGACTGTAGGCGGCAGCGGCTTCAGCGGGATCTCCGTCAGACCGCCGGTGTTGCACAGGACCTGCGGGTCAGACAAGTGGTTCTTGGTGAGGGAGAGGTGCTCGACTGTGGGCGGCAGCAGCTTCAGCGGGATCTCCGTCAGACCGCCGGGGTTGCACAGGACCTACGGGTCAGACAAGTGGTTCTTGGTGAGGGAGATGTGCTCGACTGTGGGCGGCAGCGGCTTCAGCGGGATCTCCGTCAGAGCGCCGGTGTTGCACAGGACCTGCGGGTCAGACAAGTGGTCTTGGTGAGGGAGAGGTGCTCGACTGTGGGCGGCAGCAGCTTCAGCGGGATCTCCGTCACTCCGCCGGGGTTGCACAGGACCTGCGGGTCAGACAAGTGGTCTTGGTGAGAGAGAGGTGCTCGACTGTGGGCGGCAGCAGCTTCAGCGGGATCTCCGTCACTCCGCCGGGGTTGCACAGGACCTGCGGGTCAGACAAGTGGTCTTGGTGAGAGAGAGGTGCTCGACTGTGGGCGGGAGCAGCTTCAGCGGGATCTCCGTCAGACCGCCGGGGTTGCACAGGACCTACGGGTCAGATAAGTGGTTCTTGGTGAGGGAGATGTGCTCGACTGTGGGCGGCAGCGGCTTCAGCGGGATCTCCGTCAGACCGCCGGTGTTGCACAGGACCTGCGGGTCAGACAAGTGGTCTTGGTGAGGGAGAGGTGCTCGACTGTGGGCGGCAGCAGCTTCAGTGGGATCTCCGTCACTCACCGGGGTTGCACAGGACCTGCGGGTCAGACAAGTGGTTCTTGGTGAGGGAGAGGTGCTCGACTGTGGGCGGCAGCAGCTTCAGCGGGATCTCCGTCAGACCGCCGGGGTTGCACAGGACCTACGGGTCAGACAAGTGGTTCTTGGTGAGGGAGATGTGCTCGACTGTGGGCGGCAGCGGCTTCAGCGGGATCTCCGTCAGACCGCCGGTGTTGCACAGGACCTGCGGGTCAGACAAGTGGTCTTGGTGAGGGAGAGGTGCTCGACTGTGGGCGGCAGCAGCTTCAGCGGGATCTCCGTCACTCCGCCGGGGTTGCACAGGACCTGCGGGTCAGACAAGTGGTCTTGGTGAGAGAGAGGTGCTCGACTGTGGGCGGCAGCAGCTTCAGCGGGATCTCCGTCACTCCGCCGGGGTTGCACAGGACCTGCGGGTCAGACAAGTGGTCTTGGTGAGAGAGAGGTGCTCGACTGTGGGCGGCAGCAGCTTCAGCGGGATGTACGTCACTCCGCCGGGGTTGCACAGGACCTGCGGGTCAGACAAGTGGTCTTGGTGAGAGATAGGTGCTTGATGTGGGCGGCAGCAGCTTCAGTGGGATCTCCGTCAGTCCGCCGGTGTTGCACAGGACCTGCGGATCAGACAAGTGGTCTTGGTGAGAGAGAGGTGCTCGACTGTGGGCGGCAGCAGTTTCAGCGGGATCTCCGTCAGTCCGCCGGTGTTGCATAGGACCTGCGGGTCAGACAAGTGGTTTTTGGTGAGGGAGAGGTGCTCGACTGTGGGCGGCAGCAGCTTCAGCGGGATCTCCGTAACTCCGCCGATGTTGCACAGGACCTGCGGGTCAGACAAGTGGTCTTGGTGAGAGAGAGGTGCTCGACTGTGGGTGGCAGCAGCTTCAGTGGCATCTCCGTCAGTCCGCCGGTGTTGCACAGGACCTGCGGGTCAGACAAGTGGTTCTTGGTGAGGGAGAGGTGCTCGACTGTGGGCGGCAGCAGCTTCAGCGGGATCTCCGTCAGTCCGCCGGTGTTGCACAGGACATGCGGGTCAGACAAGTGGTTCTTGGTGAGGGAGAGGTGCTCGACTGTGGGCGGCAGCAGCTTCAGCGGGATCTCCGTCAGTCCGCCGGTGTTGCACAGGACCTGCGGGTCAGACAAGTGGTTCTTGGTGAGGGAGAGGTGCTCGACTGTGGGCGGCAGCAGCTTCAGCGGGATCTCCGTCAGTCCGCCGGGGTTGCACAGGACCTGCGGGTCAGACAAGTGGTTCTTGGTGAGGGAGAGGTGCTCAACTGTGGGCGGCAGCAGCTTCAGCGGGATATCCGTCAGTCCGCCGGTGTTGCGGAGGACCTGCAACGAGATGAAGTAATGAATCATATCCGATATATGCAGAGATTTAAACACGGTTACAATTTTTTACGTTATAACTGTAGTTGGTTTAATGCTCTGTGTCATAATCTGAATCGGTTTTTTAATGAGGTTGTAAGTACTAAAAAGTGAACTTTCGGACAACAAGAAAAAATTTATTTTTCTAAAAGGCGTACGTCCAAAACGCCAAGTGACGCTTTGTTGACATGCGCCCTTTTCAAAAAATCACATAATTGCAATGCTGATTTCTTCCATAAACATTCATTATAGACACGCCCTTTCAAAGCAAATCGATGTATCTAGTTGAGTAGAGTACAAAAATCTGTTAATAACTCACTTAAAAAGAAAACGTATAATAAAAATGCACTTTGAAATAAAAATGAAAATATTGACTTTCTTAAGGATACATTTATATTCTAAAATGATGGCGAACCACCAACAGTAATTTTTAATTTAAAGTGACCCCAATCGATCAGTTCATATTGTTCTACTAATTCAAGATGGAAATGAATTTTTGCATTGAAATTATGAAGTATGTCTCAATGTAATTAAGTTTGCTTGAGACAAGTAGGCAAATTAAAACTAAAAACGTTAGTTTAAAACTTGTTTGACCCATACAAAGCCTGTCTGGAAAGGTTTGTAAACTAAATTCCATAATTGCGACTTGTTAGCTTCTCATTCCCATTATTTCAAACAGTTCAAGGGATTCGCAGAAAACGAGTTGAAACCTCAAAAACTTCAACAATGTAAATCAATTATTGGTTTATTTTCCATCGAGGATTTAACTTATGACATTACTGTTTTGGCACATGCACTGATTTTAACTGGATTATCTCTTTTTTAAATTATGTATTTCTCATAATATCGAATCATTTAAATTATATTACTGAATACAATTCAAGATTAACTTTTTCTGTTTAGTATGTTTCCTGTTTGCTTTTCTAACAAAACGAAATCTTCCCTTTAAATAGAGTCAGAGTAATTTTGTTAGAATGTTAAAAGAGTTGAAAATTAAATTAATGTCACACCTGTACTATTAATACTCGATTGTAGAATTACCTGAGACTGTGAAAGGCAGATACATTCCGGAGGGCACGTCACCGAGGTACACAACTTGAGGACATAGACCAGGACAACCGAGGTCACCAGCGCCGCTTGCCTCATGCTGGTGTCTGGACACAAACACACATGGCTGTAGTATTAGAGCTCTAGAGGACATGTCACCGAGGTACACAACTTGAGGAAATAGACCAGGACAATCGAGGTCACCAGCGCCGCATGCCTCATGCTGGTGTCTGGACACAAAAATATGCTTAACGTTATTTTAATCACAAAATTTAAATTTTTACTAAGCATTGTTTATTTAAATTATAAAGTACTGTTGCATTGTAAGCAATCAGTTATTATTCCAAATCGCTGCATTGGATTCGGGTTAAATGGCGATAAATATGTTGCATAGCAATTTTCGAACAGTTTTGCGTATTGTAGGTCATGGTAGTGATATTTCTAAAACAAGCTTATCACATATGCAGTAGACGGTGGGAACTTTGATAATTCATCACCACTAAGCGGGTATTAACACGTTATTGATTTGTAATGATTCCGGACATTATGTAGTACATATAAGAGGTTTAGTGTGGAATTTTATATATTTTGGAAATTGCAAATTTAATTTGAACCTGTGATAAGAGTTTTCAGCAGAGCAGAGAGGAAGGGCAGGGAGCAGAAGGGTGTTGCGTAGCAGACCAGACATGGGGGGGAGCCATCAACTTGGTGGCCCAAAGTGGACAAGTTGTCCAGTTAATTATCAACTATTGTCCCTCTAAAGACAAACACGACCACAACAGCGGCGCGTGTCGAATGTCGCCTGATTGCTGTTTGCTGTTCTTTGTGCACCTCTATAAACTATAACTAGGTGCCACAAAATGGGAAATGATAAGTCTTAACCGCTAGAACAGAAAAAAGTCTTAACGCTATTTACACCTTCATGTCGAGATGTTTGCAGATTTACTAACATTTCTCGTATGAATACAGTTTTAGCCTTATTCCCATGTTAAGCCCACCTCCTTATTTCGAAAAAAAATAGTTTGGAAAAACTACCACAACATTGATTGACTGCACCAATTAACCCCATCCAATTATTGATGTTTTTGTTTAGTTACGTTTAGCTGACACAGCTATTCAGTGACCTACGTTGAATTAAAATTGTGTAGTTATATATCGAACACCCTTAGGCCTACAGCAAGAATTTAAATATATTCTTGAATGATTATCTGATTGGACGTAACTGAAAGTTACTCATACACCATAAAACCTTGTAGAATAGATTAAAAATACACTAATACAATTTGCATAATGCATTTTACTCAGTTTGAGATCAATCGTGAAGCCCGATTATTAAACGCTTTAAAAATATCATCAAACGTAAATAATACTGACCAGAAAACAGTTCAATACAGAAATATCAATCCAAAATGTTAGAAAACTGGAACAAATATTCACGATGGATTGATTATTTGCTTGATTGTTCAAAAATTCAGTTCGCTTTAATCTACAGTAAATATTTCTCAGTATTTTGCAACACAAAACTCTTTAAAACTTATTTTGAATAGTCACTAGGTTACCTTTTATGAACATTTAAAATATGCCTACCTTAATTAAAAATACCCCCGTTGCAGCAGACCTGCGTACTAAGTGAATTACAAATGCAGAAAAAATATTTCAATCCAACAAAGCGAGATATGACATGTTTTTGTAAGCTCCGTAAGAATAACACGGGTAAATGGGTAAGCAGGTTTGCTGCAACAATTAGTTTTAACTGGGTGTTTTTAATTCAATATATAGTAGATCTGAACTAAACGCAGACAATACAAACTTTTGTCAAGATACGTTTAGAATTAAGGAAGATATAAATTTCTTTTACTTTCCATAAGGATAACATGGGGAATGAGTATGCAGGTTCACTGCCACGAAAATGGAAATAACGTAGATTTTAGACTAAAATACATTAGATCTCATCTAGATGAAGCTATAAAACCAAATATGAGGATTTGTTGAGAAATAAGCGAAATATATAATGTTATCTATTTCCCATTACCTCGTACTGTGTTTACCACTTTTAATATCTCGGTAACCAACAGACATAGAGCAATGATTTTACAAACACATTTTTTTAGAGCTGATTTCAATAGTTTTTACGTAAATTGGATTATTTTTATTTTTCTATGAGAAAAACTAAAAAACCCGGATGAGGGGATTTATCCCCCTTTTCCCCATCCGGTGATCTGATCGGGCCTGTTTACGAACTCGTCCGAGTGATTACCACTTTACATAACCGTACCAAATTTCATTAAGATCGGACCATTTTGCGTGCGCTATCGTGTTCACAGACACATGTAGATAAATGAACTAGTAAACCCGTTACTCGAAATCGAGCAATCAATCGACATTTATTAATTTCAAAATAAAAATAGTTTTGGTTCAAAATTCTAGAACTATATTAATAATGAGATAGTTAAACTTTGAAGTCACTTCCAGCAATACTGAAATTGCTTATAAAAGCTCTATATAAATAATGTTTAATGTGATCTCTCGAGGATGCCCATTTTGGATTTCACGTTATAATGATAAACAATGAGGGGTGACCAAATTTCCCTACAACTGCCATTGCATCTAGATAGTTTTTACGAGGTACTTTATAAATGAGAATGGAAGAGTTATTTGTCCTCCAAGTATTCTCGTTACCGAGATTATATTCACCGCAGGAAACAAATTGTCAAATTGAAAAACATCTTTTTAAAATTAAAATTTAGCAAAACCTATATTTCTTTTTATATGTAAGGTTTTTGTCGAGAAATTTTGTACTTAGTGTAAGGGCATTAAAATGTAGTTTGTGCATGAGTGAAATGTGTAATTATAGTCAACAACGTGCGGTTATATAGACATGCATCTCATTAGGGTCAGAGCTGATTAATCAACCTGTACAGCACAGTATTTGCTCTAGATGTACACAATTGAATAAAACATTTAGCGTATCAAAAATTATTAGGGGTTACAAAAGTATTATTATAGAACTTGAACAGTAAAGAAAATGTAGTTTAAAGTCAAAGTAAATTAAAATCATAACTTAAGATACTAAAATCAACAATATTGACATATAGTTTTACCATGAAATGATGATGGATAAATTAAAGATTGACCCTGCTTCCACCAACATGTGGGCACATGCTACACATTTAAACAGTGCGAAATGTGATCTTATTCGTTAGAAAAATATAAGTTTTCAATTGACGGATTCCTTTTTAAGTTTTTACATATTAGAGTATATTTCTTATTTAAAGACGGATTGATGAGGTAAATTTTTTAGTGCAATTTATATTTTAAATTAGAATAATAATTTTAAATTAAAGTTTTTTTTGTCAGTAAAATAGTGTTTTTAAATTAATAAAATTGAAAAAGCAGCAAAGCCGTAACAAATAGGTATTTTAATACATCAGCTATAACTATTGTTATGTTTTCAAATCGAAGGGCTGAGGAGTAAAGGATAAGTGCATTACCGAGATAATGAATGCGTGAGGGAGGTTTAGCTGATTACAAAGAGGTGTTTGGTGGTTCCGACCTCGGAATAACAAGTGCCTGGGCGAGTGACGTCGCGTCGGTGGAATATGATGACTCAACCAACAGAACACTTATATGGTGCATTATTGTAACTCAACCTATATGCATGATATATAAAATATATAATAAAATCTAATATATAGAAAATTTAGATTGTTCAATAAAAATTAAATCTTAATCAAGTTTTCAGGACAATCATAATTACACCACATTTGTCTCAACATCTGTTAATTGTAAATTAAAGAGGTGAATTGTGTAATTACAACTTAATTGCCAGATACCTTGTATGGCATTGACAGCGCAGTTCGTTCAAGGTATTTTACAGCCTTTATTAACTCTTTTTATTAACTGGTAGACATTTGAAATTACTTTCGATATTAAAATAAACGGATTTAGCCCGTAGTAACGTTTGGTAATGTCTTCAATTATCATTTTACATAATAGTTTTTCTATTACAGTTGGTTATAAAATGTTATCAAATATTCATCTGATCTTTTATATGGATAAATAAAATACGCCAATTAGTTTATGCCATTTTAAGTGCCCAACCAAACCGGCTATAGAAGAAAATGACACCTAATTGCCATCGATGTATGTACAGAAAAAACTGATACAACTCAACTACTTTGTTATACCTTAACTATAAGTAATGAGTTTAACATATTTTTCTAACACTTTTACCGCAAGGAACTTAAATTATTTCAAGTCTTAATAAGAATCCCCCGGGGTCTTAATAAGACTCCTGAGTAAAATACTCAGTGAGTCTGGGTTATTTTATTTTGAGACGCGACGATGATTATAGGATTTAGTTGATAATATTTAGTTTTAATAAAATTATATTAATAATTAGGGCTACTATGAACAATATTGTCTCATTTAAAATAAACTTCATTTTACAAATAAGTATATATTTTTTAAATTATGATTTGGGGTTCAGCATATTATCAAAGTCATAATGACTTCATAATATATCATTTTTAGTCAGTCGCATAATGCCTGTAAAATATACTAATTTATAAAAGGGATTTTGTATAAACAGAGCAGTATTTTTCGTCAAAGTAATAGGTGTTTCGTTTTAACTGCAATGGAAATAACTGAAGTACAACCAGCAAATAAATAATCTGTTTCTAAATGTTACAATAATAAATGTTACAATATGAATTAATTGTAACATTTATTCAGCGCCTTTGAAAAAGCATTCATGTATTTTATTCTGAATGTTTCACTAACAATATAAATTAATTAATTTGCCTTAAATGCTCGTATATATTTTGTCAAAGCATCGCCAAAATTTATTATATTATAATATGTTGCTTCGATGATTAAGATTGCCTATCTCGCCGCTGCCCTCCCTTAATGAGGCCAATCCAATGGTCATTAGTGACACACACCCCCGCCGTGCGTCACGTGACCACGTGTGCTTGCTAATCTAACAAAGAAAATTGTATTAGTCTGAAGGCATGGTTATTTAAGACATCTGTGTCGAGAACGATGTATTCATAATAAATAAGTTTCGCTCAGTTGAAGTTTGTTAGTATTAAGATTCTTCTCGCACTTAGAACGTGTTCTTTTTAACCTGTTTTTGACACATACCTGAGAGTTTAAAGATTCTTACAGTACAACAAACATGTGAATATTGTTTTACTCACATTTAGGAAATAGGAATAAGGACAAGTAGAAAATTTCGGTTATCTGCTTATGTCTGTGATGGTAATGCAGAATGCAACATTTCTAAAAATTTGGTGGTACCGTCAGTGTTTGAAAAATTAAAAATACTATACATTTACAGAGAAGCGTCGAAATAAAAGGCTTTTTAACTGCAATTTTGGACAAAAGCAGGAATATTAAAAATATACTAAATTAACAAGTGAAATTCTAATAGTACTATTGCTGAAACAGCTCGGCGCCGAGCAAATAAAAGTGTAATAGGATAAGTGCAATAAACTTTAACTACAATAAACAAATAACTTTAAAGCGATTTTGAACACACCAACAGCATTCAAACAAAACTGGAAAAGAGTGATTGTAATTCTAGAGAATGAGTGGTGAAACAACTTTCCTTAATCAGCTTTGCATGAACAGGTCCGTCTGTAATTACTCTAATCCGCACTTTGCTTTGCAAAGACCGCGGGTCCGCTAAACCTAAGGTTTATTTTTAGGAGGATTATGGAAATCCTAGTTGTCATTTAAAGTTAAAATCCTTACTTAGCCGAAAAGTGTATATGGCAATGTATATCACACACAAAATTTATGAAAAGTAAGTTAACAAACATACATCACTATCAATAACGAGTGTTTCATGAAGGCAGTTACAACTATGATTGGCCTTACGTATTCTACACATGGAATTACAGACTTGGTTTTGATTTTATTGTCAACCAAATCATTTCAAGTTTTTTAACTTAATATTTTGGTACCCCCAATGTGCAGTTCGTTGAACAACGCCATATACCTTCTCAGTTAGATATTTACCTTGTTTACTGCAGTATAAAACTAGGCTTTAGAGTGACCCGGGATTGACAAAACCTGTTCTAATTTGGTTTAATTAGACAAATACTCATCATTAGGGAGAACGTGTAGTCGTACCTTCTCCTACTGGGCTCAGAATATCACGTGCTTCACTTGTAGTTCAACAGCTATTTTATTTATTCAGGAGAAAATTTGGCAAACGTTTATCTAAAATGGTATACGGAAATGGGAAGGTAACTTTAAGACAATTTTGGTTCTTAATAAAAAAAATCTTGCAGTATTTTCCTACAAGATAACACTTAATCAAAGTCTGTAGGTCGCATATGTTATGCGTGAGTATGTACACTATAAAAATTATACAAATCTTTTGAAACACAAGATATTACTTATCATTTACATTTACAAACTATTTTTGTGATAGAATATCAGCTGTGTTTAATGATTCGTTCTATTTGCAACCAAGGCATGTCTCTTCACTGATATAGGTCAGTGTGTGAACGCGCATCTTTGCCGACTGCAGGAGAGGAGACTGCACGACTAATTTATCTCGTAAATAGTACATAATATGTGCCTCGCGAACGTACCTCATAACTTAAGATTCTGTATCACTCATTATAAATATACGCAATATTAATATGTTCCATGTCTTGAATGCAATACCATTTTTTATAAAGAAATACCGTCACTGAATCGGACCTTTAGTAATTAAATTAAATTAGCATAGAATTAAAAGTACATTACATAAATGCCACGAGAGGCTTCATGATAAATTATAAGACTCCTCATAAATATTCATAGACATAAGGTATACTGCGTTTAATTTAATATCCAGGAGGTATCGGGTTTGTATTGCTATTTTCTGCCACAAGAATAATCATGAGTAAGATATTGGATAGTACAAACAAGTAGTACATATCGCGGAAACAGAATCCTTGGTTGAGAATTCCAGCCCAACGTTCTGGTTAAGAAAGACTAGAGGGAATTACGAAAGTCGACTGTTGAACAGTTTTTATTCGCCAGCCATTTTATTTCCTTTTCCTTCTGTGTAGGCGGGATTATTTTTAAATATTCTTAAGCCGATCGATTATAGTGATAGCTGAAAGTTTGAAAAGGGGCGGAATAACGGGGACAAAATCATGATGTTGGCTCATAATGGACAAGTTTTCCTGTTAATTATCAGCCATTTCCTACTGATTCTGACTACAAGACAAACACGACTACAACAGCCGCGCCTTTTCAAATGTTACCTGATTGCTACTCGTATCTTTCTCACGACTGCGACTGTTCAAAAGTAGAAAACTTTGACTAAAAGAATAGCTATTCTTTTAGTAAACGTTTTCTACTTTTGAACAATCGTGAGAAAGATACGAGTAGATTTTGATCAGAAGTAGTGTAAAAGACATTTTTATAGGGTAGGTATCATAACAATCAAAATCAGTGAAGGGAAAATAGGTATTCTAAGAAGTAAACAAATAAAATGTCGACAGAATGATCTGTTATCTACATTTTAGCGAATTTCCCTATAGCAAAGAAGCTGATACCGTAGGTCTCATGGTAGGACGTAAGCCCGAGACCATTATAACTTTTGTTTTGAGGTCCCCAGATGCAAAAACACCATTCGTTCACTGTGTGTGTGTGTGTGTGTGTGTGTGTGTGCGTGCGTGCGTGCGTGCGTGCGTGCGTGTTTCTTTAAGCGTAAACATGGATGGTCCAATCTGAATGAAATTTGGCACAGACATGTAAAGTAGTAATTATTCGGACGAGTTCGAAAACCAGCCTGATCGGACTATGGGAAGGAGGGGTTAGGGAGGTAGGCCTAAACACCTCAAAAAATGTTTTTTTTGGAATTTTTATATAGAAAAATTAAAATAATGTATTTTATTAAAAGTATGTAAATTAAAAGTAAAATAATTTTTGTTTACACCATTGAATTCAGCTTAAAAAAAAAACAAATAATTTTGTATTTTGTATTGTTGCTCTATGACCATTGGTTACTGAAATATGTTAATTCTATATCTCGCTTATTTCTCAACATATCTCAATAAAACTTGGTAAATGGCTTCTTCTAGTTCAGATCCATTAAATATTGAATTAGAACCACCCAGTTTAAACGTAACTGTTGCAGAAAAACCTACATACTCATTCCCCATGTTATTCTTATGGAGTTACAAAAACATGGCAAATCTCGCTATGTTGGATTGAATTATGCTCTTTTGCATTTGAAATTAGCTGTGTATGCAGGTCTGCTGCAACGGGGGCATTTTTAAACACTTTACTTTGGTAAAGTTATTTTCTCATAAGCTATTTTGCCAATACTAACACTTGAACCGGGACACATAACCACAATGAATCAAACAGCCCGACACCCCATAAAAGGAACCGATTGGTGCGGCGGTATAAATCTTTGGAATGAGACATACTTTCATTTTTAAGTGATATTGTGGGTGTTTCGTTTCTCTATGAACCACAGAATTATAAAATAATATTTTTGCGGGCTTGGCTTTCTTTGTTTCTTGATTTGTGTTTGAAATAAAACAAATATTAATGTAAATTTACTTTACATCATACTACACTGAAACCTCTTGTTTTAGAATACTCTTGGCTGGTAATTTACTCACTGCACGGTAAATTTACCGCGCACTAGGAAACGGAAATAACGGAAGCCAACAATAAAAACAATCAGCTGATTGTAGTAAACCGTCGTTTGATGCATGTTTATCGGTTGCTTCAGAGGAATGTAGTGGCAGCATTGGTAGCGGTAGCAAATGTTGGTTTGTTTGTTATACTCGCATGAAAATCCCACACGAGCCGCCAGGCGAGTGCGGGAACTATCATGCTCGCAAGGCAAAACGGTACTTACCGGATTAGTAAAGTAATATACTATTACCTTTTCAGGTAGCCTATGATGCCCAGAAGTATTGATGATGCTGCCATACGTGTTTCGGGTCAATTACAATCCATCCTTTTTCACGTGGTTGCACGGGTTAAAATTGCCCACCTAAGTTATTGCCACAGGTGGGCAATTTTAACCTGTGCAACCACGCGACTGAGGATGGGTTGAAATTAACCCGAAATGGTAGAAGCATGGAATTTAATTAGAGGTTTAGTGAGAGAAAAATATAATTTGGTAATTCTGAGCAATTGCTTGGTCAACCCCAAACTTTTTCATATTTTACTACGATAATCTAGAGATGTATGTAAAACTAAAAAAAACATTATTTAGGCCCCGGAAAGTTAATATATGCTATATACAAATAGAAATTACCTCAGTAATCGCCGGGTTCAACGTCCTCATCCGAGTCAGCAGCAACTGGATCAGTGTTCTGTTGCGATGGTTCCCCGTTGTAAATTTCACCGATATCCCGAAACAAATGGTGTAGTCTTTGTAATCGTTATGTTTCAGTTTGAACATGAACTAGGTTAGGTTAGGTTAGGTTAGGAATTTTTACCCTTTTTTTACTATTATTCACTGACTCGATTATATTCCAACAGTTAAACGTGTGTTTTTCTTCATTTAACGGCATCGACCCGCCACATCTTGGACACACTTTGGTACGTTGCGAAACGCCGTGTTCGTACAAAAAACGTTTTAACTTTTCCTGATCTTCACTTAAAACCGTGAAACTAAAGCCTAGTTTACACTAGCATCTAAAAATGTCGTCACTTGGACACTCTAATTAACATTGTTGTTATGCCGATACAGGTTTGCCAAAAACAGCTGTGTTAACACTTCAATTTTTACAACACCTTATTTATCATTGGAGGGATGCACTTTTGAGAGGCGACACAAATATTTGTAAAAACAATTATTTGTGTCGCCACTCAGGATCGCATCTCTCCAATGATAAATAAGGTGTTGTAACAATTGAAGTGTTAAACACAGCTGTTTTTGGCAAGCCTGTATCGGCATAACAACAATGTTAGTTAGAGTGTACAAGTGACGACACTTTTAGATGCTAGTGTAACCTTAGCTTTAGTGACGTATTCTCACACCTGTCACATAAAAAGGATTATCGGAGGAACCACTAGCCATGACGGTACTGTCACAACTGGCCTTCCGGCGTCTTCTGCAAGCCACTGTTATCGCGTGGACTTTGAACCTTCTTATCGCTCGGCAACCTGTACGACGGCCTTGCGGGGCTTGAATTATTTGGTTATGGTTGCTTTCTGAGAACAACCTTATGACCGTAGTGAAATATGAAAAAGTTTGGGGTTGACCAAGTGATTGCTCAGAATTACCTATAATTTATTTATTTACTCACACATATTTCAAGAAGCAATTTTATAAACATAAAAAACAATCATAATGAAAACATATTTACATCACACCATATGTTTTCATAAACATACTTTGGGAAAGTTGAGGGGGAAAATTAAATATACACTCAGTATCTCAACATGAATTCGTATCGAGTCATCATCAATACTGCTGGACATCTCAATCTACCTGGAAAGGTAAAGTAATTTTAATAAATATAGGTGTCTACAGGCTAAAAAAAATAAATATTTATGATTCACTATCAATCTATAGATAAGGTTAAAAGGATAAATGCATTAACGAGATGATGAATGCGGGAGGGAGGTTTAGCTGATTACAAAGAAGTGTTTCGAGTTTGCGACCTCAGAATAACAATAAGTGCTTATACAGCGTTGTGGTTACAATATCACCTCAACACCCGAATCTAACATTACATTGAACTATCGAATGACTCTTAATCATAAGTATAAATAATTAATTTTTAACCTACCTAAACCCCTTTTTTTAATTATTTCCATCGCCACCAAACCACTAGTATAAATTCACTAAGAAGGTAATAAATAAAAAGAAGCTTAATAAACTATACAAAACTATAAAAAGTGTTAAACATTCTTTTTAATATTTATTCACTAAAAATTATCAACATATAATGCCAATACTTTTAATTTGCTTTTACAAACCCAAACTAATTGGTAGCCCAAGATTTACGTAGCATAGAGATAACATGGGATTGATTACATATGGGATTGTGGATGGCCAAAACGCTTATTTCCAGCCCCAAAAGAGAATCCATCCATGATTACCTGTGACGAATGGGTCTGATAAGCTTGTGGATCGAACTGGACCTTTTATCTTTCAATTAGTTATATTCATCAGCTGTTTTACGTGCAAATTATTTGTATTTGTATAAAACGAAGTATATTTCAAAAAGATGAGCTGCTGAGGATTCACTAGTTAGAGACGGCGAGATTTGTTGCAACATTTTCTTAAAACATTTTTCACGGATGCTTTTCGGGTAAGTAATGATTTAAAGAGAACAGATTAAATTTGAACTCTAGTTATTGTAATGTCCTTAATATAGAAAAAACTTATAAATTCTGTAAATATACTGGATTTGCCTTATTTTTACCGTTTCAGGATTTCACATTAAAACAATTTGTTTAACATCTATTTTCTTAATATTTTTCCTCAAAAAGGGACGGATTTCGTCCGAAGAACAAATTACAAGAAACAAGGAAACAAACGCATAAGCAAAACAATGGGGTAAAAAACTTAAAACTTTTTTTATATTTCTCAAAAACTAGCTTCTCTCATACAATCTCATGTTTAGTGTTAAAATTTTTTTCTATGACTTTATTGACAGTTATTAACAGTTAATTCGCTTTAACCTTTTATTTCGCTACTTCTTGCAAACCTTTGCCAAGACATGAAAGTCATAGGATATTGAGGAAACTTTTCGTCAGACTTGATGTCAATGCTGACAAATAAATAAATTACAACTCTGGCTATCAATGGCCGTAGGAAAGTAGATCCAGAAGCCAGTTAACAGAAAATGGCCCATCTTAAAACAAAGCCGCTCATTGTACAGTATATATTTTTAATTGTTATTTCACCATTTCTACAGAATTAATGAGAAAGACGTAGAAAACCACAAAATAGACAATGATGGCTCTGAAAAGAAACAAGCTTTTTCTCTATTTCCTCATCGAAAAACCATGAGAAGACCAAAATAATCTAATGAAGCTTTATAATAAAAATATCAACCTGACTTGTATGAAGACCGGAAATCTATACACAACCTATTAAGAAACTAAATATACCAACAGTCACAGCTATATATTGTAAATACACACTCTACCTCATCACATTACGGATACTGATGAATATATTAAATAAATAAATAATTATTCCTGTATTTTATTTGATCTTTTGGTGTTTGAAATGTAGTCTTATAGGCCTTGGCGTTCTCTGGTTGACCGTAAGTACTGAAGTTACTCTAAGCTTACTGATTAATCTTAACTTTAAAAACTCAGAGAATTAAACACTGTTACAATAGAATTAGGCTGATATTTATTATTAAAATACAAATAGTATTAGGAAAAAGTATGAAAGGGACTAACAAAAATGTTACAGTGGTTGGGGTGTTTACAATGTAGGCCTACTAATTAATATGTTTAATCCAATTGAATGTCCTCGACTTACTCAGGGTTCACATAAAATTTATATTATATTATCTCAGTGGGGTTCGTGCCGACTGTTAACTTATTTTGTGAATCCAGAACTGTTTTAAAAGAAAATTAATGACCAATGGTTACCTTAAATTTAGGTTTATCAGTTCAACAATCCATTTAACTGTTCCATAAATAAAATGGCCGAATTGTTTTTAAGTTCTTGATGAAAGTTTCAATTTAATTTAAATTTGGTAAAGTGAAAGAGTCTTGATTTAAATTAAATAGGTTGATGGATTCTTGTTTTTAATTTATGTTATGTCCTGGATAAAGTGTTGTATCCTTCTTACCAAATCAGCTTACAAATTGTCTTCACCCAGTACTTATCAATTTAAATTTCTTCTTGAGGTTAAAAAAGGACAAATTAAATTGTACTTGGGCTAAGTTTATTCCCTACTTTACCGTGGTTAGCAATTGAAGTCTAACCAGGACTTCGGATTTTCTTTTTAAATAAAATTAGGTTCTTGGACCTAGAATTAAATTTTAGTATGTTAACACTATGAAGGTCTGGTAGAGAAGAAGGTAGAAATACATGGCACATGCATGCTGCATTATTGGTTGCACAGGGTTCACAAATCTTGAAGAAATCATATGTTGAAGCACAGACACTGGAATTTTGGATTATGTATGGAACCTAATTTATTTAGAATTTATATCTTGTTACTTCTCTTTTTTGTTTACCTTTGATATTTTATTAAATAAATAAACGATATTTCTTCTCCTATTTATTGAGTATGATTCTTTTGTTATTATTAGTAGGATTGAATTAAGGTAAGTGGATAATATCTCTTACTTCTTAACCTATTTATACTTAAATCTAGGCTATTCTAAAATAATTAGGCTGAGATACAACAGAAATATAGGTTTATTGACAATTAAATCACAAGCTTTCTCTCTTTTTAACTAAAAAGGGGATTTACAAAGTTTCACAATTTAGGGGTCTTATAGTTGAAGGCTAATTATACAAAATATATTTGAATCATGCTCAGGCTAGTTATCAAGGATGGCAAGAGTCTCTTGGTTCGGGTCTAAGGTAAGTGCTGGCCGAAACATTGAATATCTAACTTGATAATATATTTTGATATTTTTAATTTTGAAAATGGTTAATTATCTAATGTAATTATAGCTTGAAAGTCTATAGAAGGATAATGGTGATCTCTATGAAATAGTCACTAATAAGGAGTTTGTTTATAAACCAATATGTCTTCCTCAACAATAGTCTTGATGGGAAAATTTTATTAAGAGTCAAAATTTATAAAGTTTCTCCAATCAAAGTGTATTAACAAATTTCTTGATGTCTAAAATTATTCTTGATGTATGTAGGCTATATGTTTTCTTTAGTCTTTATTTAATTTTAATATCAATTTAAAATCACTGGTAGGCTAGTCCAATGGAGGTAAAGATGAATAAGGGCAGATCTTACCAAAATATTAACTCTTCACCCAGGTCACTATATTTCTTCTAGGTCATTAAAAAGGGACAACTGTGACCTGGTATACCGCCGGCTACTAAAAGTATAGGCTTATTAAGGCCTAATACTTTTTATCTACGACCATTGCAATAAGCACCAATTATGGTATTACAATAAACATTATAATGATATACATTAAAACACCAAAAACCAAGCAGTACTCTAATGACGACTTTAGAGTACTGGAGTCACTTTAGAGTACTGGTTCTAGACCAATGAGAGCTGCATTTGACGGAAGTAGTGTCATAATAACAATTACGCAATTCGCACATCAGCTGATTGTTGCATTACGATTCATGTTTGAGTTTACTTATCCCATCAGCTGATTGATCCACAACGATTCATGGTTCAGTCTGCTTATTTGCCTAACCTCAAATTTTAGTTGACCTATTCTATCATTATTATAAGTCATGAGTTTTGTTTAACTTCGGGGAAATTTTGTTGTATATTGTTGGTCGTAGATAAAATAGTGTATGCAACGATTGTATTATGCCTTTAAGCCACTCGTGAGATATTTAGAACACTCGCTTCGCTCGTGTTCTAACTTACATCTCACTCGTGGCTTAAAGACATTCATTATACAATCGTTGCATAAACTACTATTTAATGGGAAATAAATTAACACTTGGACAGAGGTCCTTACAAAAACATGTTAACACTAGGCCATTCTCAATTGGACTCCCCTCATCTCCTTTGTTGTAACAATGTAGCACATGTTTTCACTGCACTGGGGTTCACAAATCATTGAAGTATGATTTCCACTTTTGGTAAACATTTAAAAAAAGATCATTTTTGAAAATTTAGGTATTATATGAAATAATTATTTGAGATAGCTTTATTCTTACCTAATAAATAACTTACATTAAAATTAACTATGGGCAAAGGTATTGTATTATGCAATTAAATTTCTCAAGTGATTTAAATTAACTAAGCAATAAATTTCCTTCTGATTTTATTTATAGGGTAAAATAATAATTAATAAATATTTGTCATTAACTAGCATCTGTTTACATATATTATAAATAAATAATTATTAATGTTTATTTACAATTTCAAAGTAAATATTTGTGAACTATTGCAATCTTATATTAAATTTATTTAGTGATTGCAACTTTCTTACCATATTTATATCTAATTATTATAATATTCAAACATCGGGGGATATTAAATTGGGATCTACTGCATATTTTACCAGAAATTTAATTTGAAATAAGTAAATAATGTGGTTTATTAAAATTTGTTAATTTGTGTTAAAAATATATATACTAGCCTATTTCTATTGATGACTTTCTGAGGGATGATGATGATAACACTTTTCAAATACACAACTGAACAAACATATTAAATCATATGAGAAATTAATTACTCTTTTATTACTATAGAAATATTGAATTATGATTTTAAAAACATATTATTTATTTATCAGGTAGCCAACTAAATAAGAACAAGTTACAAAGGGTGAATTACTATAACTAAATGCATGATATGAATGAAACATTGCAATATATCAGGGTTGTGATTCTCTATTTGGACGGGAAACCTTTTTTGAAGGGGTCAGATATCTTCTACTTCCACAACACTAGGCATAATCTAGGTACCAGCCACCACATCACTACAGCACACTGTTCGAGAAAACGCCTTCGTACAACGGAAGGAAGTTCTGCAATATATTTCCAGAGAATGTGAAGCCAATCAGGAAGAAAACTCTAGAATTCCCTCACCAACTGGTTGGCAAGAAACCCTTTCTACTCCCTGGATGAGATTCTACAATGGAGAGAAATCCTTCTGGTCACCAATGCTAATGCATTCTGTCGCCATTACGATTCTTAAACTTAGTAAAAAATTATTTTGATTGATTGATTAATATTCGTTTTTTTGGTTAGGTACAGTAACAGTTTACCTGTGTGTGCTTTCATCTGGCACAGAAATTAAATCTAATTATATTTTAATCTATTTGGATCGGGGTTTTCAGTGTTTTAGTTACAAATATATCCTAAAACATACGTTTAAGTTACTATAAATATACAAATATAAGCTTGAAGTCAAGCGTAACGTTGTAGGAACCGCGATCCATGAGAAGTAAAATAAGGATTAGAGTAATTAAAGTCGGGCCGTGTTTATGCAAAGCTGATTAAAGAACAGTTGTTTTACCGCCTCTTGCTGTGGAATTACAATCAGTCTTGTTCGTTTATGTAATTTAAAGTGAAAAAGATGATAATTTGATATACAGAGCTCAAAGGTGTTAAAAGGGAGAGTATTCTAAAATAAAATCAATTTAAAAATGTTTTATTGTTATTTTCGCTATTTGTTTAAGTCGAATTATGTTACTTAAAGTCAACTTAAAGTTTTTGCATTAATGATATCCTATAGTTGACATTACCGGTTTCGAATTTTCGAGGTAATTGAACCATTATTATCTATTGGTATACAGACTCTCCAATACTCTAAGAAGACTGAATCAAAATTAAATTACAGTTTTATAAATTATACTAGCAGACATACCCGCAGCTTCGCCCGCTGAAAGGATATCTAATTTTAGTTAAATCATATCCCCATGATTTCCATGTGCAAATTTGAGGAATAACTAACAAATAGACTGATTTATTTGGGCCATGCATGGACATGCAATACACCCTTAAGGTGTAGATGTTACTTCCGCCCTAGATGGAAATGAGAAGGTGTAACGTTTCCTTTAAAAATGTTCCCTTATGATAAGCAAATGGTATTAATTAGCTTCCTCCCATTTCCCAATACAGAGAATGAGGATAACCCGGAATTTAAAAGAAAAAATACGCTAAGGATGGATTTTCGATTTAATGTCTATCTGAATTTAACAAATTTTGAAAATAAACCGAAAACTGTAAGAAACAGTAGACAGTAAACTTGGCCAAAAACCTACTTCCCCAAAAAGTTTCTTATTTAAAATTTGTCTACATTTTATTCTTTTCTTAGATTGGATCTCTTACATTTCCTATCCCCTGAAAATATTCTACAGTACTCCAATCCGTAATTTTAAAAACTGAAATGGCCGCCATATTATTATTTTTCCAAATACTCTATTTTAGCCATCTGAGAAAAAACATTTTGAAATCCTTTCTTTTTTTGTATCTAAAGCCTATAAAGAATAATTTTGCCTAGTTTCATGGCCCAAATAGTTGTAGTTCTTGAGAAAGTAAGATTTGAAAGCTAAAAATGGACGCCATTTTGAGTTTTACAATGTATCATATTTAGGGCTTTTGAGAGAAAATATTGCAAAATCCTTTCTTAGTACGTATCTAGAGCCTGTAAAGAATATTTGTGCCAAGTTTCATGGCTCTAACCCTTATAGTTTTTGAGAAACTATGATCAGTCAGTCAATGGGTTTTGGCTTTTATATGCACAGATTTAAGGAAATGCCGTTGGTTGATTGCATATATTTGGGAATGCAACGTTGATGATGAGAATGAAGAGGATGAGAATGAATCGTTTAGTCTAGGAATGTTATGCATAAAAAGTTAATCGATCAAACAAAACCTGAACAAGTTAAAACTTCGCAAAGATGTGAATCTCCCTAATTAAAATCTTAAATGTCCCTGGAAATTTCTATTGTTCTCCAGACGCCTTCTTAAAAAAAGCATTCCCAGTCCGTGTTTTTCTATAATTTATTTTCAATCAACACAAAAGGTATTCCTTAAGGAGTTTGTAAAAGAATTACCATGAGGAATCATTGTGTGAGAGCTTACTCACGTTATTATTGTAAACAATTTTTTATGACAAAATCAGTTTTAAAGAACTGTAATTTTTCAGGATTCTATGAACATAGTTTATTTATTATTAATTAGGATCAAAGGGCTTCACCCCCTTTGGAATGCATTTTACGTAAAATACGTGTATTTCATATGACAGGGGTATCGAAATACAAAATTTTAGAAAAATAACAATAACAGCAGTTATGTTTATAAGTTCTAATACATGTTCATGCTCTTTTTATTGGGAATTGTATCCTCTATAAAACGCCATTTACTCTTTTTTCGTAACTTTTATGGTTTTCGTGTTGATTGAAAAGATGAATGGAGAAACATGGGCTGGAAGGTTTCTTCAAGATGGTGGTTAGAGCAAAGCAGGAATTTCCGGGGCTTTTAGGATTTTAACTAGCGAGATTTACTTAACATCCATGCGAGGTTTCATTTGGCCAGGATTTGTTTGGTAGATTTTCCTATAACTTCTGGACTAGTTGGAGACCCCTCTTTAGTAATCAACTAGAGTTTATTAAAAAAACATTTTAATTACTAATTGTTATCATATTTCATAATTATTTATTTACTAAACGATCATCACTTGTTTGTAATTATTTATATAAAGTAGGAAACTATAAAAAATAAATTTCAATTAACCCAAAGAAGAAATGTACTGCATAATACAGCAGCTCTACTGCTAAACTGCGTCTAGCTAGAGTTTATTTTAATTGTATTCCTCAACCATAAATATATTACATTCACATCCTCATTGACTTCATTGATCCACAGCAACATATCGCCGAAGTGGGTCAGTGTGCTGGACGTGATCCCCGCTTGGCTGCTAGAGGAAGACAAGTACAGGATGATTTACGAAGATATGCGTCGGGATGCGATTCCTCATTGAAAAAAGGATACAAATAAAACTTTAAAATATAAATACAGTTCCATAATGCAACAAGCATCTTGTAGAAATCCCAAAATCCTCGGTTTTCCGTCTGACGGTATATTTGATAGCAAAATTCAACAAATGTTTAAACCGAATAGGTAATCAAATTCAAACTTTTACATGTGTGATGAGTTACGAAACCGACACTGATTTAGATTTATATTACACTCTAAAACCTGTAAACTTAAAAACGATAAAACCGGATAAATATTTAAATGAAACAAGGTAAATAGGTACGTCTAAGCTAATTTGTCATCAGATTACAAATACTGACTGCACGTGAGAGTTTAAAAGTGAACTTTGTTTATTTGAAATAAAAACTTGCCTCGTTATAAGAATGATGCAAAGTCATGTAACAGGCATCGCTCATTTGTAACTCGTTAAAACTGGTGCACATGATATCGTATTAACTCCTCTCGTCGCTCGATCGGGAGGTCTGTTATGCAGGGTCTCCATGTGTTCCCGGCAATAATGAGGCTAATCCACACCCGCCCTGGTCATTAGGCCGCCTGTTGTTTTGCCTCGTCGAGAATGTAGCGTCAGAATAGATGCTGCGGAATGTCATCCCTCGGATATATAAAAAATGAAAATTTTGTAAATATTAAAAAATACTAGTTTCAGCCAATACACTCTTTCTAAGCCGGTAAATGATGGGCTGAGAGTGAGGCATGCCGTTGAATATTGGCGTGTGTTACAATATTTAATCGATTTTAGAATGTGTTTGTAGCAATCAACTATAGAACTTGAGTACTTACTAATCTATTATGGTCATCTTCCACCGCGGAGTTTTACGGACCACCCGAAATAATTCTAATTATAGTAGGAGAAAAAGCATCCAATAGAATTATATTTTAATTGAAAATTTTAGAAGGGTTCTCGGGGATGAGGGGATTTAATTTTTGGCCGATGAACTGTTTACTCAATACATTAGCTATTATATAAGTGATCTGATCTTCAATGTGATTAAGAAACCTTTGGGGGGTTAGGTTTTTGGCTGAATACAGTCATTACCTTTTTTATCCCACAGTTTTCGGTCTTTTAAAGAAAAACTAAGTTCAGATGGTAAATCGAGAATCTATAAGCGTTATTTCTTGTTTTTATCAGTATTTAGACCCCAGGTTCCTCCTCTTATTCTCAAGAGCTGAATCGATTAAGCTGAATGATTCGAACATCACCAGCAATAGACATCATCACGCAGTGGATGCATGTAGTGGCCGACGAGGCGGATCAAATGTACTGGAATTGCGATAGCTTAAAATCACTCAGCACTAAGCTCTTGTCTATGTAGTCTTTCGTTTCCAGTCGTTCGTACATGCTTTGAAGTTGTTCCTGATTAAAACCGCGGATATTGTTATCTAAGCCGTATTCACGCCCTATTTACCTATATGCATATCTAAATAATTTTCACTATATCATAATTTGTTTAAAAGGAGTCTGGTTTAGAAAGTAATTTTTAGCAACAGTAAAACGCAATCAGTTATATTACATAAAATCCGAAACAATAACCAAACAAACAAAAGTGCACACATTTTAGTTCGAGTCGTTGACAAAGTATACAGTGAAATAATCAAGGGGATTTAAAAATATAAATCAGAATTTGAATTCCAATTTCGGCCTAGCGGGAGTTTTAAGCAAAATCAATAAGTAACATAGATTACAGTTTATATTTTGAGTAAAATCATGAAGCATTTTTTAAATTGGTTGGTGGTGACTTTAATATATTACTTACGTTAGTTAATTGAGAGTTTATCACTAGTTTAATTATTGTTTTAATTTTATCTCATTGTACTTGTACTTTTAGAATGAGTACTTCATAAACAGATGTTAAAGCTGTTAAAGATTCGGTAGTAAAAGCAAAAAAAGAAAAAATCATCAATCGTATTCGTAGCTAATCCGGACTTCATTTTCGAGCTGAAATTTAGGGGCCAAACATACCTAGTTACTTCTCATAACCTATAGTTACCACAAGCTCTTCATTTGTAATTATGCATTAGTTGACATGCACAAAGATTAAAACCGTCTGCGCGTTTTTCCGGTGCTATCTGCACTTGCGACAGGATGAGTTTTGTTTGCAATTCGGTTAACTTGCAGTTGTTCTTAGGATTGTCGGTTTCACGTGACTCATTCGTCAGTAGTGATCGTGGTTTAGTTACCTTAAAGCTGAACGAACACGCGTTTGGTAAACCACAATTCAATACGTGGCCCAATTTGCCCGTACTAACCCTCCTCCTACTAACTTACCATTTACGAAGATTTAGAATTAAAAGCACGAAGATTTAGAATGGAAAGCACGAGTACTATTTTCGTACTTTTCGTGCTTTTTTTAGGATCAAAAAAGCACGAAAAGTACGAAAGCAAGTATTTATCCATAATAATAATTACGTAAAAACACAAATTGATTAGAACATTAAGTAAATTATTATAAAAAATGCAATTAGTTTGAATTTAATAAACAATAATAACAGGTACCTACCCGCTGAAGAAATCACTCCTAAGCGTTGTACGTATGGCTTCGTTGTATTTCGTACAATATCAAAATTAAAAAACCTGCTGGTTGTCAGAAGTTTAATTAAATCGCCAGATTAATGTCGTTCCAGCCAGCGACTGGAGACAAGAGGTTCCTGAGTGGATTAATATAATCATTCGCCATTGTCGGTCTGGAGAATATGCAATCAATTAGTGGATCTGTTAAAGGCTTACGCCGCGATGTGGTTCATCTACGTAGTGTTTACGCCACAAGTTTGTATGATATGTATCATAATAATAGGCACAAATTCTTTTTTTATAGAATAAATAATATTATTTTACTGTTTTTGTGTGTTTTAAAAATTATAATTCAAACTAATTGTCAAATCAATTAATTTATTTTGAAATATAACTGTTAGAAATTTATTTGAAAGAAAGAGGATTTGAGTTACAATTCTCGTTGAAAAACATTTGATTAAAACCAGTTTAAAATCGAATTTATGAAATATAAAAGTTTTGATAAGTACATATTGTGATTGATGGAAGCAAATACCCATTCCTATAGTTTATTCAAAGGTAGTAAAACTTAGTTTTACTATTTCAAAATATTAAGTGAGGATGAAAATAGCAGTCAGTGGTCACGGAGCGGAAATCCACTCACAACGGAACAAACACACGGTAAATAATTCCGCGCTTGAAACAGTGACAAGTTGTGAGTGGCAAGTTGACTGACACAGGGCTGCCATTACAACAAATAACGCTTTACCGCAATGTCGCCAACTGCAGCATCGGAAAACTGTATTTAGATATAATGGTCGGGGTCGTCCACCAATGATTTTTGTTCTATTTAGATTATAAAATATTTTTTCCTTCTCGCGAATATAATACTCTTTGTCTACCATGGCAAAGTGCTTAGTCAGAAACAAACAAGAAACTTAGTAAAGTAAAGAGGATCAAGAGGTGAACAACAATAAGGTTTACCTGCAGAAGAAAACGGGGAGTTTTCTTGTGTTAACCCATAATGGAGTGTCCAAAATTGCCATTTTCGCACAGAATAATAATTACATAGTCTACTATTAACACAAAACGATTATTTCTGATATTTTAAATACGTTTTTCAATCTGTTCTAGTGTTCCCTAATTTTAGGACGCTTATTTAAAAATATGGGGATATTTTTATGAAAATTATGCCAGATGTCGTTGAGGTGAGTGAAAAAATAAGAGCCGTTGACAAAAATGAAATCCAATGTTGGTTAATTCTTCTTGACAAGAAAAAAGCAGGCTAAGGAAACATAACATAAACATCAGCTGGTTTAATCGTTGAATGTTCTGACTCTAGCAGGATGCTTTAATTATAGAGAAAGCTTGCTCTAAAGTGCATATCATTTGAAGTTCCTAAAAAAAACAACTTACCGTTGAATAAAACCACCGGTATTTCGGTTTGCAGGGAAATAAATTATGCGCTACAAAACGGAAGAAATTCAGTGTTTTTATCCGGCACTGACCACATTCCACTGGAGTAATGGCTCGGTCGGTCTGCTGCAGTCGCCAGTCGCCACCTTGCTCCGACCCGGGTTAACATTGCTTGCCTAATTTAACTTTATTCAGTTTTTCCCCATCAATATTTTTTTTATATTTTAGCATATTGTTTTACTCAGAAACAAAGGTATGCATATGCAAAAGTTCTTAAAAATTATGAAAATATCTGGGAAAGAATTTATACTACAAGTATATTGCTTTTTCCTAAATAAATTAGTTCATTGAAGAAGGAATGCTTTATTTAAAAAATACGATTCTTACAGACTAGAATAAAATTAATGGTAAATGAAAATGTCTGGGAAAGAATTTATACTACAAGTATATTGCTTTTTTCCAAAATAAATTAGTTCATTGAAGAAGGAATGCTTCGTTTAAAAAATACGATTATTTCAGACTAGAATAAAATTAATGGTAAATAAATTGTTCCAAATCAAAAGCGGATTCTAAGTCAAGATTTGATTTTATTAGCTTACGATGTTATGTTCAACTTGGAATAAACTGCATGAAACATAATTTTCCTGGAAGCTGTCTTTAAATCAGGAACTCAATATTTAAAAAATGGGATTAACTGAAGAGATCAATTTTATATTACCAAATATATAAGATTATCAACCCTATGGATTTGTTTTTCAAAGTACTTTTTTGTGTTTATTTTCCCAGTTACCTAAAAAATCCTAACCAAAATACCTCGAACTTGGTCTATTTATACTCTCGTAAACTCTGCACCTGCTAATGATAAATTCAACCACCACTACTTTGAAAGTCCACTACCTAATCTACCTTCACCATCGCTGATCCTGTACCTCCGTCTTTGTTCAACTAGATCTCCGTCGTTTTAAGGGCAGTCCCATCTCATACTTTGTCAAACTATCGTTTGACTCAAATAAACTCACCACTCTAATTTCAAAAATCGACCACCACCAATACTAAATTCTATCTCCCACGGTACTCGTATTACTCTTTCCACTTTTAGCTTCACTACTAACTAGCATCGCATCACTAAACCTTCGATTATTCGACTATGATCTGTTCCTTACTAGCCAGAGGAGGTTGGCAAGTACAAAAATACCGTAAGTCCCGAAAATATATTCATGATTGTATATAAAAAAAAAACTTGTGCCAATTAAAAGAGCAGATTGTAAAGTTTTGTTTTCAATAATTTAGCAACCTATTGTTGCCGTTCTTAGATAAGTAGCCAAGGTTTTTATGAAGAAATATATTACATAAAATTTGCAGTGCATGGATGTTTAAAGAGATCAAATCTTTGATCATACTACAAAAATTTATCGGCAAGACCATAAAGAACCGGTGTGACAATCTTTTACTATTTATTTAAAACTAAAACATTGTGTTTTGTGGACTATGGAACATTTAATTTGTAGCTAATCTTTAGGATTGACTTTTTTTAAACTTCTTGCATAGTTGTTTTCAAGCAGTGCCTCCAGTTTTGGGACTACCTTTACGCTTTTTGTCCAATAAGCTACATTGAATGTAAGCTACAATAAGCTACATCGTATTTCCCTCAAACGTGTCGATTGATATGTTTTACATCTCTGAAGAGGGGTTTCTTTGAAGACAAGCTGAAACTAACGTTACTCTGCAATCACATTTTTGAACATTGGAAAATTCAACTCATTTCTGTGCAAATGTACCATTTTCTCATTCAACAATTTAGATACGCATCAAATAATGCCTTCATCAGGTTGCTCAATAACTGAAAACTAAACTTTACAACTTGCTCTTTCAAATGGCACAAGTTGCATTGGTCTATGATCAAGCATAAAGTACCTACGAACAATTTAACAATCAAAAGTGTGCCATATTTTTAGGAAACACGGTATATATTCGTCGTCATTAGGTATTTGCAAGCAATAGATATTGCTCATATAGATTTAAACTGAAGTAGCAATCAGTGATATCATTTGAAATAATTATTCACATTAGATTTTTTCAAATTAAATTTTGAAAAATAGTTTATATTATTTACATAATTATTTTCACTACCCCTTAGTATAATTTAAGGAATTTGATAACACGTACAAATGTGTAAAGCAATTGGAGAAATTAAAACGAGAACAATATTAGTTTACTAAACCAAATATTGAAAGTGATAAAATTCTAAAAGAGCCCATAGAAGATCCATTGTTGGATCCAACCGACCGGCGCGGCGTGTTTGTGGGACCATCGCAATGAAACAAAATTAGGCACTCAAAGTGAATTGAATTCAGGGCAACAAAGGCACAATAAAGGCCGCGCATACCGAGCGGCGGCGGGGCTTCCAGGTCTCGCCTTTTAATTCCATTCTTTCGCGAATCACATTCAAACAAGTAAACTTCTAAATTTTTAAACTTCTCTTTGTGAAATTGTCATCTTAATGTAACAGCCCATTTGTGGTTCCATCCACCATAAACTAAAATCTTAAATCCTATTTCGATTAATAATCAACGGAAATACTTTAAGTTTGCAAATTTTAACTTTAAGGAACTTCTAATATATTGCCAATAAATTATTACTATCAAGACCATGAGCTTGTCCTGAAATATTCACACTCTCGTAAATCAGGCAGTGTTTTATATATTTTTATCTTTAACGGGTACAGGCTAACTATCATAGTTATTGAACATTTCATTATACTGTACCTCATTTATAAAGGGCCTTACGATTATTTCGAAGAGAATATTTGAACATCAAATCAACTTTATCTCTATAAAGGACAAAGATATTCCGTTCAAAGCCCAGGCGAAATAACCGAACTGTATCTAGAAACACAAAATTTTACATGTATAGTATACTCCTCTTATAGCGTGTATAATATCCACCCACTAACAAGGGATTGTCGAAATTTCTATAGGGATCCACCCTACAGTGGACTCGGAGGTTGTGTATGGGTAATACTTTGTATTGATATTTGCTTTTACAGGGGTCTGTTATTTTATGTATATCATTAGCTGCAATTTAATGTAAATACCCCGCAAAGCGAGTTGCAATAAGCTAGTTTGATCGTAAGAATCAAAAGCCAAAAACTGATAATCATTATAATGTTAATTGTTCCTGAAATCCAATGAACAGTTAACGTTTTATTGTCAACTGGAAAGGTTTTATTCGTGTATAAAAACAGCAAGCCGAATGCATGAGCGGCGGATTTCAAATGAACACCCCGGCAGCGGAGGTATCCTGGACCGTCAGGATGTGGTCGCCCAAGTACAGCAATAGCCTCCAGTGGCATTCTTCGGTTTTTATTGAGGCTGCATAATTTACGCCGCTACCGGCGCGCCCGCGGTTTTATTTAGTGAAATGTGTTTGAAAACGAAACTTTGCGGGATGCCACTGTGTTATTTACACTCCATTTAGCGCATTTTTAACACGTTTACATCCTGTGGGTTTTGTTTTTGCTGCTCTTTTATTACAACCACTTCCCTTTTGTGTAAAAGAAGAATAAACAATACAACGTTTCTCCAATAATCAAATCACTCTGCATTTTATTCAATAATAAATGTGCGTTAAAATATTTGATTAAATTTCACCCGCTTAAATAATTGTACGAATATTTTAATAATAAAAACCTTATTGCTGGACTACATTAAACTCCTATATTAAATTTTAAGGATTCTGATGGGGTTTACCAACTCGTTAAACGTTAAATAAGAATAAATAATAGAGAAGGAAATTTTGAATCCAGCAACTAAACATTAGTTGCATTATGCATTATGCACATTAGTACATTGCTCATCAGGGAAAAGAGATATTACAAGCGTTGCCTGATAAATGTAGAGCAATATTGACCAAAGAAAAAATATCACCTTAACTCCTGAAGTCGATGATCTCAACACGCCTTAAAATTGCAAATTGCTTTTGTTAAAACAGAACTACTGTACTGTAACTGTACAGTATTTATTTAAACCATCGATCATCGTGGGTATAAATACCAACAATTTTTCCTTGAGTCACGGGTATAGGTAACCCCTCAACGACCGTCATTTACACAGTCGACCCACGTCACGAGCGAGATACCAAATGTACTGGAATTGTGATAACTTCACACCCGGTCGGGAGGAAACTTTCTTGTATTTACTTTGTAATATGTTTTTTATGGTACGAATACAATATTCTGCAAAATAGATGAAAGCCTTTTCTCTTCAGCAAAAACCATAAGATAGATTGGTGAAAATAATATTGAAATTATTTGTGAAATATAACTCCGATTAAATAAGTACTAGCAATATAATTAGTTGGTGAACTCTAAAACAGAAATAAAATCAAAAGACTATTTTCTGAATTTATAACAAACATTAATTATTAAAACGTCAATAAATGAGGCGTGAGGTTTGCCGCTAGACATTGTGGCGCAAAGTCTGCCGAAAACGACAATAGTTATTTATGTATTAAGAGCGTAAAGTAGGCCTTTCTCGCTTTCGCGTCACGCGAAAGCGAGAAAGACGCTTCACACGCGAAATACATACTAAATTTTTCCTACAACTGCAGTTTTAAATTCCCTAACGCTGAATACAATCACAGTTACTCACGTCCATTGTAGCTGAATGCGCCACTATGATAAACAATGAATAAAAATAAAGACTTTTACAAGAACAAACACGATTTATGGAATACATATTTTAGCTTATAAATAATAGGAACACGAATTTGTCATCACTTATTACATTCATTGTAGCTGAATGCGCCAGTTTGAGGTTATAAACAAGTCGAGCTCAGTCGGCAGCGGATGGGACCTCTGTAGCGCTCCGAGTAACAATGCAATCAGCTGGCGAGCGTTAAAGACTTTAATGCTCGCTCCAAAGACTTTCAAAGACATTATCGCTCGCTCCCCCGCCCGCTCGCTCGCTCAGTAAACAGCTGTTTTACGATTGGGTTTCGGTGCGACACCCAAAAAAAATCCTACGCGCTGTTGTAGGATTTTTTTTACATACTAGCACAAAAATATTGATGTAATATAATTTCTAGGCTATTCTTCGTTGCCATCATCTATCATCTATCGTACTCCTCTATCATGTCACTCTCTTAAGGAGTCGGTTCATTTGGGGGAAGAATACGAATGGCTCCCTTAAGTAGATATGAAGATTTTTTCTTTGGATTTTTCATTTACTTACAAATTACTGCATTTTATCGGATGGGAGCATCAATTTCTCAAACACGTCCGTGTTGCTATGTACTCGCTAGATTTTCGAGAGTGGTTTTCTCGAAACCTTTTGTAGCCTCTTGCCCTCTGAGCCCCTTCGGTGAGTAGTCCTATTGGCAGTAGAGCATCTGACATGATTTCAGGCCGGTGTATTAAACACTTCTGGAGGGTAAGCGGTAAGTAGTGCCGAAGAGACTTTGAAACGACATATTGGGCAGTCTCCAGTGCGTGTTCACGGAGCTTGTGTATATTTACCCTGTGGTCCCATCGCACGTCAATGAAATTCACAAGAAGTTTTGAAAAGACATCTGTATATAGGCTATTCCATCTGAAACGTCCGCATTCTGAAAAACCCCTTTTATTAGTCTTCCATTGTTGCTATCGCCAGATCCTGGCTTTGGCTTTTCCACAATCAGACCCTCCCAGGCTCTCTCTAAACGGGCCTGGATTATAGACTTGGTTTATTCAACCTTTTGCCTTATCAAGGCCTTTATCTTGCCACTTTTTGGTCAGCAGTTTGCAGGCTAAATAGAGAAGACATTTAAAAAAATCGAATCCTTCCGTATTAAACGGGAATGACAAATTCCAAATCCACACTTTTTTTGGACGTATTTGAAGTTTGCCTAGTAAGCTCTTTACTCAACAATACTCCTTGTAACAACTGTGGATTGTGGATGTAGCATCTCTGAGTGGAGATGGTCTCTATAACTGAATTATAGATTTACCCATCAATCATGGAAAACAGTAAATTATGCTTAACTTCAACAGTAAAATCCTCACCTCCTACATACAAGGTTGTCTCCTTCACGTTTTTTAATTATTCATCGACCCGCATAATTTTTATGACAGAAACTTCTGTACTTTCTGAAATCTAACGTCCATGGTATCGATGGCCTAGGACAAAATGGAACGAAGCATGCAAGAAAAACTTATGAATCTTCAGATTCTGGGTCGCAGAATGCTTTTTTATATGAAACACTGCTTCCAGCAAATCCTCACTTTGAAGATGTGAGCCCTTCGTACCTCATCGAAAAGTCGGAAACTTTTAGTCTGCCTTTGTTCAACTGAAAGAATCACCTCTTGTACTGCATCCAAATGCTTCGTCGATAATCAAGCAAACTTAGGAGTATAATGAAAACTGAGGTTTCAATTACAGTAACGAGGAAGTTTAGGTGAATCCGAGGATGGCGTATTTTACCTACATCAAAATTAAAGATACAAACAAAAGATAAAAACTTAATCTGCGTGAGGAATCTGAAAAGGAAATAATCTTAAGTCTTAAAGAAACAGATTTTCTCAACTGAGAGGTTGCTCGCAGAGATTGTTTCCGGGGATTGGATCAGCTTCTTGAGAAAAGTGGATCTGCTGTGAAACGGTACTGCGGTGCGACAAGATGGCACTCGTGCTTCAGATGACGATCTCTCTAACATACACACACGACAAAAAACACACAAGATAAACAAACACAAATCAAATTTTCAGAGCACAGTTTGCAGCTGTTTCAAAAACATTTTGCAAGAAGAGGATTATAGGGATGAATGTAAAATGTATAAGAACGTTGAAAAATGAAATAACCACATTCGCAATATCGCAGTCGCCACGGCACAAACAGGTAGTGCAATATGCATGCTTGGTGTTCGACACTCCCGCTGCGCCGCACAGCCTGGGCCGCCTGCTCAGATTTATCATACCGTTATTTCGAAACTTAAAAGTGTAGTTAATATCAGCAAAGGAACGCCAGTAATGAGTGTTAAAATTACTGTTTTAAACTAAAGATCACATTTTATTATTATTTAAAAAAATATTTTATTAATTCTAAAATAATACCTTATTAATATTTGAATAAACATCATTAATTCATATTTAAAGTTCATAAATTGTCACGAGTAAAGAAAAACTTCATAGATATGTCAGCTGAAGGATAATTGATTCAAAATGCACTGTTTAATAATAATAACATACAGTATAAAGTATAAACGCTAAAGTTGTAACGAGGTCACAACATTTTTCGTTTTGGTACAAGCTTTAAAAACCTTTAGGGGTGGGATGAAATGACGAGGTATCCGAAGAATGTAAACCATCTTTTGCCATAATGCACTCATTATTGCTTCTCAGACAATTAAAAACTAAAAACTGGTCGTTCAAATGGGCTGGTTATACAGTTGTGATGGGAAACTTTTACTGGTATAAATATTTGAAACCGAGCATTTTTTCACACTAATTTCAATCTAACTTTTTAAAAGTCTCCTCTATCGTTTGAAATGCGGGCAGGTAACACCAGAGCAGGTAGTGCCATGTCAACTTTTTAGAAGTACACATAAATCCATAGCACATATCAATAATTCATTACCTGATGAGACAACGCTGAAGTTTGAATCTTGGAAGCACAGACCTGACTACATTTACTGTTTGAAATCAAAACTAAGCGTATAGACTCATACACTGTTTTTCTTCAAAAGTCACTTCCTTATTTATTTAAAAAATAAAGTAGATTTTAGTATTCAGATTACTGTAAACTTCTATCGCCGATGGGGAAGTATTTTATACATGAAAATGTAATACCCGCGTCAACCTTTCACTCACTCCCTCCCCTAACTCACAAATTTTAATTGGTGAGGTCCCCTTTGAGATAGATGAAATTAAAGAGCATAACAAACAAAAATGTTAGTGAAAGAAAAATTAAAATCGCATCTTGCGGATTTAAGATGATAAACTTTTAAGACGTCAAAGAAAGTGTGTTTTCACTAACGTGACCTTTAATATAGATCTTAATTTATGAAAAAACCTAATGGATTCTGGTATGCTCATTGGGGGAAACAATTAGCACCATTGAATAAATATCTAAAAACACGGATTACAAAAAGAAACATGTTTTTGAAATCAACTTAAAAATCGCATCACATAATATCAAACTAGCTGATTTGATTGAACATTAGATTGTTTATCAACAGGCAATGAACAAAAGCAAGTAAGCTGCTGAGCAGCGCGTGTCCACTTGCCCTTTTAAAATATATTAATCTAGCAGTATATTAAGAACGTTTTCATCGCTCTGTATTCGAAAATTGCCCGTTCCTGTGCAGCTGAGATCTACGAAAATCCTCGATTACGGATAACAAATAATGATTAGCGGATTTTTCGGTACCCAAACAATGCATTTCCGTATCCAAATAAACTTTTTCGATACCCAAACAAAATTTTGCCGTACCCAAACAAACGAAGTTTCTACTTTGACAGTTCAACCAGCTGACTCTAAACTAAAAAAAGGGTGTGTTCAGCCGTATTGTGTTTGCTAATAAAAAATTACTAAACTATAACATTTTTGACAACAAATTTGGCCCCGAGTGTTTTACTTGCTCGGCTTACGCCTCGCTAGTAAAACACCATCTTGCCCAAAAATGGGCTACTTTCGTGACTAGTAGTGAAATATACTATTTATTCGATTCAAGATTTTATTTCAGAAAATTGTTTCCTTTTTCAATCATTTTAATTTAATATATTAGAAGGGTTAACGTAACTATTTTGAAATTTTCAAGTTAGGGTTGGGGGTTGGAAGGGGTTGAGCAGGGGCTAAAGTGTTTTTATGAAAAATATCTGCTTTTATGTTGTTAGGTGGTTTTTTACCAGAAAACATACCAGAAGGTGTTTAATAGGTGTTTAATCAGCATACCAGAATCTCTTTTGCTTTTTTAATAAATAAAGATCTAATAACAATTACAGAGGTGAAAACATACTTTATTTACGTTTTAATTAATGCACTGTATTATCTCGAGAACAAAAAAAATATATATGATTTTAATTTTTCTTTCATACAAATTTTTATTTTTTTTATCCTTTTCAGTTTTTTTCTTAACTTGATGTTACAAAAGGTACCTTACAATTTAAAATTAGTAAGTTAGGTGTGGGGATGAGTAGGGAGTTCATGTTTAGTAGGTAAATGTTTATGTGTAAAATACAAGCCCCATCGGTGACAGTCGTTTCCAGCAAACTGAATACTAAAATTTACTTTTCTTTAAATAAAGAAAGAAGCAACTTTAAAAACACCCTTTACAGTGAAGTGAACATACATCGAAACCTGATACTAAAACTTACTTTTACTGTATTTTTAGATGAATAAAGAAACAACTTTGAAAAAAATACCACCTTGAATAGTCAAGTGATCATATTATAAAATTGACTTTGGTTTGTAAATAAATAAAGAAGCGATTTAAAAACGCCCTGAATAGTCAAGTGAACTTATTAACCTATTAATTTCTTTTTAATCGACTATTTTTTCGAATGTTAAATAAACAACAACACAAATTACACCGAAGTTACCAGCCTCATAATATAGAGTGATCGAGAATGTCCCTGATTAATAACAAAGACCAACCATAGGGTAGTAATAAATCTTATATTGTGTACAATATAACATAAAAATATGCCGACAAAGTTGTTTACAAGCTACAATATCCCATGTACGGCGCTCCTTTCAGTACCAAAGGAATACAGCGAACTCTACCTTGGACCTGGGCTGTTCAATCACTAGCGAAACAACTTTTAAGTGGCGGCAATTTTTCTGTAAAGGGACGAATATCGCAGCTTTTAAAATTGTCGATGTTATTAATCTGGCTAAAAAATCACAAGGATACATTAATCAGGAATTCTGGCTGGCAATCCGCTAACAACGGCGCTGCTTGTGCAACATTTATTGTCTGTCCCATGATTGCGCACCTCTTGCCCTAGCGCGATATATGTAACAAGCCATGCCCTCGCTGCACATCTTGCTATCGATTATGTGCATCTAACATAGTATTTTTTTGGGTTACAACGTAAACACATTTTAAGCCATATACAACATATGGACTTTGAGTTTCAATTTCAAAATATCAGTCACCTTACTTTCAATTAAATAAATAATTTGCTCTTTACCCTAACGTGCATGAGCTATGTAAAAGAGTGTGTTGTTTTATTTTTTCTTGTATGGATGTATCTACATCTGTGGCGTTTTTGAACGTTTTGATCGGTTAATTCCAAATCCAAGCTCTTTATTACCGGGCCCGTTTGACTTATTTTAACAATTTTCGCGCTTTTGACATGTTTCTGTTGTATAGAAGAGTTATAATTCTTTACGTTATAATCAGACTTATAATTCTTTACGAATTATAGTTATAATTCTTCACAAGAGTTATAATTCTTTACGCAAGAGTTATAATTCCTTAGGTTTTTAAAAAGAAACTCCACAGATATTCCATACAGATCAAATTCATATTACATTGCTTGTTTTTCAAAAACTTCCTCAAGAGCTTAGGAACCCAATATCTTGTAGTTATATTAATAAAAACATTTTTTAACAAATCACAAAAAAATATTTGTTTGTGATGTATATGAGTATATTGTATAAAATAAAATATTTTTTATTTTCTTTGATTTATTTAATTTTATCGAATAAAGAATGTTTTTGTTTCATTTGCATACTATTTAGTATGTTTTTGGGATCTTTTTTCCAAGGATTGCCATGCATGAGTAATACTTGTAGTTATAATTATTTTAAGTTACGCATTGGTAAATGGCTCAGGAATATCGGTAGGGAAGGAATATAGTCCAGTAAATCTACGCAAAAAACACCCTTAACCTAGAACAAATTGCAACACGAGCGTTTTTGGTGGAAATCTGTCCAAAAAAATGTGCTTTTTAACATATCCAAAATCGGACAAAATCGGTCCATGGGAAACACCCTAAAATTACGTTTCAAAATGGCGGATTACAATGGAAAAATTAAAAAATTAAGTTTTACTCTTAGTTTTCAATTACATCTCTAGAGATATAAAATTAGAAATGCTACAGAAAACCGTTAGGGGGGCAATACTTCATTGTCATAGGATTTTAAATTTTGGCCGCCATCTTGGATCCGCCATATTGGATTCAATTATTTTTTTTCAAATACAAAGGTGGTCATGTGACACATCATTTTGAACTAGATTTTTACGCTGATTCCAATGCTGAAATCCGTTTTCAAAAATCTGTTTTTGTTTTTAAGATATAACGAATTTATTTATTTTTAATTTTTTAAATTTGTTACAATGCTCACCAGCTTAGACCAAAGTGCAACACAACCTTTTTTCATGAAAATATAACAGAAAAATACTTATTCAAACATATCCAAAATCTATCAAAATCAGTCTACGGGAAAGCCCCAAAAATCACGTTTCAAAATGGCGGTTTTTTAACATTGGAAAGTTTTTGAAAAAAAACCACTCGGCTACATTTTTAACCTACATTTAACAAGATATTGAGATGAGACCACCGCCAATAATTTTTGAGTGGCTAGTAGTGCATTTTGTCTCGGTAAAAACTTTTGGCCGCCATCTTGGATCCGCCATTTTGGATTTCAAATATTTTTTTCAAAAGTAAAGGTGGTCATATGACACATCATTTAGGACTAGATTTTTACGCTAATTACAATCCTGAAGTCCGTTTTCAAACATTTTGTTTCGTTATTTAAATATAACGAATTTATTATTTTTATTTTTTAAATTGTAAAAAACTCATAATTTTAAACCAAATTTCAGCACAATCGTTTTTTAATGGAAATCTGCTAAAGAAATACACTTATTCCGACACATCCAATATCGGACAAAAACGGTCTACGGGAGAACTAAAAATATCACGTTTCAAAATGGCATGGCGGCTTCTCCGGATATCGTTTATCAAAAGCTTAAGCTCATCTTTTCTTCGTCTACTTTTCCAGAGATATTGATCAGGAACCACAGACAATATTTGTTGAGTGGCTGTAACTGCATTTTGACGAGGTAATAACTTTAAACCGCCATCTTGGATCTGCCATTATGAAATGAGGCAAGTTATTTCAAATGTGAAATTAGTATTGTGACCCATTATCTCAAACTAAATTTTTACGCTGAATTCAATGCCGTAACCCGTTTTTTACTATAGTGTTTAGTTTTTAAGATATTGACATGTTTCTAATAAATATCTCAAAAAACCTGAATTTTTCAAAAAATAAGTTGTACAGCTAAAAACGGGTTGCGGCATTGAATTCGCCGCAAAAAGCTAGTTTAAAATTATGGGTCACAATACCAACTTCACAATTTTAAATAACTTGCCTCATTCGAAAATGACGGATCCAATATGGCGGCCAAAAAAATTACATGGGTGAAAGTTAAGTGTAAAGCGCTCAACAATGACTGGTGGTGGTTATTCGTCACTATCTAGCATTATTTTGTGGTTATGGGCCTATTTTATCAATTTGTAATGTTTAAATTGGTTGAAAATAAATTAATGAAAAGTACCCATATCTGGAGAATTAATTGATATATTAAAAACATATTGCGGTATTGTAATCAGTGAAAATATACAATTTGAAATGATACAACACCACTTTTACACTTGGAAAAACTATTTTGGATCCAATATGGCGGATCCAAGATGGCGGCCAAAATTGAGTACCCTCTCAAAATTAAGTATTAACTGCCCAATAATTTTTGGGGTGGTGTAAAATTGATATTTAAAAAAAATATAGGAAAAAGTTAGGGGGGGCTATTATGGGACACCCGGTATATATATATTTATATACATAATTTATTTATTTATGTATGTATTTATTTATTTATATAATATGAAATAAAGGTCGTTTCGGTGTTGTTTTTGAGTAAGTTGTTTCAGGTAAATGCAAAACCTTCCGAGAGGAATAGGCTGAAATTTCGCACCAAGGTATATCATCTACCCAGGCAAAACATGGGTCTACCCAGGTCCTTAATATCCCTTTAAGTTTCACCCCGTATGCATTATTTCTCACTAGTGTTTTGAATAATGTTTGTAGTTTTTATTTGGTTTCCATAGGAATTATATTTGATTTTATATAATATAGTCATAGCAGTTACCATAGCAAAACTGGGTTGACAAGGATTAAGAATTTCTAAACAGAATACTTGTAGTGGTTTAAAAAAAATCCAATGTTTTCCGTAAATATTGGAAAATATGTCTAAAATGGCCGCCTTTTGAAACGGCTAGAGATAATTTAGTTCAGTTTTCCTCAAAATGTTCCGTTCAGCAAGACCTGTAAAATGATATAAAACGTGGTATAGGTTTACTTAACAATATTGTGATATTTTTACCCTTGGCCTTAATTTGTGGAACACCCTGTAGATAAATCGTGATGAACACATTTTCAATGAATTCTACATATCTGAGTTAGTGGAGGACAATTCTGTTTAGCATTCCTGGATTACACAGTTTCCCCTTATAAAATAGGTAAATGGTTGGTTTTATTGATACCCTATAAGCTTTAAATGTGACACAAAAAATAGTTACCAAAAAAATTAATAAAAACAATATAACTCACTCCAAACTTGTCCGATTTTAATGATCAATGGCTCAAATGAAAGCTGATAGCTTACTGAGTGTTTTGAAACCATTCAAACCTATATTCCTTAAACAAAACTGGAGATACCCGTCCTTAACTAAATTAAAAATTCTGAAAAAAAATATTTTTATGTTGATTAAAGGTCCATAACTCGCATCTAACTCAACCTATTTAAATAGTTAAGAGCTTAAATTAAAGCCAGTAATGTACTGAGTTAATTAAGACCTTAATTAGGCCTGAGTCTCTGCTAAATTTGGAGATATAAGTCTTTAAGTGGTGACAAATTTCGAAAGTTAGAAGAATTTAAGTTGTATTATGGATCATAACTCCATTTATATTAGTCAGAATTCAATTAGTCATAGCTCATATGAAAGCTTATACTTTACCGAGTAATTTGACACCAGAAGGAACTTTTTAACTCATTTCAAACCTGAGATATAAATATTTAACAAAAAACAAATTAAAAAAAAAACAATTTTCATGTAGCATTTAGCTTTATAGCTCGTTTCACACTTGTCCGATTTTAGTGATCAATAGCCCAAATAAAAGCCAAAAAATCACTCATCATTTTAAGATCAAAACGAATTGAAAGCCTTGCTTGGTTCCTGAGATATAAGAAAAATAATCGTAAAAATGTTGTTATTTATTTAGCCCCCATAAGAAATGTACAGGGAATAATTTTATTTTGAGCATATCTTAAAAACGAATCGATATTTTTGAAAACGGACTTCAGCATTGAAATCAGCGTAAAAATCTAGTTCTAAATTGTGTGTCACACGACCACTTTTACATTTGAAAAAAATAAAATAAATCCAATATGGCGGATCCAAGATGGCGGCCAAACATTTTTACCCTGTCAAAATGCACGACTAGCCACTCAAAAATTATTGGCGGTGGTCCCAACTCAATATCTTGTTAAATGTAGATAAAAAATGCAACCGAGTGGCTTTTTTCAAAAACTTTTCAATGTTAAAAAAAGCCGCCATTTTGAAACGTGATTTTAAGGGGTTTCCCATGGTCCGATTTTGTCCGATTTTGGATATGTTAATATGCACATTTTTTTGAGCAGAATACCGTCAAAAACGCTCGTGTTGCAATTTGTTCTAGGTTAAACAGTATTTTTACTGGACTAATAATACAAATTTTGATTGCCTCAGATTACGTATACCAGTGTGTTTTGTGATTGCAATGATATCGTGTCTGTCTGTGTGGTAGTGCTTGGGTGGGTGTGAATGCAGTGGGTCTGGGTTGGATGAGTGTTGGCGGGGTCGGGGGGTTTGGTTTTTTGTTAAAGGTAGGGTGGGTTGGGTTAGAGAGGGGGTTGGTAGGGCGTTTCCTGTCTGTGAGAGGACAAATACTTTGGTTTTAGTTATTTATTTATTCATTTCTATTTCACCGTTTTTAACTCGGCATTGTAATGCCACATGTTTTGTTACTCGTAGTTGTAAGTAGTGATTTATGCGGGCTAAGTGGAATTTGAGAACATTATATAAAAAATTCCCACGAACAGGTTCTCCCATGTGGGACTTTTTCCATACAGTAATGTAATATTATTTTTTTACTTGTACTTTATGGAAATAAAGATTTATTATTATTATCTAACTACAACCTTTCCACTATAATCTTAATACGCGGTGTCAGGTAACTGACACATACAGTCTCCGTTAAAGCTAGTTGAAACAAAGAAATCTCCAATAAAATAAAACAAACTTATAATTAAATACATAATAAGTTGTATCAAAATCTGTTACTAAATAAGAGAGGTTGTAGGTTTTCAAATATTTTCCTTAAGAAAACATGTAATGAAGCATCAGACAACGTACTGTGTTTACCACCAAAGGTAATCAATTTTTTTTTAGTTGTATGATGTATTACGGTTTATACCTACATCGACATTTTCATGAAAATCGAACCTCTGGTGTCACACATCCGCACACAAGGACGGACAGACACCACTCCAAAAAACTTTTTTTTTATTCAGGGAACACTAAAACGAATATGTCCACTAAAACTCAAATTATGACGAAACTGAAAACAATAACAACATGAAGCAACACAACAATAATGACAAAAACAACAGCAACATCGAAATGTCGTCGAAAATTATACTTCTTCATATACTATGTATAGGGGGGAGAGAGTAAAAATGCTTCAAACCCAGTGATATACGCTGATCCAGCAATGTATCAAATAACTATTTATATAAATCATGCATGATGCCAATATCAATTCGGCACCAGTTAAAGTGCAAATAATATGTTTATCATTCTAACAGTTCACAAGGTTTTAGCCATAAAATTACAGTCAAGTATAACATTCGATTCTTTCACACATAAACTAGGTACGGTATTTTGATAAATTCATGAATCGGGATTGGTGGATTACGAAATAGATTTTAAAACTTGAAATTGCGTTTTTAGACACGACTTAAATACGATGTAAAATATGATGTAAAAAAATTGGTCCTGAAAACTGTGCAACCGCTCGGTATGCGCGGCCTTTATTGCGCTTTCGTCGCTCTGAGTTCAATTCACTTAGAGTGCCTAATGTTATTTCATTGCGATGGTCGCGACGCGCTGCGCTGGTTTTCACCGACAATGGACCAGGTGCGGGCCGTTTTACATACTATATTGGTTTTGTGAATGTAAAGACCTCTTACAATTTCGTTGTACGATTTTTATGTGAAATGTTGTGACCTAAAATTTCCAGCTCTAACTTGATTGCCTAAACAAAAACAAAGAGATATGTTTCTGCGTCTAAGAAAGAAATGGTTATTTGCGTCAAAACACATTGACCTTTAAAGATCCTGTGTTACACGACACACATCCTTCCGATATCACCTGTCGCACACTCTCTGTGCCTACATTATAGCATAGTCAGTCTAAGTACAACCAAGTCAAGTCGAATCTCACCAGCGTGCATGAACCTCAGACTTGTAAACATTTTGTTTGTAGCATAGTAATAGTTAAGTTGTGACCCTGAAGCCCCATGCCATTTATAGCTGTTATGGATTAGGAGATATGGTCCTTTAAAGTTAGACTAAATTAATATAAAATCCCCCTTTTTATTTTAATGGAGAATTTAGGAAATTCTGAGGTCCGTAGAACAGAGCCCAAATGGGTTAAGATCAAATGTACATCTAAAACATATGTTCCGGAATATCCGGAATACCAAGTTTCATGGTGAACGGTTAATACGTTTGAAGGTGATTGACTCGAAAACAGGTTAACCATTCGCCATAAAACTTGGGACGCATATCTAAATTTGTATGGAAAGGATTTTAAGCTGTAGAGCTCCAGAGACATTTAGTTGTAATGAATTGAGCCCTCTTTAAATCTGAAAATTTAGTGTTTTCTGAAAGGTCACTATTTCACTAATGTACGACGTCGACTCTATTTAAGCGAAATTCAAATGAAAATAAAAGGATGAATGGTTTTTAACATAATATATGGAAATATAAAAGAAATGACGAGATTTCTCAGTTTTAAGAGTTACCACGGGAGGAGCATAGGGATGTTAGGTTAACAAACTGAAGTGTAGATTAATAAAGGGGGACCAATTAACGAAGAACAACATCATAGTTACAAGCGCGTTTGTGAGGTTTGGAAGGATTAAAGCAAGTCTTCATATTGTTTTTCAATTAAGCTCTACAGACTTCCCTTGTATTTAATTTATATTTCACCTTTTTTCAATTTTCTGGAACGGACAAGCAATGTTCGGTAACCGCAGACAGCGAGTGCGACGCAGGGCGGGGACGCAGCAGTCCGAGCCATTACTGGAGTGGAATGTGGTCAGCGCCGGATAAAAGTTACATTTCGAGTTTCTCCCATTTTGTTGCATAATTTATATTCGTGTTTTACCAGAAAATTTGCGGTTTTTTATTTCTCATTAATTTTTTCTTGAGCGAGGGCTGTCAATATTTGAAAGTTTGTCAAGGGTGTGAAAATCCAGATTTTATTTAATTTTAAAAATGCACCCGGAATTAAGGGTTTTAAGAGGCATTTTCCCATGCTTATCTTTAGCCTTTGGTCTAACGGTAAATTTTTCAAATTGTCCTCCTTTTCCCTTTTGTGTTTTATCTAGGAAAACTATTGAATATTCCGTACAGAAACAAACTAATGAATTTACCTCGGGTTATCACAATTTTTTCTTCTTCTCTGTTGGCAATTCAACTCTTAGGTTGGATATATTGTTTGGAACAAAAATATTGAAGTAGTAGTAATATTTCTCAATGACCTATGGGGGAAAGTTTAGAATCCGTCATCACCGTTAAAATCGATATGTGTTGACATTTGCAATCACGATTAGTTAGTCACAATAAAGCTTCGATTATAAAATCGAGACGAAATTTAGAGTGTTGATATTTATCTGCATGAGTGTTTATTAAATAAAATAATAATTGCAATAAACAGATTTATTTAAATAAATATAAAATTTATCAAGAACATGGTTAAAATTGCTGTACAGGAGTTATACTTATAGCCACACATATAAGTTATCTTCATAAATTTTACTCAACGCCATGTTTGAACTTTCGAACCATGTACCTTTCTCAGTGATATTACAGCTTTACATGCACGTTGGATACACTGCCAACGTGGATCTATATCTATCTATATCTATCACTACTATCACTTTCAACTTCTAAAATCATCGTAAAACCACATTTCTATCATAAATATGAATCCAGTAACAAACCAAATGTTTGCAATCCTAGAATATCCTCTAGGATTGTCAGTTTCTCTAATTGTAATAGAATATTCATAGAATGTCTGTCGACATTTTAACAAACCGGCTAAACAGCGATCCACTTGATTCATTTACAAGTTATACATTAATAACAAATACGTTTTCAAGAAGTTCGATTATTTATATAAAACGGTGGTGACGAATTCTAAAATTTAGCCCACAGAAGTACTCTTTATATCTTTCGATGGGGATCACTCAACTCAATTGGAATGAATCAATATCGCCTTACGTCGGGGATGCTGACCCTACATTTGACCTACTGTAATTCATTTGAAAGTCAATTGTTTCTGCAGTTGGCGACATTGCGGTAAAGCGTTGTTTGTTGTAGTGGCAGCCCTGTGTCAGTCAACTTGTCACTCACAACTTATCACTGTTTCAAGCGCCGAATTATTTAACGTGTTTGTTCCGTTGTGAGTGGATTTCTGCTCGTGACCGTTGTCATAAGCTCTCTTCACTTACTTTTTTTGAAACTTTCGAATTAATTCGTTGTAATATGGCCTTTCAACTTTTACAAAATTTATTAATGGTCAGAATCCAATACTATTAAAAAGCTAAGTAATTAGTTTTATAATTATTCATAAAATGATTGATTCAAAATATTTTTATCCATAACAAAAATATCAGAAAGTATACTAAAAATTTGGAACATTAAATAAAAAAATAAAATGTTTAAAATAAAATAAAATAGCTACACCAAATAACGATATAACCTTTCTGCCCAAACCTGTTAGCTTCAATAAAGGATTTGATGCATAACATTAAGTTGTAAGATGTCAACGGAAGAGATCGGCGCGGCGTATCACAACGATGAGACCGATGTAAGCCTTTAAAGGATCCACTAATTGATTGCATACCCTCCAGATCGACAATTGCGAATGATTATATTAATCCATTCGGGGAAACCTCTTGTCTCCAGTCGCTGGCTGGAACGACATTAATCTGTCGATTTAATTAAACTTCTAACAACAAGATTTATTTTCAAGGTTTTACTTTTTAGGGAAAGAGTATATATTTTTCTTACACTCAAGTGCCCAGACGTTTATGTGCGTTCATGTACTCCGGGACTTTATCTTTGCTGACCAAGATGTGAAGTACCCAGCTTAGTTAAGTACAGCGGGGGCGGCTTTGTTTGGAGCAGAACATCGTCTAGGATGCACTGATCGGGCCCAATACATACAGTCTAGTGAATAGACCATGTCTTTAGTGAAATCAAGGTCAAAAATGTTGGGACCCATTCAGGAAATTTGCTACAAAACAATTACTTCGGCACGCTTGCCAACAATTCAGTGCAACGAAACTTTTTTATTGTATGGTTTATTTGTTTACTCTATTAAAAAAACGCAATATTTAGAAGCGGTTGATGGATTGGTTTGACTTTTCGATACTGGCCACGATGTTAAGTTTTGTAACAGTGCATGGAAATTGTTTTGATATTATCTTGATAGTACATGTACGGGCAAGTGCTTTAGCGCACTAGCAGCAGTGGACGATGTGGACGACTCCTGCGGTATGGAGAACGCAACAAGAATGGCGTACGTCGATAGCCTAGCAGCGCCTGGCTATTCTGGAAATAGACTTGTCAGGTGTGACGAGTTGACAGGTCTTGATTTTGGAAACAAGAAAAGAATTCTTTCTATTCTTGAACTGAGCGTAGACCAAGAATTTTAGAACGAGATAATTAACAGAAAATCAAATTACTTGCTATAAGTTTCTTCTTCGAATGCAATATTATAATCTTAAAAATGGCTCCTAGGATGATCAAATCATTTGGTGGCCGAAAAAATTTACATTGGGTCTTATGAGTTGCCATTCTGATGACGAAATTTAATTCAAAGAACTGTCAGCTATATAGGAGTTGGATTTTGTCAGCCTTTTGTTTGGATCCGGCGGGTTAGTGAAGGAAAAAAGATATAGATAGCCTAAATGGTAATATCGAGTAATCCTCCGTTACACTTGAGGTCATAAAACATACTTTATTCCCCTTGCTCCCATTCATAGCATATTACACAATTCGTATGATTTTAGTCACAATTTGATAGATGTGTAAAAGCAAAATAATATTACGTTAAATGGATAGTTTTTATATTATTGAAGTGAAATGTTTTTATACAGTATTTTAATTTTATGTAATGCAAGTACATGAGATCTAATTTTTGTAGATTTAATTTATAAACTTTCTTCTTACTAAAAAATTATTAATACTGAGTCTTCAAAATATTTTATTTAAATTTCAGTAATCTAAAGGACGGATTTCTGGAGGTCAGTCGGCTGGTTGCATAGTAACAATATTATAATTAACCAGTTTATACCGTCTTAAAATGAAATTAAGAAGTGTTACTTAAAGAATGTTACATACGAAGAGTATTGATGCTAATTCCTAAGTAGACAAAAGTTTATCGAGTAGGCTTCTAGATCGTACGTCCGATGGTATTATGCCGGTAAGTATAATAATACAATAAACTACGATAGCTTTGTAGCGCTAATTACAGTTTCGCAAACTAATTAGTAATTTTTTTCTAATTCAATCTTTTTTATTATAAAGGAAAAACCGTTTTCTTCCCACTACGGTACTTGATCTCTACTTTTGTAAAATATTGTGCAAATATTGGTTAATTCCAAATAAAAATAATTTACTCATAGTCATAAATTGTTAGTATAGTTTTTATCGTAGGCTATGAAGAAAAACGATTTTTAGGATTGTTAGATTGTAATTTTTATAATTAGTTCATAGATTCCAGAGTTTCTACTTTTTCCAATTTAACATGGATCAACCTAACTCTAAACGGGTTAATACACTAAATTCTTATCGTTTCTACACTAAATTGATATATGTACTGTTCAAATATCTCAAACGCTAGAGGTTTTATCACCTTTTAATATTTCCGTGTGTTGCTGAAATGGGACTAGGGGTGTCTCCTTTAAAGAAAAAAACCTCCGTTACCTCTATAAAATAATGCAAATGAAAAAAAAATTTCCTTTCTATAGTCAAGATTTTTGTAAAACAGGAGAAAATAGAAATACAAGATTAATTTACCGTTTTACAATACTTTACAGAATCATTTACTAAAAAATATATTTGTAGCTCATAGGAACCTGCTTTATGGTTATTGCCATGAACAAAAAACTTTTGATTTACATTGAATAGCAGACAAAGCAAAAAGTTCAAAAAATGACACACATTGACTCTCAGCAGAGCAGAACCCTTTTGGAAAATAAAAAACAACCCTTTGTAGCGGTTGCCAGCGCTACGTGAGTGGTAAATGCAGAACATGCCAAATGTGCTTTTAAGTGCATTGGTTTGGTCTGGGCGATGATATGAATTCGTATTACAGACATATATGTTTTGCATCACGCAGTAAACGTAACTCAACAGAGATGTCTCGGTGTCCGCCGCTACATCTCTGACTTGCCGCGAGCCGCGAGCCGCTTGAGGGCCCAATCAACACGATTGTTGAATAAATATATGAATTTGTATTATAACAGTACAGACTAACGCGGCCTACATATTAGATTTAAATACGCCTTCAAAACATAATTTGAACTAAAATACTTTTGTGAAAAATATGACTGGCTTTGCAAGTCTCTAATATATCAGGTATTACATAATTTTGGTTTTTTATTGGGTAAAACCAATGAAAAATGTGATATGTGAAAAGAGGCACGTAGTTTTTATAGTACTTTCAGAAATAATTGTTTTTGGTAGACTTCACTAATGTAATAAAACTAAACGTATTTCAAGCCTCAGAATTATGACCTAAATAATTTATTTGTTTCCCAAATTAATTACCGTAATAAAAAGGTATAAAAAACCTTCTAAATGCTTTTCACCCCTATATTTTTATTGAAAGTCGGGTTTTAGGACTATACTAAATACTGTAATTAATCTAAAGTACTGTTATTAATAGAAAATAATCAAGAACCTATTAAAAATAAATATTAAAACATACATGAATTTTCTTTCGGTGGACATTTTTAATCAATTTTTTTACACAATCATTGTGTAGTATTAATTGTATAATTAAGAATCCAGAACTATATATAACGCTTAAACGAAGGAAAATGCTTACTGTGACATATTTATTACGATTCTTATTATTGTCACATATTCCTTATTATTGTCACTTGCGATATAATGTTTACTTTTGTTCCAGAAATATATTTTGGATGTGTCGGTTGTGTTTCAACCGATTTATCCGAAATATACAATCGAAACACACGTAATCATGATGACGGACGTAATTTATAAGATTTAATTAACATTCACAAAAAGAAGTAACTTTATTATAGGAATAGAAAAATACGACTCATGTAAACAAAAACAGATACAATATTTTTTTAAATAATATTTTTAATAATTCTAAATCAGGATATTTGAGCATGTGATAATAATAAGAATGGTAAATATATCAAACTTACTCTTTCAAAAGTATGGACCATGTAATCGAAATCGTGTTATTTAAAACTTGTGCCATATTATCTTTTTGTCTTAAAAAAGAATGTAACAATAAATAGAAGAATATTAGGTTTGATTCGTCACAAAATTTAATATTTTTTCTATCATCAATAACTTTAAAAAATAATCAAAATAAATTAATATTTACTAAGTAATGTATTTAACTGACAAAGATAGAATTTTGAGAAAAGAGATATTGTAGGATAAAGTACAAGGCGAAGATATGTAAAAAGCAAGGTGAATAAAATATGAGTGCAATTGCACTTAGTGTTGAAACATTCTTATTAATTAAAGGAGGAGCAGTTGGGGAATTCCCGCTTTAGCTGTTAGCAAAGAAATGTGAAGTTGGCGGCCCTGCACATTGTCGCAGTTTTAATTGTAACGTTGGCAACCCTGTTTTAATTATGTTCGTTTGTTGGTTCTCATTGTGTGCTTAACAAGTTCTACAAAACCTGTGTTGAAGGTGGTGCAGCAGTTAATATAATATATTGTTTTCGGATTCGGTTTGGAGGAAGACCTATCCTACTACAGGAAAGTGGAAAAACAAAATAGCCGAGAATCTTTTTTAATACAATTTGTTACAATACCAAGGTTTTAGATTGTATTGAACCAATTATCCCTTCACATACCATCTCAGCTCTCAGATCAGCTCTACTGCCCCTTTAATGATTTAGTGTGGTAAAAATAATGGATTTTAAACATTACAATACAACAAATCAAACACCTTGTAATACATGACTATAAAATATAAAACATTTTGGACGCTTGAAGGTGGTATTTATTTTATTAATTTATGTAATCCATTTATAACTGGTTATAACATGAATTGTTGTATTATTGGCTAATTCTGGTAAAAAATATTATTAGTTATGTTTAAATATATTATTCTCATCTATGTAAGAGAAATAAATATACAAACAATCTAATTTTATGACCAAATTGGTCAAGAAAATGTTCCTTAATTCTTTATAGATAAGGAAATAGAACTTTACAGTTGAACTTTGTGTCAGATAGACTTGTGATCGATACAGATAATCACAATTAGTTATAGATTGCGTTTTGTTAAACATTTACTTCTGTACTGATAAAAATTCATTTAAAATGACAAAATACAATCACATCTATTTTCAATAATGAACTATTTTTATACCATATAAGCCTAATAAAATCGTCTAAAACAATCACACGGATCTGACTTTTTTATGAAAATAAAAGACTTATTTCATTAAAATAAAAAGAGATATTTTGAGTTAAATGTTGTCATATATTTCATGGCAAAAACATTATTTTGACGCTTGAAAGTTTCAAGCAAATAATTTATTACTTTGGGGGACACAGCGGAGGCCCGCGTCGCGCCGAGTTGTCGGGAGACTCCCGAAAAAAGAATGACATATTTATAATTTTTATTACACTTTTAAATCTTAACGCTGCAAAATATTACATTTTTGATTATATTATTTAGAAGTATACAATTTCTATTTGGTATTTCTAACTAAAATATACCAACTGTTGTTATACATATTCCCTGTATATTTATTGTTCACTAGGTCTTTATGATTTTTTTGCGTTTACAAATAGGTACATTCCGGATTTTCATCGTAACCTAATAAAGAGTTCAATATTTTACGTTTTATTCATAATTTCAGTTGAACTACACAAAGATATGTAAGGATGGAAAATAAATAATCCAGCATTTTGAATTATTAGCATTTTGAAAAATATTATTTGAAATATACATATAGGCCTATATTCGTTTGGCGGTATAAGCAGTACGCTGTATAGTATTATTCTTATTGCAAATGTTCAAAGCCGACATCTCCTTTAATTACCAACAGTTTTTGATAAAATTTTGTATTTATTTGTGAGTTACTTGTAAATTTGTTTTATTTTACTGTAGGTTGTCTTGCTTGAAATGGCTTTAAGGAAGAAAGTATGTGTCAGTTTGCTGATAACGTTTATTACTATTCAGATACTTAATAGATTTTACTGCTCTATCAAGGATACAAATACATTATTTTCAGCACTTTATTTTGTATAGACTTTGTAGTTTTAAAGGAACTTACAATTATTCTAAATCAAATATTAACAAGCCTTCCCATAAAAAAATATTCGTAAGGCATGTATTATTTACTTAGATTACTTTAAGAAGAGTATAGATTTAAGATTTTATGCATTGTGTAGGAAAATTATGGATTAAGTTATTATTATTACATGGATTGTTTTGAACAATTATTTAATCACCAATTATATATCAATAAAAAAATGTAAAGTATCGTATGGCTTTTCGAAGAGGGATGTCACCAATTAAGTGACAATTCTCTTCGCCTAATACCTACGCATTTTTGTTTTCTACGCAGGTGAACCAACGGCTTAACGTGACTTCCGAACCACGGGGTATACTGTATATATAAATTATATTCATTTATGTGCATTTGCACTTTGATAAACAAAAAACTGTTATTATTCTATTAGTTTTGACTACAAATTTTTAAATTGTAATAAATAAGAGCATTTATTTTAATAAAATAAAATTACAAGAAATAATAGTTTAGAAGGTTAAACATGACATTTATTTGTTAATTGACTTCTTTTTACAGTACTTTAACTTTGAATCAGAGGAACGAGGGTTTGGAAATGATTTCCAAGCTCAAAGTAAAATTAGGCAAAACTTGGTTTTTATGAATGTATTTGTTTCTTGATTATAATTATTTGTACATTGTAAAATATTTAATTGGCTTACAGGGGATTTCTTTACTGACATTTAACATAATTTATGGATGATATGTTCAAAAAGGTTCAAACGGATACAACAATAATTTAATAGTGTTATCATTGTAGGTGGAATATTTTTGCTTTGAGCTCGACACAGTATTAAATCGTTTACTGTCTTAAAACACAAGATGGAATTATATTACGTTGTAAGAATTGTGATTAAAGCTGACTGTTACTATTAAATCATTATAAGATTAAAAATAGTTGAATGATTATGGTTGATGGTTATAAAACGCTTCAATTCAGTTGATTATAAGTTAAAAATACCCTAGACAGTACTGAAATACCAAATAGTAAAGACCAAATTAATTCTCTAGTATTAAAAGCTCGATTATATTTCCCTAAACAGGCCATGGATGATTAACAATTACCGTATGTCTAAATTACTATTTTACTTAAACTTAATGGAGCACCGATCAAAAACGAGAATTTTAAAATCTGTGAAATGTATTTTCATCATTTCCAACATTATTTGTAAACTGACATTCTAATTATTAAGAGTTAGAGAAGATTTAACCAAATTTACTCAAACATAAACTGAATAAGCAGATTTTAAGTTATAACAAGAAATTAACTTACCGTTCGGTTGTTAGGTAATTGGATTAAAATGCTCTTAAATTGAAAATCAAACAATTTTATGTTATAAATCATAAAGTTAAGATACTCTGATTAAAAAAATAAGTTCCATATAGCTTCGCAAAATTTTAAGGCTCGTCTCGTTATCGTGGTAAGTTATCATTTTAACTTTTATATTTAAAAACTAATAAAACCGTATGAGGGGTAATATAGATATTTTAAGTATGAATTAAGAAATATTTATAAACTATTATTACGTTTACTGCATCACGCAAAATTTCTCAAAAACGGCTCTAACGATATTGATAAAAAGATTTATGGTTTGTATAGCTTAAGATGCCAAACAAAATGACACTACGCGTATGCCTGTCAAGTTCAGGGTCAGAAGTTATGGGGATTAAAGCGTTAAAAACCAATTTATTGAAATTTACTTAAAATTTCAATAATTAATCAAAATATACTTGAAACCATTGAATAAAAAATATATAATCCAGTATTTTTAATTATTAGTCTTCGTCAACTGGTTGCGGAGATAATTGGCATTTTCGTTTGGCGGTAAACACAGTGCGTTGTGTAATGTTATTCTTAAGGCAAATACTTAAACCGATATCTCCGTAACATTAGATACATTACTTGAAATGGCGACTTGTATATTACAAACCGATTTTAATAACATTTGGTATATATTTGCGAGATGAAATTGTGAATTCGTAATATAGGTTTTATTTTATTTCATTATAGGTTTTCTTGCTTTAAATGGGTTTAAGGGAGAAAGTATATGTCAGTTTGCTGATACCGTTTATTTTGTGAGAAATACATATGAGAACTTTTTTCATACTTTTTCAACGAAGCGTCGATTTTCGGAATTGCAGTTTTCCTTTCTAAATGATCTTTCTTGAACGTTTTATATTTTTAACACAAAAAAGTGTCATTTATATTTTATTAATTTAGGACGACCGCATATGTGTGGGAATAGTGAAAATGAGTTGTAATAAAATCGAGATTGACAAATATTTTGGGCACCGTAGGTTGAAACCTGAAACTTCGTGACTAAGTCAATGTTAAAAAAATAACATTAAGCCAACCAAAGAGACGAATCACTCAGATCGCGCCAGCCCAATATTTTGAATGAAAAGTCTGTGTTGGTTTGAAAGGAAAAAATGTTTCTAAGGCAAACCCTGACAAAAATTAAACGTGTGTTAAGTAAATATACCAAACACCTCCTAGTAAATACGATCTTCCGACTAGTAAATGTTAGTTAAACATTTTAACTGGGAAATCCTTAGCATCTCAAAACAAAACAGATTTAATAGGACACAAAACACAAAAAATCAACTTACTTGACACCTAGCTGAACTATTGAGAAGGCGGGGAAAAATATTTAGAAAACTACGTAATTTCGAGGGGTCAGATCGGCCGGCGACGAGAGTCCCTCTACGTCAGCGTTGGGACGCACACTGAGGCGCTCGCAACAATGAGTCACCGCGCCTGCGCCAGAGTGCGCGCGCCGCGCCGTCACCCGATACAATAATGCACATTATGAAACCTTACCTCCCCTAAATGACGTTATTTCACATTTTCATCGCTGCCAGGGGAGCTACAGTTTCCTTAAGTGGCGAGGTGTCTAAAGACGTCGCTTAGCCCGTCTCTAATGTCACTTACATTCGAATGGTTTATGGCGCCTGCGCTTGTCTTTTACGGGCTGGAACAGTGTAGCGCGTTTTAGAGGCGATAAATGTTATCTGCTCATGTTTTTCTTTGTTTCGGATATATCTACAAATCCAGCCAATCTTTAAAAAAACTTTCTGATAGGTTTGGATTATATTTGAGTTCAGAAGCATTCTCCAAATTAAACCGAACACGATTGATGTATACAAATTATCTTAGGTTATGCCTAAATATTTAGCGCTGACGAGTCTACCAAACAAACTTCTGGAATATAAGGTTACGTTTAAAAATTCAATCACATAAAAGTTATTTTACCTATTTTAACGGTTACTCCTTCATAATAATTATGAAATAACCTTTCTAAAAACATATATTTTTACCCCTTAAGGTTCACCTTCAGCCTTGTCTGGATTGGGGGATATATAAACATTATTTGGTAAAATTATAAGATCATTTGCAAATCATTATACCTTCATTAACTATATTTAATTTAAATTTTCTATTATTAATTTACAATATTTCAATCCTCTTACAAGTAAGTAATTTCGCAAGTAATTTTATTACAAGACTATTGGAGTCTTGTTCTTGGATTTTTTTTGTTTGTCCCGTGTTAAATTACTTCTGATGACGTTTGTTGTAAACTCAATCCTTATACAAAATGAAAAATTCCATACGAATGCAATAACAGTATTTCAGGCTAACTTTAAGGCAATTAAAAAAGAAGATTGAAGAACACAGGAAGAAGGCCAGCAAGTGCAAGAAAATACCTCGAGCAATATGGGTTCATCAAATAATTCACATGTTTATATAATCTCCAATCAACATAGGCCGAAAATGAGTCCAAAAACCAAAGAACCGAAGATAGCCCGGATGCCCGGATAGGCCGGATAGGCCGAAGATGGGTCTTATATTTTGAGATGGGTTCAAAATATACTTTTTTTTAGGTTCATACAATTATGACAAGTGTCACTGCATGTAAGGGTGTGTTTAGATGGTGTAAAGAAAAGAAATACTCATTTAAGTGCAATAGTTAGCACCGTCATGACTAACACATGACTTGAAGAATAATTTGAAATTGTAATTATTTTTAGTTTTGTCCGTTCTTTGGCGATAAACATACTGTCATAACATGAAAACTCTCACTCTCAATAAATAAAGGTTTTATGACTCATTTAAAACCGTCGCGTCGTCTTTTAAACGAAAATGTAGTCAAGTTTAACCAATCTGACTAATCTGAGCCTTCTGATTTTCAACTCTGTTTTAAAACTATACCCGTTATATTGTTTTAGACTAGATCGTATAAAACATTTCATTAGGAATTTAAAACACGATTGAGACAGAGTTTTTCACGAATAGAATTATTTCAGACGTAGAAAATCAACTAGAGGTTTCCGTTTTAAAAATAAAAGGGGGTACAGAAAAGCAGCAAGGATTGTTGTAAGCTAATCGAAACTGAAGATCTTTGACGGCAAAGCCTGGGAACAAATCTTGCGTGAAGACTGATCAGGTTCCCCACGACGTCACACCCACTGAGTAGACGGAGCCGAGGATCGGTGGTAAGGGTTGACCACCTAACGAGTAATCAGAATATGTCTATTAAAGCGAGAATTAATTTTATTGTGGAAATAGGAAACATTCTGTTTATTATTTTTAGGTAAAAGTGAACGCTTATGAACTTTACGACTGGATGAAAGTAACTGTCCCGAATCACCTGTGGTCGTTAGTTTTCATCGCGGTCCTCACGATATTGAGCTTGATGACAACCTTAGCTGTGTACATTTGCTTTGTAAGTACCATTCATAGCCAACATACATTTTGCTAGCTTCATAATTTTGGGAAATGTTTTTAAAGACCGAATACAGTAAGTCGTTTTATCTTGCGCTATGGAGACCGTTTACAAATGTAGTAGTTGTAGTGGAAGGAAAGCAATGAAAACACTACAGCTGATGTATTAAATCGTAATACCCTGACATGAAAATCATATCATAAGTACTTACAGTAAAATACTGTTGATGTTTGTTGAATTTTTTATCACATATATATCGGGGGCTAAAGAAGCTCTTTCTCCCTATGGAGAAAAAGAATCATCTGAAATTGAAGACGTTAGCTGTCCGCTTTTACTATTGTAAAACCAAAATCTGTAATGAGGAAGAGTGCAATATTACTAACCCAAACACAAATAAGTTGACAATAAACTGATTGTTTTAAATAGCGAAACAAGATGAAAGCGTCGTTGGGAGAAATCTTTCCAAGGTGAACAAATTCGGTTTTTTTAAGTAGTTAGCGGAATATACTTAGCGTTATAACGAAAAATATAGTTCATCACATGGGACAAAAGTTGTTTTTCGTTACTCGGCCATAAACTTAAACCTCGAACGAAAAACGTCACTTTAGTCCCTAGTAATGAAATATACTATTAGTTCTGGGGAGTTAGTAAGAACTGATAGTAACTCGTGTTGCAGTGCCTCGCCAACCGGCTGTGGTACAAGGACGACGAGGTGGCGCAGCACGACGCGCTAGCAATGAAGTGGTAACTCGACGGCTCGGCAGGTGGGGTGACAGTAACTCTTGTTGCAGTGCCTCGCCAACCGGCTGTGGTACAAGGACGACGAGGTGGCGCAGCACGACACACTGGTGACCTGGCGGCTCGGCAAGTGGGGTGACAGTAACTCTTGTTGCAGTGCCTCGCCAACCGGCTGTGGTACAAGGACGACGAGGTGGCGGTGCACGACGCTCTGGTGACCCGGCGGCTCGGCAGGTGGCGGTGACAGTAACTCTTGTTGCAGTGCCTCGCGTCCCAGCTGTGGTACAAGGACGACGAGGTGTCGGTGCACGACGCTCTGGTGACCCGGCAGCTCGGCAGGTGGCGGTGACAGTAACTCTTGTTGCAGTGCCTCGCCAACCGGCTGTGGTACAAGGACGACGAGGTGGCGCAGCACGACACACTGGTGACCTGGCGGCTCGGCAGGTGGGGTGACAGTAACTCTTGTTGCAGTGCCTCGCCAACCGGCTGTGGTACAAGGTCGACGAGGTGGCGGTGCACGTCGCCCTGGTGACCCGGCAGCTCGGCAGGTGGCGGTGACAGTAACTCTTGTTGCAGTGCCTCGCCAACCGGCTGTGGTACAAGGACGACGAGGTGGCGCAGCACGACACACTGGTGACCTGGCGGCTCGGCAGGTGGGGTGACAGTAACTCTTGTTGCAGTGCCTCGCCAACCGGCTGTGGTACAAGGTCGACGAGGTGGCGGTGCACGTCGCCCTGGTGACCCGGCAGCTCGGCAGGTGGCGGTGACAGTAACTCTTGTTGCAGTGCCTCGCCAACCGGCTGTGGTACAAGGACGACGAGGTGGCGCAGCACGACGCGCTGGTGACCCGGCGGCTCGGCAGGTGGCGGTGACGGTAACTCTTGTTGCAGTGCCTCGCCAACCGGCTGTGGTACAAGGACGACGAGGTGGCGGTACACGTCGCCCTGGTGACCCGGCGGTTTGGGCGTGGCGGTGACAGTAACTCTTGTTGCTGTGCCTCGCCAACCGGCTGTGGTACAAGGACGACGAGGTGGCGGTGCACGTCGCCCTGGTGACCGGGCGGCTCGGCAGGTGGCGGTGACAGTAACTCTTGTTGCAGTGCCTCGCCAACCGGCTGTGGTACAAGGACGACGAAAGGCGGTGCACGTCGCCCTAGTGACCCGGCGGCTCGGCAGGTGGCGGTGACGGTAACCCTTGTTGCAGTGCCTCGCCAACCGGCTGTGGTACAAGGTCGACGAGGTGGCGGTGCACGACGCTCTGGTGACCCGGCAGCTCGGCAGGTGGCGGTGACAGCAACTCTTGTTGCAGTGCCTCGCCAACCGGCTGTGGTACAAGGACGACGAGGTGGCGGTGCACGTCGCCCTGGTGACCCGGCGGCTCGGCAGGTGGCGGTGACAGTAACTCGTGTTGCAGTGCCTCGCCAACCGGCTGTGGTACAAGGACGACGAGGTGGCGGTGCACGACGCTCTGGTGACCCTGCAGCTCGGCAGGTGGCGGTGACAGTAACTCGTGTTGCAGTGCCTCGCCAACCGGCTGTGGTACAAGGACGACGAGGTGGCGGTGCACGACGCGCTGGTGACCCGGCGGCTCGGCAGGTGGGATGACAGTAACTCGTGTTGCAGTGCCTCGCCAACCGGCTGTGGTACAAGGACGACGAGGTGGCGCAGCACGACGCCCTGGTGACCCGGCGGCTCGGCAGGTGGGGTGACAGTAACTCGTGTTGCAGTGCCTCGCCAACCGGCTGTGGTACAAGGACGACGAGGTGGCGGTGCACGACGCCCTGGTGACCCGGCGGCTCGGCAGGTGGCGGTGATTGTAACTCTTGTTGCAGTGCCTCGCCAACCGGCTGTGGTACAAGGACGACGAGGTGGCGGTGCACGATGCCCTGGTGGCCCTGCGGCTCGGCAGGTGGGGTGACAGTAACTCGTGTTGCAGTGCCTCGCCAACCGGCTGTGGTACAAGGACGACGAGGTGGCGCAGCACGACGCCCTGGTGACCCGGCGGCTCGGCAGGTGGGGTGACAGTAACTCGTGTTGCAGTGCCTCGCCAACCGGCTGTGGTACAAGGACGACGAGGTGGCGGTGCACGACGCCCTGGTGACCCGGCGGCTCGGCAGGTGGCGGTGATTGTAACTCTTGTTGCAGTGCCTCGCCAACCGGCTGTGGTACAAGGACGACGAGGTGGCGGTGCACGATGCCCTGGTGGCCCTGCGGCTCGGCAGGTGGGGTGACAGTAACTCGTGTTGCAGTGCCTCGCCAACCGGCTGTGGTACAAGGACGACGAGGTGGCGGTGCACGACGCTCTGGTGACCCGCCGGCTCGGCAGGTGGGGTGACAGTAACTCGTGTTGCAGTGCCTCGCCAACCGGCTGTGGTACAAGGACGACGAGGTGGCGGTACACGACGCCCTGGTGACCCGGCGGCTCGGCAGGTGGCGGTGACAGTAACTCGTGTTGCAGTGTCTCGCCAACCGGCTGTGGTACAAGGACGACGAGGTGGCGCAGCAGGACGCGCTGGTGACCCGGTGGCTCGGGCGTGGCGGTGACAGTAACTCTTGTTGCAGTGCCTCGCCAACCGGCTGTGGTACAAGGACGACGAGGTGGCGCAGCACGACACGCTGGTGACTCGACGGCTCGGCAGGTGGCGGTGACAGTTACTCGTGTTGCAGTGCCTCGCCAACCGGCTGTGGTACAAGGACGACGAGGTGGCGCAGCACGACGCGCTGGTGACCCGGCGGCTCGGCAGGTGGCGGTGACGGTAACTCTTGTTGCAGTGCCTCGCCAACCGGCTGTGGTACAAGGACGACGAGGTGGCGGTACACGTCGCCCTGGTGACCCGGCGGCTCGGGCGTGGCGGTGACAGTAACTCTTGTTGCTGTGCCTCGCCAACCGGCTGTGGTACAAGGACGACGAGGTGGCGGTGCACGTCGCCCTGGTGACCGGGCGGCTCGGCAGGTGGCGGTGACAGTAACTCTTGTTGCAGTGCCTCGCCAACCGGCTGTGGTACAAGGACGACGAAAGGCGGTGCACGTCGCCCTGGTGACCCGGCGGCTCGGAGGTGGCGGTGACGGTAACCCTTGTTGCAGTGCCTCGCCAACCGGCTGTGGTACAAGGTCGACGAGGTAGCGGTGCACGACGCTCTGGTGACCCGGCAGCTCGGCAGGTGGCGGTGACAGCAACTCTTGTTGCAGTGCCTCGCCAACCGGCTGTGGTACAAGGACGACGAGGTGGCGGTGCACGTCGCCCTGGTGACCCGGCGGCTCGGCAGGTGGCGGTGACAGTAACTCGTGTTGCAGTGCCTCGCCAACCGGCTGTGGTACAAGGACAACGAGGTGGCGGTGCACGACGCTCTGGTGACCCGGCAGCTCGGCAGGTGGCGGTGACAGCAACTCTTGTTGCAGTGCCTCGCCAACCGGCTGTGGTACAAGGACGACGAGGTGGCGGTGCACGTCGCCCTGGTGACCCGGCGGCTCGGCAGGTGGCGGTGAAAGTAACTCGTGTTGCAGTGCCTCGCCAACCGGCTGTGGTACAAGGACGACGAGGTGGCGGTGCACGACGCTCTGGTGACCCGGCAGCTCGGCAGGTGGCGGTGACAGTAACTCGTGTTGCAGTGCCTCGCCAACCGGCTGTGGTACAAGGACGACGAGGTGGCGGTGCATGACGCGCTGGTGACCCGGCGGCTCGGCAGGTGGGGTGACAGTAACTCGTGTTGCAGTGCCTCGCCAACCGGCTGTGGTACAAGGACGACGAGGTGGCGCAGCACGACGCCCTGGTGACCCGGCGGCTCGGCAGGTGGGGTGACAGTAACTCGTGTTGCAGTGCCTCGCCAACCGGCTGTGGTACAAGGACGACGAGGTGGCGGTGCACGACGCCCTGGTGACCCGGCGGCTCGGCAGGTGGCGGTGATTGTAACTCTTGTTGCAGTGCCTCGCCAACCGGCTGTGGTACAAGGACGACGAGGTGGCGGTGCACGATGCCCTGGTGGCCCTGCGGCTCGGCAGGTGGGGTGACAGTAACTCGTGTTGCAGTGCCTCGCCAACCGGCTGTGGTACAAGGACGACGAGGTGGCGCAGCACGACGCCCTGGTGACCCGGCGGCTCGGCAGGTGGGGTGACAGTAACTCGTGTTGCAGTGCCTCGCCAACCGGCTGTGGTACAAGGACGACGAGGTGGCGGTGCACGACGCCCTGGTGACCCGGCGGCTCGGCAGGTGGCGGTGATTGTAACTCTTGTTGCAGTGCCTCGCCAACCGGCTGTGGTACAAGGACGACGAGGTGGCGGTGCACGATGCCCTGGTGGCCCTGCGGCTCGGCAGGTGGGGTGACAGTAACTCGTGTTGCAGTGCCTCGCCAACCGGCTGTGGTACAAGGACGACGAGGTGGCGGTGCACGACGCTCTGGTGACCCGCCGGCTCGGCAGGTGGGGTGACAGTAACTCGTGTTGCAGTGCCTCGCCAACCGGCTGTGGTACAAGGACGACGAGGTGGCGCAGCACGTCGCCCTGGTGACCCGGCGGCTCGGGCGTGGCGGTGACAGTAACTCTTGTTGCTGTGCCTCGCCAACCGGCTGTGGTACAAGGACGACGAGGTGGCGGTACACGTCGCCCTGGTGACCGGGCGGCTCGGCAGGTGGCGGTGACAGTAACTCTTGTTGCAGTGCCTCGCCAACCGGCTGTGGTACAAGGACGACGAAAGGCGGTGCACGTCGCCCTGGTGACCCGGTGGCTCGGGCGTGGCGGTGACAGTAACTCTTGTTGCAGTGCCTCGCCAACCGGCTGTTGTACAAGGACGACGAGGTGGCGCAGCACGACACGCTGGTGACTCGACGGCTCGGCAGGTGGCGGTGACAGTTACTCGTGTTGCAGTGCCTCGCCAACCGGCTGTGGTACAAGGACGACGAGGTGGCGCAGCACGACGCCCTGGTGACCCGGCGGCTCGGGCGTGGCGGTGACAGTAACTCTTGTTGCTGTGCCTCGCCAACCGGCTGTGGTACAAGGACGACGAGGTGGCGGTGCACGTCGCCCTGGTGACCGGGCGGCTCGGCAGGTGGCGGTGACAGTAACTCTTGTTGCAGTGCCTCGCCAACCGGCTGTGGTACAAGGACGACGAAAGGCGGTGCACGTCGCCCTGGTGACCCGGCGGCTCGGAGGTGGCGGTTACGGTAACCCTTGTTGCAGTGCCTCGCCAACCGGCTGTGGTACAAGGTCGACGAGGTAGCGGTGCACGACGCTCTGGTGACCCGGCAGCTCGGCAGGTGGCGGTGACAGAAACTCTTGTTGCAGTGCCTCGCCAACCGGCTGTGGTACAAGGACGACGAGGTGGCGGTGCACGTCGCCCTGGTGACCCGGCGGCTCGGCATGTGGCGGTGACAGTAACTCGTGTTGCAGTGCCTCGCCAACCGGCTGTGGTACAAGGACGACGAGGTGGCGGTGCACGACGCTCTGGTGACCCGGCAGCTCGGCAGGTGGCGGTGACAGCAACTCTTGTTGCAGTGCCTCGCCAACCGGCTGTGGTACAAGGACGACGAGGTGGCGGTGCACGTCGCCCTGGTGACCCGGCGGCTCTGCAGGTGGCGGTGAAAGTAACTCGTGTTGCAGTGCCTCGACAACCGGCAGTGGTACAAGGACGACGAGGTGGCGGTGCACGACGCTCTGGTGACCCGGCAGCTCGGCAGGTGGCGGTGACAGTAACTCGTGTTGCAGTGCCTCGCCAACCGGCTGTGGTACAAGGACGACGAGGTGGCGGTGCACGACGCCCTGGTGACCCGGCGGCTCGGCAGGTGGCGGTGATTGTAACTCTTGTTGCAGTGCCTCGCCAACCGGCTGTGGTACAAGGACGACGAGGTGGCGGTGCACGATGCCCTGGTGGCCCTGCGGCTCGGCAGGTGGGGTGACAGTAACTCGTGTTGCAGTGCCTCGCCAACCGGCTGTGGTACAAGGACGACGAGGTGGCGCAGCACGACGCCCTGGTGACCCGGCGGCTCGGCAGGTGGGGTGACAGTAACTCGTGTTGCAGTGCCTCGCCAACCGGCTGTGGTACAAGGACGACGAGGTGGCGGTGCACGACGCCCTGGTGACCCGGCGGCTCGGCAGGTGGCGGTGATTGTAACTCTTGTTGCAGTGCCTCGCCAACCGGCTGTGGTACAAGGACGACGAGGTGGCGGTGCACGATGCCCTGGTGGCCCTGCGGCTCGGCAGGTGGGGTGACAGTAACTCGTGTTGCAGTGCCTCGCCAACCGGCTGTGGTACAAGGACGACGAGGTGGCGGTGCACGACGCTCTGGTGACCCGCCGGCTCGGCAGGTGGGGTGACAGTAACTCGTGTTGCAGTGCCTCGCCAACCGGCTGTGGTACAAGGACGACGAGGTGGCGGTACACGACGCCCTGGTGACCCGGCGGCTCGGCAGGTGGCGGTGACAGTAACTCGTGTTGCAGTGTCTCGCCAACCGGCTGTGGTACAAGGACGACGAGGTGGCGCAGCAGGACGCGCTGGTGACCCGGTGGCTCGGGCGTGGCGGTGACAGTAACTCTTGTTGCAGTGCCTCGCCAACCGGCTGTGGTACAAGGACGACGAGGTGGCGCAGCACGACACGCTGGTGACTCGACGGCTCGGCAGGTGGCGGTGACAGTTACTCGTGTTGCAGTGCCTCGCCAACCGGCTGTGGTACAAGGACGACGAGGTGGCGCAGCACGACGCGCTGGTGACCCGGCGGCTCGGCAGGTGGCGGTGACGGTAACTCTTGTTGCAGTGCCTCGCCAACCGGCTGTGGTACAAGGACGACGAGGTGGCGGTACACGTCGCCCTGGTGACCCGGCGGCTCGGGCGTGGCGGTGACAGTAACTCTTGTTGCTGTGCCTCGCCAACCGGCTGTGGTACAAGGACGACGAGGTGGCGGTGCACGTCGCCCTGGTGACCGGGCGGCTCGGCAGGTGGCGGTGACAGTAACTCTTGTTGCAGTGCCTCGCCAACCGGCTGTGGTACAAGGACGACGAAAGGCGGTGCACGTCGCCCTGGTGACCCGGCGGCTCGGAGGTGGCGGTGACGGTAACCCTTGTTGCAGTGCCTCGCCAACCGGCTGTGGTACAAGGTCGACGAGGTAGCGGTGCACGACGCTCTGGTGACCCGGCAGCTCGGCAGGTGGCGGTGACAGCAACTCTTGTTGCAGTGCCTCGCCAACCGGCTGTGGTACAAGGACGACGAGGTGGCGGTGCACGTCGCCCTGGTGACCCGGCGGCTCGGCAGGTGGCGGTGACAGTAACTCGTGTTGCAGTGCCTCGCCAACCGGCTGTGGTACAAGGACAACGAGGTGGCGGTGCACGACGCTCTGGTGACCCGGCAGCTCGGCAGGTGGCGGTGACAGCAACTCTTGTTGCAGTGCCTCGCCAACCGGCTGTGGTACAAGGACGACGAGGTGGCGGTGCACGTCGCCCTGGTGACCCGGCGGCTCGGCAGGTGGCGGTGAAAGTAACTCGTGTTGCAGTGCCTCGACAACCGGCAGTGGTACAAGGACGACGAGGTGGCGGTGCACGACGCTCTGGTGACCCGGCAGCTCGGCAGGTGGCGGTGACAGTAACTCGTGTTGCAGTGCCTCGCCAACCGGCTGTGGTACAAGGACGACGAGGTGGCGGTGCATGACGCGCTGGTGACCCGGCGGCTCGGCAGGTGGGGTGACAGTAACTCGTGTTGCAGTGCCTCGCCAACCGGCTGTGGTACAAGGACGACGAGGTGGCGCAGCACGACGCCCTGGTGACCCGGCGGCTCGGCAGGTGGGGTGACAGTAACTCGTGTTGCAGTGCCTCGCCAACCGGCTGTGGTACAAGGACGACGAGGTGGCGGTGCACGACGCCCTGGTGACCCGGCGGCTCGGCAGGTGGCGGTGATTGTAACTCTTGTTGCAGTGCCTCGCCAACCGGCTGTGGTACAAGGACGACGAGGTGGCGGTGCACGATGCCCTGGTGGCCCTGCGGCTCGGCAGGTGGGGTGACAGTAACTCGTGTTGCAGTGCCTCGCCAACCGGCTGTGGTACAAGGACGACGAGGTGGCGCAGCACGACGCCCTGGTGACCCGGCGGCTCGGCAGGTGGGGTGACAGTAACTCGTGTTGCAGTGCCTCGCCAACCGGCTGTGGTACAAGGACGACGAGGTGGCGGTGCACGACGCCCTGGTGACCCGGCGGCTCGGCAGGTGGCGGTGATTGTAACTCTTGTTGCAGTGCCTCGCCAACCGGCTGTGGTACAAGGACGACGAGGTGGCGGTGCACGATGCCCTGGTGGCCCTGCGGCTCGGCAGGTGGGGTGACAGTAACTCGTGTTGCAGTGCCTCGCCAACCGGCTGTGGTACAAGGACGACGAGGTGGCGGTGCACGACGCTCTGGTGACCCGCCGGCTCGGCAGGTGGGGTGACAGTAACTCGTGTTGCAGTGCCTCGCCAACCGGCTGTGGTACAAGGACGACGAGGTGGCGCAGCACGTCGCCCTGGTGACCCGGCGGCTCGGGCGTGGCGGTGACAGTAACTCTTGTTGCTGTGCCTCGCCAACCGGCTGTGGTACAAGGACGACGAGGTGGCGGTACACGTCGCCCTGGTGACCGGGCGGCTCGGCAGGTGGCGGTGACAGTAACTCTTGTTGCAGTGCCTCGCCAACCGGCTGTGGTACAAGGACGACGAAAGGCGGTGCACGTCGCCCTGGTGACCCGGTGGCTCGGGCGTGGCGGTGACAGTAACTCTTGTTGCAGTGCCTCGCCAACCGGCTGTTGTACAAGGACGACGAGGTGGCGCAGCACGACACGCTGGTGACTCGACGGCTCGGCAGGTGGCGGTGACAGTTACTCGTGTTGCAGTGCCTCGCCAACCGGCTGTGGTACAAGGACGACGAGGTGGCGCAGCACGACGCCCTGGTGACCCGGCGGCTCGGGCGTGGCGGTGACAGTAACTCTTGTTGCTGTGCCTCGCCAACCGGCTGTGGTACAAGGACGACGAGGTGGCGGTGCACGTCGCCCTGGTGACCGGGCGGCTCGGCAGGTGGCGGTGACAGTAACTCTTGTTGCAGTGCCTCGCCAACCGGCTGTGGTACAAGGACGACGAAAGGCGGTGCACGTCGCCCTGGTGACCCGGCGGCTCGGAGGTGGCGGTTACGGTAACCCTTGTTGCAGTGCCTCGCCAACCGGCTGTGGTACAAGGTCGACGAGGTAGCGGTGCACGACGCTCTGGTGACCCGGCAGCTCGGCAGGTGGCGGTGACAGAAACTCTTGTTGCAGTGCCTCGCCAACCGGCTGTGGTACAAGGACGACGAGGTGGCGGTGCACGTCGCCCTGGTGACCCGGCGGCTCGGCATGTGGCGGTGACAGTAACTCGTGTTGCAGTGCCTCGCCAACCGGCTGTGGTACAAGGACGACGAGGTGGCGGTGCACGACGCTCTGGTGACCCGGCAGCTCGGCAGGTGGCGGTGACAGCAACTCTTGTTGCAGTGCCTCGCCAACCGGCTGTGGTACAAGGACGACGAGGTGGCGGTGCACGTCGCCCTGGTGACCCGGCGGCTCTGCAGGTGGCGGTGAAAGTAACTCGTGTTGCAGTGCCTCGCCAACCGGCTGTGGTACAAGGACGACGAGGTGGCGGTGCACGACGCTCTGGTGACCCGGCAGCTCGGCAGGTGGCGGTGACAGTAACTCGTGTTGCAGTGCCTCGCCAACCGGCTGTGGTACAAGGACGACGAGGTGGCGGTGCATGACGCGCTGGTGACCCGGCGGCTCGGCAGGTGGGGTGACAGTAACTCGTGTTGCAGTGCCTCGCCAACCGGCTGTGGTACAAGGACGACGAGGTGGCGCAGCACGACGCCCTGGTGACCCGGCGGCTCGGCAGGTGGGGTGACAGTAACTCGTGTTGCAGTGCCTCGCCAACCGGCTGTGGTACAAGGACGACGAGGTGGCGGTGCACGACGCCCTGGTGACCCGGCGGCTCGGCAGGTGGCGGTGATTGTAACTCTTGTTGCAGTGCCTCGCCAACCGGCTGTGGTACAAGGACGACGAGGTGGCGGTGCACGATGCCCTGGTGGCCCTGCGGCTCGGCAGGTGGGGTGACAGTAACTCGTGTTGCAGTGCCTCGCCAACCGGCTGTGGTACAAGGACGACGAGGTGGCGCAGCACGACGCCCTGGTGACCCGGCGGCTCGGCAGGTGGGGTGACAGTAACTCGTGTTGCAGTGCCTCGCCAACCGGCTGTGGTACAAGGACGACGAGGTGGCGGTGCACGACGCCCTGGTGACCCGGCGGCTCGGCAGGTGGCGGTGATTGTAACTCTTGTTGCAGTGCCTCGCCAACCGGCTGTGGTACAAGGACGACGAGGTGGCGGTGCACGATGCCCTGGTGGCCCTGCGGCTCGGCAGGTGGGGTGACAGTAACTCGTGTTGCAGTGCCTCGCCAACCGGCTGTGGTACAAGGACGACGAGGTGGCGGTGCACGACGCTCTGGTGACCCGCCGGCTCGGCAGGTGGGGTGACAGTAACTCGTGTTGCAGTGCCTCGCCAACCGGCTGTGGTACAAGGACGACGAGGTGGCGGTACACGACGCCCTGGTGACCCGGCGGCTCGGCAGGTGGCGGTGACAGTAACTCGTGTTGCAGTGCCTCGCCAACCGGCTGTGGTACAAGGACGACGAGGTGGCGCAGCAGGACGCGCTGGTGACCCGGTGGCTCGGGCGTGGCGGTGACAGTAACTCTTGTTGCAGTGCCTCGCCAACCGGCTGTGGTACAAGGACGACGAGGTGGCGCAGCACGACACGCTGGTGACTCGACGGCTCGGCAGGTGGCGGTGACAGTTACTCGTGTTGCAGTGCCTCGCCAACCGGCTGTGGTACAAGGACGACGAGGTGGCGCAGCACGACGCGCTGCACAGTGGGGAAAATAGTGTTATCTAGGAGAGCAAAAGTGAAAAATCGAAAGTTATATTTCGGCAGTATAATTGCTACAGAGGAATCCTTCATAGTTTAGTGATATGGAATCGGCCTTTGATATATTTTTAATCTATTTTAAAAGGTCAGATAACCCGACATACCTGCGCTCACGCTCACTAACCTTTGTGACATCGAAGAAGATATTACTGTTAGAATAACTTGCATCAAATTACGAGCTATTTTATTGTTATTCTTTGATTGTATTTGAGTTGGCAGATCCATTGAGAGGTGAAAACAATCGTACATTGCTATATTAATTTTTATTTATGTACATTAAAATTATATAGTTTCATAGTTATCACAATGAAAAAGTTTTTACATACAAGTATGCATTTCTATGCTTCGTTCGCCCTCGTTCGCCGTTGGAATTGCATAGTCTGAAAATTTAAAGTTTATTTTTCATGTTAATAGTGGTTTAATATGCCACAACTTGCCCCTGTACATCCTATCATGTTTTTTTTCGACAAATATATTTCTTCCTATCCCACCTTTTTTTGAAGATGTGTTTTGATTGGTCATGAGGCAAGTGTGCTTTTAATTGTGACATATAATTTAACTATAGAACGTATTTTAAAATGTTTCATGACCACAATTTCATTTCCAAAATAAATTTGGCATGACTTAGAACGGGACATTTTCTAATTAATAAAGTTTTAATGGATATAAGACATATTAATTTTCGTTGACATGAAAAAGCATATGGAGAAACTAATTTCTGTAAAATTAAAAGCCCTTTGGTTAAAGTTTCTTAGAATTTACCTAAAACTTAAAATAGTTTTCCCTCATGGTAGCAAACACCGTATTAAATTTTCATGTTATTTTCATAGAAATTACCAAACATTTTTATGAACTATCAAAATTTACCTAAATGCTTATATTCTTAAGCCGATGCTTTCAACTTATTTTCCCTAATGAAAGGTGTTTGATGTTTCAGGTAGGTGTGTTCGTGTTTAATGGCATATTTAAAGTATAAACTTACAATAATTTAACGCGTTGTATAGTGTGCTTTGGTTTTAATGATTTGGTTTCTTTCATAGCTGCGAATTTGATAAAATATAGTCTTAATTTTTAAACCATTATTCTATTAAATATATTTTATTTAAGGGACACTTTCAATCAAAAAGAAAGTTTTATTTTATTTCTGGTAGACCAAAAGATTGAACCAAGAAACAATGCTGCTGTTATGAATTATGTCCTTGAAAAAGTGGCAAACAGTTTCGCAAACATCAAACGTAGATGAAGATGAAATGGCTATTCTTTTCACATACTGGTTAAACATATTTTCTTTTTTGTAGCTAGTTTATCATGAACGTTAAGTAATGTGTTCTAAAAGCTATGTTTATAATTATAAGGAAGTATGCAATTTTTCCAATTTATTCATCTTACTATAGGTACTTCATAATTCGCTTACCTTGTCTTTGTTTAAAACTCCCATTCTATGTTTGTGAATTGTTTAATTTAATATAAATACTTATAATTAGCCAATCTAAATGTAATTTAAATTATATCAACACTGTTTAGTAATGTGGAACATGAGAATAACGTGCGTGATTTTACATTAGGCTGTATACGCGTTATTTTGAATTTAAGACCTGTATATGCGTTCCTATCTTCCAGTTACGCTCCACGCTTTTGTTAGAAGGTAAATTTCTTCTATATAAACACTTTTTAACCGATAAATAATGTACTTATTGGCTACATTTCAAATATGGACTTTAGCTCTCCTAATCAACTAAATTTCCCCACTGTGCGCTGGTGACCCGGCGGCTCGGCAGGAGGGGTGACAGTAACTCGTGTTGCAGTGCCTCGCCAACCGGCTGTGGTACAAGGACGACGAGGTGGCGCAGCACGACGCGCTGGTGACCCGGTGGCTCGGCAGGAGGGGTGACAGTAACTCGTGTTGCAGTGCCTCGCCAACCGGCTGTGGTACAAGGACGACGAGGTGGCGCAGCACGACACGCTGGTGACCCGGCGGCTCGGCAGGAGGGGTGACAGTAACTCGTGTTGCAGTGTCTCGCCAACCGGCTGTGGTACAAGGACGACGAGGTGGCGCAGCACGACGCGCTGGTGACCCGGCGGCTCGGCAAGTGGCGGTGACAGTAACTCTTGTTGCAGTGCCTCGCCAACCGGCTGTGGTACAAGGACGACGAGTTGGCGGAGCACGACGCGCTGGTGACTCGACGGATCGGCAGGTGGCGGTGACAGTAACTCGTATTGCAGTGCCTCGCCAACCGGCTGTGGTACAAGGACGACGAGGTGGCGCAGCACGACGCGCTGGTGACCCGGCGGCTCGGCAGGTGGCGGTGACAGTAACTCGTGTTGCAGTGCCTCGCCAACCGGCTGTGGTACAAGGACGACGAGGTGGCGCAGCACGACGCGCTGGTGACTTGGCGGCTCGGCAGGTGGCGGTGACAGTAACTCGTGTTGCAGTGCCTCGCCAACCGGCTGTGGTACAAGGACGACGAGGTGGCGCAGCACGACGCGCTGGTGACCCGGCGGCTCGGCAGGTGGGGTGACAGTAACTCGTGTTGCAGTGCCTCGCCAACCGGCTGTGGTACAAGGACGACGAGGTGGCGCAGCACGACGCGCTGGTGACCCGGCGGCTCGGCAGGTGGCGGTGACAGTAACTCGTGTTGCAGTGCCTCGCCAACCGGCTGTGGTACAAGGACGACGAGGTGGCGCAGCACGACGCGCTGGTGACTTGGCGGCTCGGCAGGTGGCGGTGACAGTAACTCGTGTTGCAGTGCCTCGCCAACCGGCTGTGGTACAAGGACGACGAGGTGGCGCAGCACGACGCGCTGGTGACCCGGCGGCTCGGCAGGTGGGGTGACAGTAACTCGTGTTGCAGTGCCTCGCCAACCGGCTGTGGTACAAGGACGACGAGGTGGCGCAGCACGACGCGCTGGTGACCCGGCGGCTCGGCAGGTGGCGGTGACAGTAACTCGTGTTGCAGTGCCTCGCCAACCGGCTGTGGTACAAGGACGACGAGGTGGCGCAGCACGACGCGCTGGTGACCCGGCGGCTCGGCAGGTGGGGTGACAGTAACTCGTGTTGCAGTGCCTCGCCAACCGGCTGTGGTACAAGGACGACGAGGTGGCGCAGCACGACGCGCTGGTGACCCGGCGGCTCGGCAGGTGGCGGTGACAGTAACTCGTGTTGCAGTGCCTCGCCAACCGGCTGTGGTACAAGGACGACGAGGTGGCGCAGCACGACGCGCTGGTGACTCGACGGATCGGCAGGTGGCGGTGACAGTAACTCGTATTGCAGTGCCTCGCCAACCGGCTGTGGTACAAGGACGACGAGGTGGCGCAGCACGACGCGCTGGTGACCCGGCGGCTCGGCAGGTGGCGGTGACAGTAACTCGTGTTGCAGTGCCTCGCCAACCGGCTGTGGTACAAGGACGACGAGGTGGCGCAGCACGACGCGCTGGTGACCCGGCGGCTCGGCAGGTGGCGGTGACAGTAACTCGTGTTGCAGTGCCTCGCCAACCGGCTGTGGTACAAGGACGACGAGGTGGCGCAGCACGACGCGCTGGTGACCCGGCGGCTCGGCAGGTGGCGGTGACAGTAACTCGTGTTGCAGTGCCTCGCCAACCGGCTGTGGTACAAGGACGACGAGGTGGCGCAGCACGACGCCTGGTGACTCGACGGATCGGCAGGTGGCGGTGACAGTAACTCGTATTGCAGTGCCTCGCCAACCGGCTGTGGTACAAGGACGACGAGGTGGCGCAGCACGACGCGCTGGTGACCCGGCGGCTCGGCAGGTGGCGGTGACAGTAACTCGTGTTGCAGTGCCTCGCCAACCGGCTGTGGTACAAGGACGACGAGGTGGCGCAGCACGACGCGCTGGTGACCCGGCGGCTCGGCACCGGTGACAGCGCCTCCCTTCCGCGCTCGCCGCGGTATTCCGGCTTCTACGTCTGCTAGCAGCGCCACTCGAATTCTTAACTGTTTAAAAACAAATTATTTGTTGGAGATTAATTTTTTTATATGAACTGCAATAAAGTAGGCCTACTATCTAAAAAATGTTTATCTGCATATACCCATGCAAAAAATGCAAAAAACAAGTTTGATTTTACAATTATTTATAGCTTTATTACACTTAAAAAGCAGACGGTGCATACCCATTTTAAATAGAGAAATAAATCTTTGGCTGTTAGGCTGTATCCGGCAGATCTGAGGGCAACTATTGCCACCATGAATGAAGATTGAGATAGAAAAACTGATACGTTCTGGGTTCTTAAGGACGGACATGCTGGCTAATGCCTGGACAGTGTTGGAATATATTGGCTTGGTTTCTGCCGACGAATTAAACTAGGCATATCGGCATTATCCTATGGTCTTACATGAGTAATGTTATGTGATCACTAGCCACATAATAAGCCAGTGGCCCCCACACGCTGGCGCTGGCCTAACTTGCTTTTACAATTCTGTCAAAAACGACCCCGGAGGATTCCCTTGAAATTTTGGAATCAATTAATTTCTGCCTCATACTCAAGTTTCATGGAGGTAATTTGGCCAGAGAAAATCTAATAACGTAATAGTTATTATACTGGGTTGGGCGGCAGGAAAAGCGGGAGGGTGGCGGATTGTCAGGCACTGGCTTATACGGGGGTCAATGTCAGCTACTGGCTTATTTACGGGGCTGGGGGCAGGGAAGGTGGACAGGCGGCTGCAATGTCAGCTACTGGCTTATTTACGGGGCTGGGGGCAGGGAAGGTGGACAGGCGGCTGCAATGTCAGCTACTGGCTTATTATACGGGGCAGGGCGGCAGGGAAGGTGGACAGGTGGCTGCAATGTCAGCTACTGGCTTATTATACGGGGCAGGGCAGCAGGGAAGGTGGAAAGGTGGCTGCAATGTCAGCTACTGGCTTATTATACGGGGCAGGGCGGCAGGGAAGGTGGGCAGGCGGCTGCAGTGTCAGCTACTGGCTTATTATACGGGGCAGGGCGGCAGGGAAGGTGGGCAGGCGGCTGCAGTGTCAGCTACTGGCTTATTATACGGGGCAGGGCGGCAGGGAAGGTGGGCAGGCGGCTGCAGTGTCAGCTACTGGCTTATTATACGGGGCAGGGCGGCAGGGAAGGTGGGCAGGCGGCTGCAGTGTCAGCTACTGGCCTATTATACGGGGCAGGGCAGCAGGGAAGGTGGACAGGCGGCTGCAGTGTCAGCTACTGGCTTATTATACTGGGCAGGGCGGCGGGGAAGGTGGGCAGGCGGCTGCAGTGTCAACTACTGGCTTATTATACGGGGCAGGGCAGCAGGGAAGGTGGACAGGCGGCTGCAGTGTCAGCTACTGGCTTATTATACTGGGCAGGGCGGCAGGGAAGGTGGGCAGGCGGCTGCAGTGTCAGCTACTGGCTTATTATACGGGGCAGGGCAGCAGGGAAGGTGGACAGGCGGCTGCAGTGTCAGCTACTGGCTTATTATACGGGGCAGGGCAGCAGGGAAGGTGGGCAGGCGGCTGCAGTGTCAGCTACTGGCTTATTATACTGGGCAGGGCGGCGGGGAAGGTGGACAGGCGGCTGCAGTGTCAACTACTGGCCTATTATACGGGGCAGGGCGGCGGGGAAGGTGGACAGGCGGCTGCAGTGTCAGCTACTGGCTTATTATACGGGGCAGGGCGGCAGGGAAGGTGGGCAGGCGGCTGCAGTGTCAGCTACTGGCTTATTATACTGGGCAGGGCGGCGGGGAAGGTGGACAGGCGGCTGCAGTGTCAACTACTGGCCTATTATACGGGGCAGGGCGGCGGGGAAGGTGGACAGGCGGCTGCAGTGTCAGCTACTGGCTTATTATACTGGGCAGGGCGGCGGGGAAGGTGGACAGGCGGCTGCAGTGTCAGCTACTGGCTTATTATACTGGGCAGGGCGGCGGGGAAGGTGGACAGGCGGCTGCAGTGTCAACTACTGGCCTATTATACGGGGCAGGGCGGCGGGGAAGGTGGACAGGCGGCTGCAGTGTCAGCTACTGGCTTATTATACTGGGCAGGGCGGCGGGGAAGGTGGACAGGCGGCTGCAGTGTCAACTACTGGCCTATTAAACGGGGCAGGGCGGCAGGGAAGGTGGGCAGGCGGCTGCAGTGTCAGCTACTGGCTTATTATACTGGGCAGGGCGGCGGGGAAGGTGGACAGGCGGCTGCAGTGTCAACTACTGGCCTATTATACGGGGCAGGGCAGCAGGGAAGGTGGGCAGGCGGCTGCAGTGTCAGCTACTGGCTTATTATACTGGGCAGGGCGGCGGGGAAGGTGGACAGGCGGCTGCAGTGTCAACTACTGGCCTATTATACGGGGCAGGGCGGCGGGGAAGGTGGACAGGCGGCTGCAGTGTCAGCTACTGGCTTATTATACTGGGCAGGGCGGCGGGGAAGGTGGACAGGCGGCTGCAGTGTCAACTACTGGCCTATTATACGGGGCAGGGCGGCAGGGAAGGTGGACAGGCGGCTGCAGTGTCAGCTACTGGCTTATTATACGGGGCAGGGCGGCAGGGAAGGTGGGCAGGCGGCTGCAATGTCAGCTACTGGCTTATTATACTGGGCAGGGCGGCAGGGAAGGTGGACAGGCGGCTGCAGTGTCAGCTACTGGCTCATTATACGGGGCAGGGCAGCAGGGAAGGTGGACAGGCGGCTGCAGTGTCAGCTACTGGCTTATTATACGGGGCAGGGCGGCGGGGAAGGTGGACAGGCGGCTGCAGTGTCAGCTACTGGCCTATTATACGGGGCAGGGCGGCAGGGAAGGTGGACAGGCGGCTGCAGTGTCAACTACTGGCCTATTATACGGGGCAGGGCGGCGGGGAAGGTGGACAGGCGGCTGCAGTGTCAGCTACTGGCCTATTATACGGGGCAGGGCGGCGGGGAAGGTGGACAGGCGGCTGCAGTGTCAGCTACTGGCTTATTATACGGGGCAGGGCGACAGGGAAGGTGGACAGGCGGCTGCAGTGTCAGCTTCTCGCTTATTATACGGGGCAGGGCGGCAGGGAAGGTGGCCAGGCGGCTGCAGTGTCAGCTACTGGCTTATTATACGGGGCAGGGCGGCAGGGAAGGTGGCCAGGCGGCTGCAGTGTCAGCTACTGGCTTATTATACGGGGCAGGGCGGCAGGGAAGGTGGACAGGCGGCTGCAGTGTCAGCTACTGGCTTATTATACGGGGCAGGGCGGCAGGGAAGGTGGCCAGGCGGCTGCAGTGTCAGCTACTGGCTTATTATACGGGGCAGGGCGGCAGGGAAGGTGGACAGGCGGCTGCAGTGTCAGCTACTGGCTCATTATACGGGGCAGGGCGGCAGGGAAGGTGGACAGGCGGCTGCAGTGTCAGCTACTGGCTTATTATACTGGGCAGGGCGGCAGGGAAGGTGGACAGGCGGCTGCAGTGTCAGCTACTGGCTTATTATACGGGGCAGGGCGGCGGGGAAGGTGGACAGGCGGCTACAGTGTCAGCTACTGGCTTATTATACGGGGCAGGGCGGCAGGGAAGGTGGACAGGCGGCTGCAGTGTCAGCTACTGGCTTATTATACGGGGCAGGGCGGCAGGGAAGGTGGACAGGCGGCTGCAGTGTCAGCTACTGGCTCATTATACGGGGCAGGGCGGCAGGGAAGGTGGACAGGCGGCTGCAGTGTCAGCTACTGGCTCATTATACGCGGCAGGGCGGCAGGGAAGGTGGAAAGGCGGCTGCAGTGTCAGCTACTGGCTCATTATACGGGGCAGGGCGGCAGGGAAGGTGGACAGGCGGCTGCAGTGTCAGCTACTGGCTTATTATACGGGGCTGGGGGCAGCAAAGGTGGACAGGCGGCTGCAGTGTCAGCTACTGGCTTATTATACGGGGCAGGGCGGTAGGGAAGGTGGACAGGCGGCTGCAGTGTCAGCTACTGGCTTATTATACGGGGCAGGGCGGTAGGGAAGGTGGACAGGCGGCTGCAGTGTCAGCTTCATGCTCATTACACGTAATTACCTTCCCTCGGGTCACCTGCGCTCGGCCCTAATAAACACGTACTTCTTATCTCCTAAACTTTGTTTTATTCATATGACACATTTTTATAAACGAGTTGGTTTGTTTCTTATTGGTTTTTAACGTTAACTTGATTTCATTAAATCTGTAATTAACTTCTGTTTTAGTTAATTACAGATTCAGTTAATTAGGGCCGTCTGTTTTAGTAAATAATTTAGTTTCTGTTTTGTTTACATGATCTTGGATTTCGGGTAAACGCCCGATTCTACCATTATTAGCCCGCTCTTATGTGCTAGTTCTACTAATTAGTTAAGCGACTAAATGTCAATCTGCGTCCCACAACGGCCACTAGTACATTATATATTGGTGTGAATTTGCCCCAGGTTTATGAATCTATGAGCTTCATGAAGCTTTATCTAAATGACCTCGAGCCGTCCCCGGGGTCCTCGTGTCATACCTCGACCGTGGTGTTAAATCGTTTAGCTAATCAAATCATGTCAATCTGTGGCTCGATAGTGGCTGGATCATAAAATTAGGTTGAGGAATACAAACAGCCTTTTGGGATTTCAAACTGTACAATTATAAAGATGTGAGTTAAACATATAACCAATGAACTCAAAACACCCAAAACAAACTAATAATTCAATCTCACGAAAAAATTAAATTCAATCATATGGTCAGTTTTATAGTAATTAAAACATCCCTGTTGCAACAGACCTACATCTCCCGCCAATTTCAATAAAACATATTATCAATCCTCATAATTAAACATATCATATATTATGCTACATTTTCAGGCAGTTTAGACAGAGACATTCCCCCCCCCCCTCCAAATGCTCTAACTTTCTTTATTAAATTTAAAAATAATTTATATTTTTTGATATAGTATATATTTTCTGCAAAATCTTGATCAATGAACTCTAACTATTCAAAATAAACACAAATAAAATATTCAACACCTGCAAATTTAATCATATGTTCAGAATTGTATTTTTTTAAAACATCTCAAATCAGGGTGACTATAATTTTTGGAGGGAAAAATTAAAAACAAAATATTGGACAACGTACTGTGTTTAGCACATCCAATATTATCCAATATCTAAGCAACGGATTGACGTAGAATAATAATTCAAAATGCTAAATTGTTTGTTTTTTTAAGCTGAATTAAATTTTGACAATTAAGCTTAAAAATAATTGGTAAAAAGGTGTTAAATCTTGAAAATAAATTTTATTTTGTGAAAAAACCTTCTTAGAGTAAATCAATCTTGCTGGTTTGCGAACTCGAAGTCATGAATGACGCTTTACACGTTTGTTCCAAATTTCATCAAGATTGGACCTTATTTTACAAAAGTTATCGCGCCTACGGACAGGTATATATATATATATATATATATATATATATATATATATACATATATATGAAAATGAACGAACAGTGTTTTTGGGGTCTAGGGACCTCAAAATGAAAAAATAACATGGTCCCGGGCTTAAGTCTCACCGTGCCGCCTACGGTAATAGCTACTTCCCTATAGGGAAAATTCGCTAAAAGTACATTAATAGTGAGCACTGCATTTATTCTGCAAATCCAAGATTCATCAAAATAATTAAACTAAAAATTAAACATAAACAATAACACAAAAACATAACCATGTGATTCAAATTAAAATGGACAATCAAATGATTTCAATCAAATATATCAACATCTTCCCTTTTCTAACAAGTCTTTATGTTCGCAAAAATCTTCTATTTCTTATATATTTCTTTCCTTGAAATTCTACTTCATACTTTCTTCTACCTTCCTTCTGAACAATCTTTCCTTCATTCATTTTCAGTTAAGATCGTCGTTTAAACCAAACATTTTGGCCTACGCTCAAAGGAGGGAGTTCTCTAGTTCCATAGTCGAACTGTTTTTTATATTTCATTTTCCTCTGATCCCACAATTCCTTAACATTATTGGGTATTTGAAGTTGGAGCAGCTTTGGCATAATAGGAAGCCGACTTTGCGTTCTTCTGTTCATGAGCAGTTTGGCTGGACTATAGCATATCCCTTGAAGAAGAGTATTTCGAAGCTCCAGAAGCGCTTGTTGAAAATCAATCCCATCTTCTCGGGATTTTTTCAGTACATTTTTTAATATCTTGACTGCTGACTCTTCTTTTCTAGGGTGGAGATGGTAGGGTGGAGATAGTACTATTTTAAATTTCCAGTGTTGCGCGAAATTATTAAAATTTTGAGCTTTGAGCGGTGTACCACTGTCTGCAACCACAACTTCTGGTATTCCATATCTGGCAAAGAGCTCCTTGCAAAATGTGATGAGGGTTTCACTAGTACATTTGGTTGTTTTCTTTACTTCAGAGAAAGATTAATAGTAATCTGTCACAATCAAATAATGTGTGGAGCCCTCCTGAACAAAATCGATGGCAATTTTCTGCCAAGGTCTTTCTGGGGTCTTGTCCTGAAGGAGGGGCTCTCTTTGTTGATTGGGTGCATATTTTTTACAGATCTTGCAGGACCCAACTACACTTTGTATGTCTTTATTTAAACATGGCCAAAAGAAAACATCTCTGGCTCTTCTTATGTATGAGTCTGCGCCTTGATGTGGTGAATGTATAACTTGAATCAATTCTTGTCTTAAACTAAAAGGAATGACGATTCGTTCCCCTTTAAGAATAATTCCCTCTTCTGTCGTCAGCTCATCCCGAAATGACCAATATGCTTTTTGATCTTCTGGAAGTTGTTTTCTTGTTGAAGGCCATCCTCTTTGAATAATATTAACTAACTTTACCATCGTTGGGTCTTTTAGGGTGTTACTTTTGATCTGCGAGAGTCTCTTATCAGTCACATTCAAGAACTGAATTGAGCTTGTTTTTTCAAAACTTCTCAAGGTATCCGTCGAAAATATCTACACATTTTTATCGTTATATTGCTTGTTACCTACCACAGGAGCTCGTGACAAAAAATCTGCGATTAGCATACATTTTCCAGGTTTGTAAACTACATTAAACGAAAATCTTTGCAGACGAAGAAGCATTCGTAGCAGCCGTTTTGGTTTCTTTGGTTCAAAGGTTTCTTAAAAATTGTCTCTAATGGCTTGTGATCTGTTTCAACTGAAATGTCAGGTTTACCAAAAAGGTATTGTTCAAATCTTTCCAGAGCATAAACGACCACCAAACATTCTTTTTCAGTCTGTGCATAAAATGATTCTGTCTTGCTAAGCGTTCTGGACACATATGCCACTGGCTTACCACCTTGTAAAAGAGAAGCCCCTAAACCAATCTGGCTTGCATCACATTGTACAGTTACAGGTTTGTTAATATCAAAATACTGCAACGTTGGGGCTGATGTTACCATGCGAATAAGTTTATGGAACGCATCATCGTGTAGTTTTCCCCATAACCAAACTGAATCATCTTTTAAAATCGATCGTAGTGGTGCTGAACTTCTGATAGCTTAGGTTTTCCCAGGTAATTTACAAAACCTAAAAATCGTAAATTTTTTTTGATCCGGTTTCAGGCCATCGGCACTGATTATATGACCCATGTATTTAATCTCTCGCATTACTTTTTGCTGGGATAGATTTGCCAAAGCATCAAAATCGCACTTTCTCGCGATGACATGTAACCTATTTATGAATTCTTCGCATGATTCTTCATTTTCTTGCATAGCGCTATTAAATGTAAAACGTTCATAGGTTACATTTTTCGCTTCTTTAAAATACTCGTCTAATCTTGAAATTACATATTCAACGTCTGATGGTTCATCGCATAGTTTATTTATTAGCTTTAGGGCTTTCCCAACTATAACTGAGAGGAATAGTGCAAGCCTGTCCTTCCTGTTTGACAAGTTATTTAATTTAGAGCTGCATGCTTCTGTCAAGGTGACACAATTACAACCCTTACATACCTCAATATTAATAGTTTGTTGAATATACAAATGATAAATACTCAATAATTAAAAAATATAAGTATGTTTCAAAGTGTACCGAACTTATTAATACACAATGATAAAAAATTAATCAATACAATTTATCTCTAGGTAGCTAAAAGGACTTAAACATGAAATTTGGAAAATGGCAAGTAAATCGTTGAATGGAATGAATTTCCGTGACAATATTGGTGGATATAGCGGATCGTCCGCACCTGTGGCGATAGCCGCGCCTTTGTTGTAACGGGCGGGTGAACGCGCGGCAATCAGGCGGAAAGATAACGCTCGATACCGACCTTACACCGGCCTCCATCAGGCGGGGAATTTTAAACTGGTTTATTAATTAATCAATGAAGCATTATAGAGAAGTAGATACAGAGTGTTTCCAAATTATCCATGAAACATTGTGATGTCTGTTTCATGGATCAATAAAAAAACATATCGGCACTGGAAATAGCCTATGTCATATATTCTGTTTTTTTTTTAGCCGGTATTATGTTATTTAGTACAATACAATACTATCGACTCTAAATTTTAAATTTTACATTCAATATAGGCCTTTACTTTTTTTAAAGAAGAATTTATTGTTGAACCCTTTATCTTGTTTAGATGGACTTATTGTTGAACTTTTGAAATAATAAAATTTTACGTCCTAACAATGAAATGTATCTAAATAAATAGATTTTAGGGTGCATATACCTACTAGTAGCTCCGCAACCAGGCTCTTTGTGTTGAGCACTCCTCCGCTGTTCGGGATAAACACCGGTTTTTAAGGTAAGTAAATTAAATCTCTTGAACAAATTACTAATTTAAGTTTAAAGTTTCAGCTCTTATATGGTTTAAAATGTGGTCCTTAATCTCCAGTGTACCGTGTGATCATATCGCCTTGGCAGAGTGATCACAAAAAATCTGCCTTGCGCGCTCATTTCTCTGGATGGCAAGAAAAAAGCTAAGAACGTATATACCCGTTATTTCTGCTATATTCGGTTGAATGTGTTTCCAAACCAGCAGAATCCCTGTTTCGAGTAAACAGCGTTTCAGTAAAGTGATTTCTGTCTCAGGGTCAAAAATGAGAGTAAGACAATGAGAGACGATATGAGGTTTACAATAGCGACGTCGAGTCAGAGGCATTACAGAGCCGTATATATTGGCCCCTCGGGCCCATCGCAATACACCACATGCATCGGACTGTTTGGTTGCCCTTCGCGGAACAAATACACAATCTCGGCAGCGTCTCTTTGTGCTGCTATGTCTTTGGTTACGAAGTAAGTGTTCAAATATTACAATTTTATTTCTTTCGGGTTAGTTATTTTTGGGTCAATTAGATGGACTTACGCTGTTTCCTTGTTTACTCCTCTTCTGAATTTTCGGAGCCACAATGTTATTTTCATAGAAAGTGAAAAAATATTCAAGTTAATTGAAGTGGTACTGGCAAAATAGTTATTAGGCTAATATATTTATGAAAACAATATAGAGTAGGAATCACCTAAGTTGGCCAAAACGAAAATAAACAAACTATTATCTTCTTACGAACCGAAGCATAAAATCCAGCTGTGCTGAAAACATAGCTAATGAACATTGTTTTAGTATAGCAGTTGCAGTAAAGGGAAAGTTCTGATGCAATATTGCAACTGGAAGTTCTCTTGCGCAGCTTAAAATATTAATGTTTGGCTTTTTCAAATTAAATTTGTATTAACACGGACAGGGTGTGTCATGGATGCGGCATGATTAATAGTCTGATGAAATATGTATGATGAAAAATAGGCCAGTTTATGAATAGCCATTACTACTTGCTGCAAGTCAGCATCCGACAAGAAAGGTTCATATTGCGTTCAAAACTTATCAAAATTGGTCCAGGAAAAAAATAAACAAGCAGCAAAACAAACTAAAATAAATGTCAATCAAGAAATATAATCAAATTAAACTTTCCCGCTGTGTAAAAAGGTTAAATGAAAATAGAAAATTCTTAAAATAGGTGATATTTTAAACATTATATAAACTAAAAGATTACCACGAATAACTTTCTACCAAAAGTCTGTTTTAACCGCATAAGATTATTTTATTTCAAATTCTCTTTACCTGAGTGTTTTGTAAAACTAGGGTTAACTAGAAGTAAAAATTAAGGGAACCTTTGAGAAAAATAAATACGTATAACTTTTGCAGCAAACTTGTAATCTCAGCAAATTTCAAAATAATTATGACAAAGCCTCAAAACACGTAAACCCAAAGTAAGTCCACAAACAAGCATGGAAAAATATTGTTAGAAAGACATGAGGATAGGATGTGGTATGTAGAGTTTCTACCTAGGGAATGTAAATAAGGTAGAGATTTTAGGCCATAATCCAATTGGGATGAATAAGATGAAGCCACTTGCAAGATTTTACACAGATACGTAGAGAAAAAGCGATCTATACAATTTGCTTTATTTCCCATAAGGTCAACATTGGGAATGGAGGACTCTTCGGTTTGCTGACAGTGAAATGTATGAATGGGAATTTTTTGCCATTATCCAGTGGATATCAACCTATTTGAAAAAATAGCGAGTTTTTAAATAATATGTATTTCTTATAAGGTTAACGTTGGGTCGACGTATCGGTTTACCACTATTTTACAACGATATCATTGCAACCGTTGGACAGAGAAAGGATTATGGGTGCTAAAATATTAATTTTATTAAAGATTTATTAAAGTGAAAAATTTTCTTTTTTAAAACATACCTTTCTTTTTTAAAGATGGCAAAACCATTATAATTAAGTTTGATGTCTTACTTATCCAAAGGAATGTTCGTCCAATTCAAAATCGACATCTATTTATAATTATATGTCATTGCTATAGATTTTCCCCTCTTTCAAACAGCACTTGCGTTGACATGTCGTTAAGAATAACTGATTTTAGATGAAATATGAAAGCACACTTGACATAAGTGATGTGGAATAATGAGGAACTGAATAGGTTTGGAATCTGCAATTATTGTCAGGGAATGTCAAAAATACTCCAATTTTTTATACGATGATAAATTGCAATGATTTAAAGATCAAAACTTTCAGTGTGCCCCACATTAAATTTACTAACTTTTGCGTCTTTACACATTTTTTAGGAGATAATGGTTTTGTTTTGTTATTTATTGAATTTTATTTAACTAGGTTTTAGAATACTTGTAAACTGCTAATCCATGGCACTGGAGCCAGTTTCGTGTTCAATTACCTACCAATGTCTTAACTTAGTCAATGCCAAACCAGTCATATTTTAAATGGATTATCAACTTTTATTACATAAAGATAATTCGTCATGGAAAAAACTTCAGTATTACATAATAACAGTTATTTTAATGGGTTAGTGACAAAAACTTTGACAGAAAATGAGGTACCAATACAATTTATTTTATTGATGTATTTGTACGACTGTTTTTGGGCGATGAGATATACGTGGATTGGCGCTGATTCCGATGTCAATCCCGGCGATCTTGTCTAACGTTACAATAATCTGAGATTGCCGACATTGACTGTGTTGACTCAGTTAAATTTGAGCGCTAAAACCACAAAAAATGGGCACAAAAGATAAAATTTCATTGGTAATACATATCATCAGTTGTGTTAAACAATGTTAAATACTACAATCGTTGCTGTTTCAAATACAATGATTCAATACTCATCCGACCATTCCCAAAATTGATTGAAGCATCTGAATTCAAGAAAGCTGTAAATATGCTGCAAAATACTTAACATATGCATGTCTCATGAGGCCTGAAAAGTTTGTAAATTACACAAACCAAAACATTCTCGTTGCTAAAATGTGTTTTAAAACATTTATTAAATACCCCTGTCGCAGCAGACCTCAGTCGCAGATACTCAGCGAATTTCCATAGGATTTACTTTGTATATGTGAGCATTCAACCTATTTGAAGGAAAGTATTGTCTGAATGATACGTTAAGTAAATAATATATTAAAAACGTATCATTTATGAGCTTTGAACATGAAGAAAATTAACAAAGAGACCACATTTGTTTTCATTAGTAATATATACACTTTTGTATTTTATATAATTCTTAGTCTTTTAATTTTTAATAACTGTAATCTTGTTATAGTACCCATATAAATGTCAACAAACATATAATCAATCCTATACTCTTATTTTTTACTCTCATACGAGCATTGTTATCTTGTATGCTTGTATGCTTGCTTGCTTGCTTGCACAACGATCTCGAAAACGGCTCCGAGGATTTCATTCAAAGTCTGGAAATAAGTAATTTATGACTCAAAAACGTCTTATATGCAGATTACTTGGCCAGAGAAAATCTAATAACGTAATAAATCGAATTTTAAAGTTGTAAAATTTTAACATTGGCCTTATGGGTTGTCGTGATAGCAACGAAAATAAACAAGGAAAGTGTAAACAAATGAAGTAATCATAACAGCTGTTTGGAATCTACAGCCATTAAGAGAAAATACAGCAAGTGGGATGAAGAGTCCATGGAGCAATAAAAAAGGTTTCTATTTATCAATTTTATGACATTGACATATTTTATAGTAACTGGATGAACTGGTAAACATGAAATAACACCGAGCAAGGCTCGGTCCACCAGGTACTTAATTCAAAACACTGAAAACACACAAATAACTTAAACTCATGAAAATATTAAATTCAACCATATGGTCAGTTTTACGATAATTAAAACATCCCTGTTGCAACAGACCTACATCTCCAGCCAATTTTAATAAAACATATTATCAATCCTCATCATTGTAAACATACCATATATTATGATACATTTTCAGGCAGTTTAGACCAAGACATCCCCCCCTCCAAATGCTCAAACTTTCTTTATTAAATTTAAAAGTAATTTGTATTTTTTGATATAGTATATATTTTCTGCGAAATCTTGATCAATGAACTCTAACTATTCAAAATAAACACAAATTAAATATTCATCACCTGCAAATTTAATCATATGTTCAGAATTGTATTTTTTTAAATATCTTAAATCAGTGACTATACTTTTTGGAGGGAAAAATTAAAAATAATATTGGACAACGTACTGTGTTTACCACATCCAATATTATCAAATATCTAAGCAACGGATTGACGTAGAATAATAATTCAAAATGCTAAATTGTTTGTTTTTTAATGTTGAATTCAATTTTGACAATGATATTTAAAAATAATTAGGAAAAAGGTGCTAAATCTTGAAAATAAATTTTATTTTGTCAAAAAAACCTTCTTAGAGTAAACCAATCTTGCTGGTTTTCGAACTCGAAGTCATGAATGACGCTTTACACGTTCGTTCCAAATTTCATCAAGATCGGACCTTTTTTACAAAAGTTATCGCGCCTACGGACTGATATATATCCCTATATATATTTATACATATATATATATATATATATATGAAAATGAACGGTGTTTTTGGGGTCTAGGGACCTCAAAGTAAAAAGTTACGGTTGTCCCGCGCTTAAGTCTCACCGTGCCGCCTACGGTAATAGCTACTTCCCTGAAGGGAGAAATTCGCTAAAAGTAATTTTACATGGAAACGTCAATGATGTGCAAAGTTGAAAGTAACATATTTTAACTGAATATTAGCCTAATAGATTAATAATTACATAATAAACATAGTGAGATCCGTCTTTTTGTAACATTTTAACTATGGCCGATTAAGTCTACAGGAAAACTTAATTTTCACGACGCTTTAAATAATAGTTTACTTAAAAATTATTGTAAGAACATTTTCAGTTATAAAATATACTTAAATAAGGTATAATGGGATGAACAATCTTAGTTGATTTGGAAACTCACTATAACTATCAATGACGTTGGTTTTGTAATCGCAATGCAGTGGAGCCGTTTATAAGCAATACACTCTGAAACAATTGCTAACTTCTCAACAAAATCAGAGACAAAGCTCATTGCGGTGGGTGCAACGTTATTATTACATTAAACAAGGTTTGATAAGATCTTTATAGCTTACCTTGTGTTGCTTATCTTTTCTGCTTAATTTTACAACAGAATTACGCTTGGCTCCTGTATGATATTACGTTCTAATAATTATAGAAATGTGTTGCTGAAACGCTTATTAGAAAATAGGTTTCACTAAAAAGACTTGTGGTAATAGATTACCAGTTGGGACGAAAACCCTCAATGTTCTGTTCGAGCACATTTAAAGATCACTGGACAGAAAATGAATCCCGAATAATCATAAAAGTAGAGGCCTATATGAAACAAGCAGACAACTAACTAAATGTCAAAATAATACTTTTGAAAAAAAACACATACTGTTTGCTTGAAGTTCATTAATAGGGATTAACTAGATAACTAGGTCTTTAGATTTTGGGATTAAGACACTAAATTGGGCCCCGATTAAACTGAGTTGTTGACCGACGACGCTAAATTGCCAATCATCATTGAGATAAATGGGAGCTATGATACTATGATAAACTTCGTGGTCGGCAACGTCACAGAAGGCTGTTACCCCCACTTAATGTAATATGTAGATTTCGCGCCGCCGCCGCGCCGCCAGTCACTTAGTGTGAAAGGGGCCTAACAATCAACGTACTGGTTAAAACCCCAATCCTTTATAAAATGCTTGCTATTATACAGGTTCTTCGCATGGCTGGATATAAAACTTGAAAATTAACAACAGTTCTAATAGAGGCCAAATAATAATATAATAATATTTCATGTAGGCTCAAGGCCACAATACACTAGTGTGGCCTTGGTAGGCTTATACATAAATAGTCCTGGGGTTTTAAGGACGTAAGTAGGCATTTGGCCACTCATAGGTGTTGAATGTGATCGTGGTCTACGGAACCTTTGTGTTCAATTTCAGTCCGCTCGGTTCGGTTTATTTCGCGTTTACACTGCACTACAAATTAATAGACAAAATCCACAATTTATCTACAGATAGATTGATGTATGTTTTTGAGTTTTATTCAAAAGAGTAAACAATCTTGCGTTTGTTTATGCATTCAATGGCAGAAAGCTCATGATGCAATACACAGGTTACCGTCGCGCCGTCGCGGCCGACAGTACGCGCGATAGTCACCGTTCGGTCCCTCGCCAAGTTATTTCTATCGTTTATCCGCGATTGTTAAGTAAGCGCAATAATTAACTCAGCCGTTTTTGCAATATTCACAAATTTAGCCTCGCCGTGTACCCGCTGTCGTTTAATACGCGCGATCTTTTTTCACGGCCGCTCGCGAGTTACTCGCGATTGGTAAAACAATCTTTGGACGATGATTTCACGCAAAAAGTGAATCCTCTACAATAATCGATATTTTCATTTTACCACAAATGTTAGGAAGTTAGGATGTTTATTACTAGTTAATCAACTGATTAAATATAATGGTAAGAGAAATCAATATGGAAAAGGGAAAATTGAAACTCATAATCAAACTTGTACTTTAAAAGTGTTCTGTTTATTTTGGGAGAATTAACTGATAAAGTAGGTGTTGAACTCAGAATTAACTGAAATTGAACACAAAGGTACCGTAGACCACGATCACATTCAATACCTATATTTTTTTACTATCAACAAAAAATACAACGTTTGTGACCACTGTCAGTGGGTTTCCAACACTTTTAATAAATAAAATAAAATAAAAAAATTTCAATGATTAACAATATTTTGGTTGAATTACTATTGAAAATCTCAATTTTACCAACAGGAAGTAGTACCTACTGACCCAAATGAAGAAAAAACTCGAGCAAAGCGAGGGTTACCAGTTCAATTCAAAATGCCATTCTACAAAATATTTCCAAGTTTTTTTTTCATTACGTGATACATAAACTGTAAGAGTTATTACAGTTTAATACCCGTTTATTAGGGTATTAAGAACGGAACAAAACAGGTTTTGTGTAGTTGAGTTGTACAAATTTTGTCATAGTAAATAAACAACAGAAAACTTCTGTAATGGTTCCAAAAATTAATAAAGCCAAAATTTTAAAATATTAAATCTTAATCAAACCAAATTATTACAGCCAATTGTTAAATATTTTATTCCATGATGCCTGCAAAAAGGCTAAGATATGTATGTCTAAGGAAGAGAAAAACAGCGGTTTATACTAGAGGGAAACAGAAACAATTACCCCCCACAAGGATGGTAAGCAGTCTCTTGTAGATTCAATTTGAGACATTACATTTCCCCCGGGCTCCTCATATTATACCACTCCTTTATTCTCTCGGTTTCTTATGGCTTACAAAATGCGTTACAGTTGTTGACATTCTTAAGAGAATTCTTAATTTATTTTTCTGAGTCGACTTTATGACCTTGTGTCCGCAAGTAATTTAATATTATGAAATTAAATTAACACTTTTAAACGAAAAATTAATCTTGAGATAATTTCATCATTAAAGTGAAATGATGAAAGAATTCATTTGAGCTGAACATGAATGGTTTTAGCCATTTTTAGAAAAATCCTAATCTTGCATGCATGTTCAAATAGCTTAAAAACTATTGAAGGGTATCAATAAACATAAAGGTATTTGATCATCCTAATGTTCAGTATTGTTCAGTTTTTTTCAGTATGTTCAGTATCGTTTATTTGTAAGTTTTTTTAATCTGAACTAAGAGATCAACAATAAAAAAAAATTGTGAGAGGTCGAAAGCAAATTGGTAAAACGCTCAATTAGTGTAAGAAGAAACTTATACACTAGAGACACTCTTATCCGGCCGGTTTTCAGAAGTCAATGCAGTATCAAAATGTGTTTCCTATGGCTTGCAGGTGTAATCTTTCTGATACTCTTTTGTAGCATCTCTCGATCTTTTTGTTTTTATTGTATAGACTATCTGTTCATTTATGTTGTAGTGTGTCTGATAAGTACACTACACTGTAGAGCAAGTAATATCAACAGATGGTTGATTTTCAACAATCATTGTGGTTATTAATTGTTTGTTTTGTCAAATATTCAAGTGTTGGTTATATTGGGTTTATCACATCCATGTGTTTTTTAAGAAACCTCAAAAAAATTATCATCTTTATTTATTAGCTATTTTTAATATTTATTTTTAAATTAACATATTAGTGCTATTTTTTTTAGACTTCCCTTCATTGATATTGGTTGTTCAGGCCAATCCCACTGTTATTGTTATTCAATGACAAGGACAACAGTCTAAACCCCTCAATGCTTGAAAATTGTAGCGGTTTTATTTAACCAATCTTAACTGTAAGAAATCTAAATGTGAGCTTGAAAAAAAGGTTAGAGATAGCTTAATACATTGAAAAATTAAATCTCTGCAAATCTACTTGATAATTATAAACTATAATTTTTAGGGTTTTATCGACTTTTGATCTCTAAGAGGCTATCTATAATGGTCCACGAGGAGTTGGATGAAATGTAAAAATGAAAATATAAGCCAAAGTTGGTATGTACATTACAAAACTTAAAATTACTAAAAAAATTATTAAATTCAGTTTGCATGGAAAAATTTAATATCTACACAAATGATGGCTTACAGAAATACTGGCTTAGTGTTGGTTTTACTCATTATGAATCACAGATTAGCCATAAAAATAACTTCATAAATACATTTAAATATAAAGAACTATTCTCAGGAAAAATATAAAAATTTCATATTAAAAAGAAAATGGTCTGAGACATGTAATTAAATAACAATGTAGTCTTTAATTGATGTACTAGAATAAAGTTTTGAAGGGCTAAACAAATACTGGTAATAGCACCTCAAAAGACTTATAAATTAATAAATAGAAGTTATTCAAATATATAAGGCCTTGTCTCTAATTAATATTTTAAATATTTAAAACTCAAATTCTGTTAATCTTCAAAGCAAACCTGTTAGCCTGTTATTTACTGAAAGAAATCTCATTGTACTAAATAATACAGGAGGGATTTTCTATTCGTAGTTATAACTTGATAATGGCTGGGCCGATTTCAACATTTGAGCTATCAATTTAAATGTATTTCTACGAATATTTGCCAATATGTCTCAGAATTTTAAGAAAGGGCATCACTTAAGTACAGTAAAGGACCGAAGTTTTGGAACAGTTACACTATCCGTCAATGGTCTATAAAACTCGATTCTCTTTATTAAAAAATAACATATGGATAGTGTAAAGGTTTTAAAGTTCAACCACAGACTGCAGCACTAAATAATTTCTCCCAAACGTCGGGACCATTATTTAGTTATAGCAAATGGCAATCAGAGTATCTATATAGTAAAAGAATAATGTGATTTTTGTTAATAATGCATTGGAAAAACTATTGAATCAATATTGATGATTTATTTGAAAGCCCTGAACTTGCAAAAGTACCTTTCGGGTCTCAAGTCAGTTCATGGAGCCAAAACCCTTGGGTTACCCCTCAAAGTACGATTTTGACCCATTTAAATAGCATGGGACAGCAAATCATAAATGTGACCTGCTAAGAGAAAAGGGCCTTATCTTCCCAGGCGAAATTTTATAAGACACAGCAAGTTTTAGAAGTTATGGCCAAGAAATCACATTTTCAGATTTTTACTGTTTCTTACTCTACATATGTTTTCGAACAATATCTGGTCCATCTTACACTTGAATTTAATTTTCAACATGGTTAGATTAATTATTTTCCAAACCTTTGCAATCTGGAGAAACGGAACCTTTAACTTCAATGCTAAATAAATGGGTCCAAGTAAGGAAAATCAGAGAGTTTTTGAAGAATAAATATAGGACTTGCTATATCCTGATCCAGGGACCTGAACATGAAAATGTACTTGACGTAGAAAAAAAGTAGAAAAAGTAGTTGACGACGAAGCTTCTAGTCCAAGTGAAGTTTCACCACCAAAAAAATGTACCAGAAAGTAATTTAAAGTTTTGCATTTTTTCTATTTACCCCATCTAATTAAGCGGCATTCGACAAAAAATACTAACAGTTGTCACAAATTCAATAGTGAATTCATATTCACCTTTAAATTTCTGACAAAATGATATGTGAAACATAGCCAATAATACAAGAAGTATGGTAACAGTAAAATCGAAGTTAGATTTCCAAAACTTTGGAACCCGATCTCTATAATTACTTGTTTTAATATTACAAATTAAAAAATGTACAAGAGGAATTTTTATGATATCTTGAATAGTCTTTCAGCAGTGTGTTTGGTTTTTAATGTAGATTAAGGATATACTGATAACTATATTTAAAAAATATATAGTGAGTCACAAATACCAACTAACACTTTTGGATCCAAAACATAAACACATGGCTAGTTTGTTGTTATTATACATTATGAAAAAAAGTCCGTCCCCCCTCTTTAATTTTTTTGTTTGTTAAGACAAACAATTAACCTTTAGGGAGTGATACTAACTCAACCCAAATTATTTTTTGACGTTACCAAAAATTTTGAGTGTTCCCCAAAAGTGGGGGATTTTGGGGACAACTCAAAGTTTTCAAATGTAAACTCCTTTTGAGTGACCCCTCATTTTAAAGAGCTTTCAAAAAGTAGATGAATGGCGAAAGTTGGAGTTCCAAAAGAGACCAATTTTTCATTTAATAACATTTTTCCCAGGGTTTCATTTTGAAGTCACCAAAGGTGAATTTAAACTCCAAACGTCCTAGATGCAAGGTTTCAAGGATGTGTTGTATTCAAAACTTTGACAAGCTGTCAATTTGGATAGAAACACGTTAGAGACCTCCAAATTTCGCCATTCATATCTACTTTCACACATTCATCTGCTCACTGAGGGAACTGCTAACCTGAGGGTCGCCGGTTTAAATCCTGACCTGAAGAGGATCGAAACTGGGTCCAGTTGCCATTTGTCACTGGGCTATGAATTAATGATACTATCTATAAAAAGGTTGCTGTTAGATGGTAACAAGACCTGGGTTTGGATTGTTCCCGGTAAAAAAATGCCAATGGCGTAGAAACACAAAAAGTTAAAAAAAAGACCTATAGTCCAGGCAATAAATGCTCAAAAAGAGGCATAGAGGGAATTGCATGGATCACAATTTTTGACTTTGTAACTTTGTTTGGACTAGTTAGGAGTAAAACATATCAAAAGTCCCCGCCCTTAGCCCTTGAGCCGGCTGGGCTGGAAGGGCCTAAAGGTACATTTTTTTGGTTTATCCTAAATATCTTGAAAACTATCAACGTTTAGTATTCCCTATTAAATTTGAAAAGTAAAGAAAATTAAATTTCCTGTAAGAAAAATACATAATATGTCGTCTACTTTGGTCAAACCGTTTATAAGGTAAGCACTAATTTAGTAAATATTTAAAAAAATATCCCTTCCATAAGAAATACATGTAAATTTGTGGGTAACATAGATGCCCAAATGGGAAAAGTTTTTTTCACCTAAAGGAAAATGAACAGCATTCAGGAAATTTTGTCAATATTTCCTGAATGCTGTTCATTTTCCTGTAGGTGAAAAAATCGTTGCCCAATTGGGCATCTAAGTTACCCGCAAATTTATATGTATTTCTTATGGAAGGGATATTAAAAAAAATTAATAAAATTAGTGCTTACCTTGTAAACGGTTGGACCAAAGCAGACATATTATATATTTTTCTTACAGGAAATTTAATTTTCTTTAATTTTCTAATTTAATAGGGAATACTAAAAGTTGATAGTTTTCAAGATATTTAGGAAAAACCAAAAAATTGTACCTTTAGGCCCTTCCAGCCTAGCCGGCTCAAGGGCTAAGGGCGGGGACTTTTTATGTGTTTTACTCCTAACTAGTCCAAACAAAGTTATAAAGTCAAAAATTGTGATCCATGCAATTCCATCTATAACCTTTCGTTGCCTGGACTACTATCTTTTGTTATGATATACAAAACAAGTGACGACCATCTGTCAAAATGAAACTTTTGGAACCAAATCATGAACACATGGTTTGCATGTCATTATATATAAAAAATAGACCTTCCAAAAAATTTAGGGTATTACAAAAAAAGTCTATTGGGAGGTGGAAGGTTAAATGAAAACTTAGGAGATAAAACTGACTAGCTTTATTGAGATCAAAAAATAGAATAAGGAAATGAATTATTAGTTGATTGCTTATAATATTAATAACAGAATAATATAAAATAAATAAAAACACTAAGTATGTTAGGGCATCTGTTGACTAGTTTCCACCATTGAGCACTTGTACTTCGTGACTAGGTTGCAGGGGACATGATGTGATGCTCGGTTGGCTGCGTTGACCACGCCAGTCGTGCTCAGCCCCTGATGTGGAAGGCACAGCCGGCCAAGATCCACTTGCTGTGTTCGTTGGCTTTGCTCGGAACCTTCAACTCCGTAATCACTACATCGCGAACGGCCGAGCGGTACAGCGGAAGAGTGAGCCAGTTGTCGAAATCATCGGGCTTTTTCTATAAAATATACACAGTACTTTGATTACAATTGTACAACAAACTTGACAAAAATATTAGGAAGTTACACAATGGATTCTCCAAAACTGTTTATTAAAGTGGAAGAGGGCTAAGCAATGGCTGAATGCATCTTTTAAATTTAGTTTTTAAATTTATGTTTTAATCTTTAGATATTAATGTGGATATTTTATTTATTGTTAATTTTATTTATAAACCTTTAAAAACTAATGTTGATATTGTTTATTTTAGAGTAAATAATATTGAATCATTTTAGCACTAAACTTTATATATTTTCCCTGGGGAATTTTACAGAAAAACTCTTTGATTTATGAATTGATTATATAGGTGTCAAAAGAAAAGAGAATTTTCTCAGGAAGATGTGGTATTATTTTACTACCCTTAGACCAATGTACTTTGCCCCACTAGCCTTGAAAGTTTCCTTATATTTTTATAGTGGACTTGAAGGTTTCCTTATATTTTTAAGGAAGTAGATACCTAAATTACGGTTCATATGAATTATTTTTATTTGATTCTACACTAGACGGCTGTCTTGAGCAAACTATCATTCCTAACTTATGGAATATTCAGCGAAAGATGACATTGCCCGAAAATGACATTGTAACATTGAAGCTGTGAAAATCATGGCTGTCGGAGGCCCTCACAAAAAATTGTACTGAGTCCAGGAGTGGAGCTTTCGGCCGTCACTCAATCACGGAGGTGGGTCAGCAGTGCTTGGCATGGTGATGAAACGTTCTTTTCTTGCTGGAAGACTCTCAGATAAGAGTTTTTTTTTTTTTTGTATAAATTGCATAAGTAGGTGAGTGTTAGAAAATGATTTATAATGCAAAAACTAAATAAGTGTTAGTGTTAGCTCAATAAGCAATTCATAAAATCATATTAATTTTTATTTTCTCTCCCCTGTACAAAGTATATGGGAAAGTATTCTAATTTTAGTTGTTGGAGAAAATATTTATTTTAGAGTTCTTCAAACCCAAAAAAGTGGTTCTCTGAGTGGTACCTGACTGTCCGTATGGTGAATGTATGTAAACAGAGCTAGAAACTATACCAATGGTCCGATTTTAATTAAATTTGGCTTAAAGGGTTCAAACAGATACATCTCCTGGCGTTTTTTTTAAATTTTTATGTTTAAGGGTATCTAATCCATGAAAACCTATACAAACTATACAAACCCATATTTCTCAAAAACTGCTCTGATGATTTTGAAAAAAATTCCATGACCAAACAAAATGACACTACCCACTTGTCTGTAAAAATTCAGGTTTAGAAGTTATGGAGATATAAGTGTTGAAAAATAGATTTTTTTCAAAATTAGTTAAAATTAAGTATTATTTATCACAATTTACCTGCACCCCTTAAATTTGGCTTGAAAAACATAAATAAAATCCAGTATTTTGAATGACTGGAATATGTTAACCTGTTGCGGAGAAATGATTTTTTGTTTGGAAGTAAACTCAGTACAAGTATTATATCCATGAAGGATATTTAAAAACCAATGTCTTCCCTATTTACAGTCTGATTTTGATCAAACTTGGTGCATATTTGTGGAATAATCGTAAATTTTATTAATTTGTTTGGTAATTTTCCTTGTTTTATCAGGCTGAAAAGGAGAAAGTATGTATCAGTTTCCTGAAAATGTTGATTTAATTAATATAGATATTCTATTCTTCTTTTATTCAGATATTATTTATTATTCAAACCAATACTGTATTTAGTAAATAATTATCTCAAAATTTCATTCAAGACTTTTTCTTTAAATCTATAACTTTTATAAAAATACATTGAAAAGTAATTATTTTGGCTTTTTTATTATTTCCCCAGCTAGCTATCTACTACAGAACTAATGTAATTCTTTTATTGACACAATTGTTCTTTGATCAGAAGATGTTTGGTGGAAACTCAAAAATACCCCATCTTTAATAAACTACTGTGAGTTTTGATGAAAACTGTTCAAAATGATTGAAATGTAAATATTTAGATAACTCATAATTTAAAATTCCCGATACATGCCCAACTACAGTACGACGTGTACCTTGCTCGTCCAGTAGACGTAGAGCGCTGCCACGGTGACGACGTCGGCTGACTCGGCCGTGTTGGGGGTCAGCACTCCGCCACTCAGAGTGGCCCCTGACATTGAACATGGGTAAACATTAGTCCTCTGTCAATCACTACAAGTTTTATGACAAAGTATAAACTAATAGATTTCAATTCCTGGTTTATAATTTTGTACACTAGTATAATACATGAGATTTAAGCGTGCAAGTGCCTCAGAATTAAAACTGTCATGATCCCAGGCTCTTGTCTGTCTGTATTAAGCGTCTGCTCATGAAGATAGAAAAAACTTAATTAATACAGTCATTTGACTCACAAAAATACATCTTGTTAAAATTAAATGAATGGTTGACTTGATAACATTAATTGGGTTTGGTTAAAGAAGATAATTTTCTAAACACTACGAACCCTCCAGCTGTAGCCCGTGGACTGCGGTGGATCCCAGCGCCTTCACCGCGGACCAACTGCAATGCTGCTCGAGGCCATCCACTGGTATTTGCAGATCCCTGGACATTGATGCAACGAAACCGTCAGTAAAATATTCCTTTTGGTGTCAAAGATCACTGCAAGGTCACATCATGTTTGTCCATTTTAAATAAAACCTTTAAACTTTCAAACAAATTTTGGATAAAATTGTGATATATTAGAATCGTTAAACTAAAATGTTTTTCTTCTAAAAAAACTGCAAAAATATAAAAGGGAACATTTGTACTGACAATTTGAATGAAAGGTTACTGTTATTGTTTGATTGGTGTATTATAAACCTATGCAATGATCTTTTAGTTACAAATCAATGAATACAAAAAGCAGTTGGTTAATTTCAAAGCCCACAACAATTAATTGGCAAATGCTACCAAGATTAGTGCTGTAATGTCAAATAATTAATGAAGAAACGCCTGTCTACTGAGACAACTGATTTTAGGTGATTGGCCGATAAAAAAATGGATACCGTACATAGAAAAATTGGAGTTTTGCTTTCAAAACAAAAGTCCAATATGATTTTGTTTTCATTATTTACTTAATAATAAAACCAAATGTACTGTCAAACTGGACTTCAGGGTCAAATATTTCTCTGCAGCTACAGTACTGGTACTGCTTCAACAACCCAATTGAAACATTCTGAACAAGCTAATTTTAAGACCGGGACCTGACTAATATACCTGACTAATATATGCATACTTTAACTGGAATATGAATAAAAGATGGGTGTAAAATGGATGATATAACATCTTTGTTACTGGCAAAGATCAGCTGATTCATTTGCCAGGGTTATTGATTGATAGCCCAATAATCAACCGCAGTTGGGTCCAATTTTGAACATTCCCAACATTTTTCAGGAACTTGCATAATTCCGTGACTCGCCTGGAGGCTTGGTGGCAGAGGGAGCTGAAGAACACGTCCGGGTGGAACACGGTGGAGAGGTCGATGGAGCCGGCGAAGGTCTCTCTGAGGCTGTCGAGGGCGGAGACTCGGGCCGAGACACTCTGCAGGTACTGGGTGACGTTGGCGGGCCCCGCCCACTCCATCGCCCACGCCGCTGGGGTCTGCGGAAGAGCGCACGTGGTCAGTGTTGTGGCTCTATTTTGGAGCTTTCTAGTCTTGAGATAGTGTACAACAATGTACGAGAAATTGTACAAGAAACAATCAGAATTCAGGATTTCACTATCTCATGTGTTTGGACGACGATATATATAAAAGTTGAGGGGTTTAACACAGATCTAATCTTTGATTTTTTAAAATTCTTTTATTGTTTTATAATTTTTTAAACACTCAGTCAGGAGTACTTTTTATTTGCAAATCAATACCTTCTTACAAATTATTTCATTTTTAACAAATCTGTACCTTTTGCTTCCCTGGTCCTATTTGTTATGTTAAGTTTAGAAAGTAGGTACTTGTAAAGAATGGTTATAAATAATAATTGATGTGTAATATGATATGATATTTGATTTTATGTAATACATCATCATATCACATGATTGTGATGATTCCATATAATTATCAGAGTATAAGTGAACAGTTTAATGGTTGTTTCATGGAAAGTCACAGAGTGAACTGATGGGTCTTACCCTGGCCAGCAGCAGACAGTCTACCAGCTGCAGCAGGTCTGCTGTGGTGGAGCCGGCGCCCTTGATGACTCTGGTCACTGCAGACAGGGACTGATGTATCCTCTGGATTAAACCAACACCAAACTGGAACTCGCGCCTCAGGAAAGTAGCCATTGGACCTTGTTCAGATCCTGGGTCTGAGAGCTTCATCTTGATATAGCCTGATCCCTGAAATCCAACAAGAGTTTGATTCCTGAGTGGTAGACAACTAATATCAACAACACCAAATTTTGTACTCTATTGTTCTATTTTGTATTCTTTTCTTCTATTTCAAAAAATATTTTCAAATTTGTTTGTTTGAATAGTTTTATTACTTAAGGATCAAAATGTAAATAAGTCAAATTCAAGTGTCTTTTTCAGGATGTTAAGGGTGCTTTATGTCGTAATTGAACGTAAAACTATAAATATTCTCAAATAAAAAAAATTTATTTTGATTCTAACTCAAGATCACTTTTAGATACAATAAGCAAAATTGAATAAGCTTAACACTTTAATTCCTCTAAATAAACCATCCATAATTGTTTGGAATAATCAAATCAAAGCTAATAAAACAAATCTGACAGCATAATTAACCTGATTCAGTTTCTTCCAGAGGTTGAGTATTGAGGAGAGGTGCTCCAGCCAGGCTTGTTGGTCGACCTTGCCCTTGGTATCCATCTCACAACCCACCACTGCAACAAAGCTGAGATCAGAAAGAACTTCTCACTTACTTATATTATTTAAATTTTTAGTTGTAAAAATATTTCTCCTTGCTATGCTCCGGATTCTTGGCTATGTTTAGCAAAAATTACCGAAGAGATAAATTAGGTAATGAAGTATGTGAAATCATGGAAATATTATGTGAAGGTTCCAGTTTTAGTAGATGGTAAACTATTGTCTTTTGGGTTGGGCTGTCCAAAATGTGGATGTCAAAGTTTTCAAGCCACTTAATATTATTACAATACAATAGAACCCCTCATAACCGGACACCACGGGACCAAGCCTCGGCTGGATAACGATTTGGCCGAATAATCCATCCTGTTATGAAAACGATTATTCATACATAATTAATAATTCTTAACTAATGGTTTAAGTCCAGCTAAAGCTTCAAGTGTATTTTTGGGCTACTGAAAAATACATGCCAAATACAGTTAGTAAAACCAACACAACAAGTCACTTGAACACTGATTGATCTAGTTTCACCTATGGTATTGATATGATTTGAAACTAAATCATTCCTCCCCCCCCTCCCTATTCAGTAGTATTCGCTATGGCCTCAGCTGTCAGTGTTTGTATGCCTAACACTCAATGAGACTTGAAGAAAAAACAATTAAAAACCCACACTGGATACATATATTTAACAACAGTTTAGCGGTTACTGGCTCTACTGAGTAAAGTAAGACTTATAGGCTCAAGTTCACTATTGCTGAATCAGAGTGAATCCAATTGCTCAAATGTTCAGTGCATGAAGCCGAATTCGCTGAACGCACAAACGCCGAACGCACAAGTAAATGCTGACATTTACATGGATTCATCCTGATTGTTGGTAGTAAACTGGAGTCAGAACAAGGGGAGAGATAATACAACGTAAAAAAAAACAGAGAGTTACATAAGATAGTATTAGAGAGATTATGCATCTTGTACACTTTGGGAAATACATTTTGATATTGGCTTCTGAGAAGCGGCTGGATAAACAGAAGATCGGTAAAACCAAGGCTGGATATGAGGGGCTCTACTATACTCGAAACTCATGACCGATCTAATAATTGTATCATAACACCAAGACTACAAGACTTCCGCTAAACCCTCAAGATAAAGAAATCCCTCTTTCCATCAAGAATTTTACTTCATTATATTTGTATAATAATAATATTTTGTTAACCTAATTTTTTCCCCTTTTCTGTTTGATAACACAGCCCAACCTCAAAGGCAAGAAGCTAAACTCTTCACAAACTACATACATCTCAAAAACACTCCACACCTTTGAGTCTGTCGATGACTGCAGCACTAGTGATCCTTTGCCAGGATCTGTCTACATTAGCTGGGAGGCCAAAGAAAGAAGGCGGATCTTGATCTGGCAGCTTCTCTATGACTGCCTTGTGGTCCTGTAAAGTTAGACCCATGAATAAAAAGCAGATCACCATCATTTTAATTTACGCTAATAAAAAAAATCATAAATACCATCTGCTGATCATCAGATGTGAAAGCTTACATATTTTGATAATTGTGCAAAATGTTTAATCTTTGAGCTATGCAGAATAACTCTTCATCTGGTCAATATTTTCCTTGCCAAAATACAGATGAAATGCTTATTTTATACCTTGAAAAATTAAAAAAAGCCTTAAAAATCTGAATCCGTAAAAAATTATAATTGGCGCTGTATTTTTTAGTTTTAAGTAGTTTAAACCTTGATAGACTTGGTGGAGATTTAAAAATTCCTGTCCAACGAATTCCTGGGCTTGATTTAAATATTTTTTGTAAATCAATAATCATGCCTCACTCCAAACAAAAAGAATTAAAATATTGATTGCACACTAAAATGACCTTACCTTAGAGTTAGATGATTGAGGGACATATACCCCAGGTGCCAAAGGACCGTTATCAAGGAACACCGTGTTATTGAAGTAGGAATGTAAATAAGCTGAGAGCACCCGCAAATCATACACGTTGTCCACCCTGCCTCCGTAGATGGCAAACTCTCCCAGGCCCTGGATGTACTGCCACTTGACCTGTCTCCCATCTAAAAACAAGAGACAACAATCTCATAAAAACGCATGGACTCATGATAATATTGAAGCCTGGGAATACTTGCAAGTTGTACATATCATGAATGATAAAAGATTCTTTTGGATCACAATTTACCTTCTTAATCTATAAAAAAGGAAAAAGCAATAGAGAGAAATTTAAATATTTATGGATTTTAAGACTTGGCCGTTGACAACAGATATGCTGTGACTGACATAATTTCATAGGGAGGATGTTTTGTAACCATTTTTGTCTTCTGTGACCTCTACCAGATTATTAGGTGAGTTAGCTATGTATCTCTTTCTGAACAAACAAATCTTGGTTACCTTTCTGTAGTCGTTGTCTCAAAACATGCAGGGCAGCATGAAGATCAGAGTCATTGAACTCGTACAGTTTGGCCCAGCCTTGTGGGATGAACGTGCGTCGTTCTTGCACCACAGCGTGGAACCAGGCCAGAGCAAACTGAGCCCGAGACACCTCCTGGCCCTCCCACGAGGCATACGAGCGCATCAAGTTACGTTTGATGCCTCTTGGGGCCTACAATCAGATTATACTTTTATTAAAATTGTAATTAAGATAGTTAGTTATGGTTGTAATTAATTTTATTACAGCAGTAACCCCCTTTTTAAAGAGTAAAATGGGTCCTCATGCCCTCTTCGACAATAACCTAGATTAATCACTAAAACTAAATTGTCACTTCACATCTAAGCTGGAAGTTCTTAATTCAAAACTGGAGAAAATAGCTATGAAATAATGTTGCAAATCACTCTGTTACCTCATAGGTGACTTTGAGACATGCTGTAACTAACATGGCAGGAAACTTGTGATGCGGCTCAGAGGTCAGCCAGAGCCTGAACTCCGGGTGAGGAGACAGAGCCGAGAGCTGATGCTCCAGGGAAGGCAGCCAGGAGCTCATGAGGTGCAGGTTCTTGAGGCAGAGCCAGTGGCCCTCACTGGACATCTGGGAGAGCAGCTTGGACACTGTGGTCTCCTGTCCTTCGCCCAGCGCCACCTGAAATGGACATCGTTAGCAATTGTTCTCTTGGTGACAGCGAAAAATTGTAAAGCTTTCACTGATATAAAAAGGCTTGGTCCAAACAGTAAAATCACTGATCTAAGAAAGCTTAGAAGTGAATGAAGAAATTAACAGAACCATTATACCTGATTTTCTCAGCTTACAAGCTTAGACGAATTGGCAAATAAAAATAAAGGTGATTTTAGAAACATTACATTTTACTTCATGAATTCCAATCTAGCTAACCGACAAAACCCAACCTAATACCCAACCCAAACCATGGAGACACCATGGGCCCAATAGATATAAGAAATTCTCCTATTAACATAAAAACCGAGAGTAGTGTATGTGTCACGGGGGAGGGGGGGCATTGTATCCAACCCATTACTCTCTCATCGGCTCTAAGTAAAACCACGTAATAACTACAGTTGTTCTAGAATTACTGATGCTTCAGTATGTGCGGTTTCAACTTCGACTCATTCATTTAACTAGGTTTGCTCATTTATATCGATGTTAACCAACAACATTTTTAATTAGCTAAACTGCGTAGGACAACAGTAGGTGATTTAATCTAATTTGATTAAGATTATGGTCACAGGATTACAACTGCATTTATAGGGAGAGGCCTTCAGATAAATGAAAGTGCTAACTATTGAGCTTTTTCGTTTACTTAACACCCAGGAATTTCTGATGCATACAGTGAAAAGTATCTTTACCAGGCGAGGCGAAGTACACCTTGAAAAGTATACTCTACTTTGAGAATTTATCACAGTTCGATCTTCCACACCGCTTGGCACAGTTTGAAAGGAAATCATCATATTTGGAGATGGGATTTCACAACCAGCTGCATCCATAGAATGAAAACCTCCAGATTTGAAAACCAAAACAAAAAATAACCTTCTCAAGCAGTCCATTTTTCACCTTGGAGAATAACACCAACAGATTTTTAACACTTAAATTTAAGAGGAAAAATGTTTTGTGCTTATCGACTGTAACACTGAGCTCAATTAATTTGTTCATAGGGTAATTTGCCTGTTGTCTATTGTCCAAAATTCAATGTAGTCTCAATCGCGGTTCCATTGTTGAGCTACGTTACCTCGTGGTACTCCTTGTGAGCGAGGGCGGCGAGCTGCCGCAGCTCCTGTGAGGGGTCGGTGCCGGCGCCCGTCAGGATCAGGACCGGACCCAAGGCCTTCGTCTCCGTCAGCAGCTGACTCAGCCGCAGCGGCGGCGGTGACAGCGAACCAAGGCCTACCAACACAAGCAAGCGTTACAGCTGTACAGCTTACAACCAAAAGCCGAAAAGAAAATCTTATCATATTTTGAAACTGCAACTTTGCTAAGTGAAATTTTTACTTTATTTTTTATTTCATTATATTCAACAAAGTTTCCAAAACATATAAAGGAAATAAAATTAAAAATTCTTTGTTTTATCAGGCAAAGTTAGGGCCCCACGGCCTTTTCTTACATTCAACCTGTAATACATAGTTTGAGATATATGCTACTATTTAACTACACTATATACAAACAAACTTAAAATAATATATATTCACATAAAATATAAAAAAGAAATTAAATTTGAACAACACTCATTCATCTGTCAGGGACAACACCCAAGATGAAAACCACCTACGACACACTGACCAAGGACATCCGCTAAAAGAATAGTATTTTCAGTGCCACCACAAATCGACGACGGCCCTCAATTGACTTCAGGGAATCAGACAGATCATTCCATAGGCGGCAAGCAGTCACAACAAATGCACCGTCATAGACTGCTGTTCTGTGCTGGGGCATACGAATGTGAGATAAGTGACACGTGAATTCCTTTGACTGCCTTGAGCTATAAATTTAAAATCATTTTGAAAAAGTTTGGCAAACCGGTTTTTAATGTTAAATAGGCCAATGAGAGAATTTTGATAGATCTTTCACCATGTAATTTCAATAATTTTGACTCAAGGTAGTAAGGCGTGATATGCTCTACGCACCTCAGATCAAAACATATCTTAGTCAATAATTCTGAGCACGCTGGAGCATATTAAAATGGACCACAGTCATGACATTGATCACAGAGTTGCAATAGGTAAAGTGGGGTAGTACAAGTGATTTAACGATATGTAGTTTTAAATAAAGATGAATATGATTATACAAGTTCTGTAAATTAGCATGATTTATCCTCATGCAATGACTTGTGGTTGGTGAGAAAGGTAGATAGATAACTAAAATTATTAAATCACATGCCTAAGGCTTGCTGCGCAAACTTTGTCAGTGCCGTGTGGAGGAGATCAGGCCTCAGGGCTTGGACCAGAAGAACTCGTTGGAAACTGGATAGGCTGACGGGAGCTTCCGACTGTGGGAAATTCTTCCAAGAGGACTCGGCTTCCAGCTGGAGCCTGCCATACAGCTGAGGCAGGACACTCTGCAGAGACAAAAGAAACAACCCTGAGATCATCAATTTCAAGGATTAAGTAGTTAGAGGTAATAATTATAACATTTTTAAATTTATTGCTGGTTTAATTTACAAATTAGCAGCTAGGTAACTGCAAATGTAATAAGGATAAGCTTAGCAAAACTTAAACTTAAATATGAGAATTAATGAAAAATCAGTAACTGCTCTGACCTGAAGATATGCGACAGCAGACACTCTGTCTTTGGCCACCCACGAGGGGACGGCCGCAGGAGCGTCTCCCCGGGCAGCCACTGCCCGGCCCGTCAGCACCTCCCACTCCTGCACACAACACAACAATGATCACGTTTGTGTACATTAGGATAGAGGCAATAGCGTTCTTTCAAATACCACAACCTGATGTCAAATTTATATTCATAACAGTAAATTGAGGATTGTAATAAAATAATAGTTGTTTTTAAACTAAAAAAAAACATGAAAGTTAAATATTTTAATTGATGGGGGCATTATGTTACGTTAGGTCTATATTCTTTACATATAGTAATAGGCGGCATGTCTTGTGATTTGAAATCAAAATCTTCAGAACTAAAACTAAGTGTATTGAAACGAGACGATCATGGTAATAAAAAATATTTAATATCAGAAAAAAATTGCTAGTTGAACTGTTTTTCACTTTCTAAGATACTGAGGTACTGAGTATACCTACTAAGCACAACTTGTTTTATTATGAAGTGAGCTAGTTTTGTATTGATTGTAAAGTTCTTATGGCTTTGGTTATTTTAACTAGTGGCTTGTAGGGGCAAAAGCCCCTAAAAATAAAATATCAATGCTGAATATTTAATGTAAGGCATTTAATAATCTGTAGTATTTATTAAACGTTTGATGAGTAATGTTAAAGGTATTTTGTCATTTGCTAGTATGTTTCATACTTTTAAGAAAGGGCACAACTTCAGTACAGTAAAGGGCTGAACAGTGTGGCCTTCGCTGAATCCCTGGAAAAGTGGCTCTATCCGTCGATCTCAAATTAAACCGAGTTCACTTTGTTTTTAATAAAACATATGAAAATGGTTTTAAGAACTTCTAAAGGTTAACCACAGATTGTAGAACTTAATTTATATCCCCAGGAAAGTCATAAGATTGAACACAAAAATGTAAACAAATTGTGACGTCATCAAAAGATCGACATCAAGCTTGTATGTAGTCTCTAGCTGTTCAAAAGTATATATTGGGCGGTTAAAGGGTACTCCCAATTTGTGTTAGTATATTCAAGATTCAATGTACTTTATTGATCAAATTTAAAGTTGATGTTGCACTCAATCAAGGCCGCACTACACTCAATCGCTGTTGCTGGAACAGCACACTCTTAGTTGCTTGGCCAAAAGTATGACCATTTCCGACCTCACATAAAACTGGCAGAGCTATAGGCCTTTAAAATGCTAAGTTTTTTCTTTACTTAGATTGTGTTAATATTGCAAATCACTTGGCTTTAAATCAGCATCTACGACTACTAATGTAAACAAAATAGACTATGTAATTCTTAATGTTTTTAAAAGAGTGAGTATGTTAAAGCCCCTAAATTATAAAATAAAAAAATTCAAAAGTAAAAAAAAAACAGTTACATCTTATAGTAGGTTCAACCTACATTCAAAGCTAAATTTTAAATAAACCATATTACATATCAACATGTGGTTTTAAACCAAGTATAAGGATCACATGTTTCAAGTAAACAAAGCAGACGTTTTTAGATCCCAATGCTATTTAAATGGCAGATATTTTACGTTATTTCTCGTTTTCTGGTGAATTTCAAGCAATTTCAGTATTTTTCCCGCCATCACGGAATAGAGAGAGCCCTTTCCCATCTTTCTACGACTTGCCAGTCGCCCACAATTTTGACGCAAAGAATCGCCTTACGAAATTAAATATATGATAGAAAATAAAATCACTGAACAAGACTGAGACTTACATTTGGTTGAAAGAGTGAAGGGCACATGACACGGGCCAGATGAAGAGCAAAAGTTAAAGTGTCCTCTTTAAACAGAGCTCTAGCCATGTACAGGTAGACCTTCTGTAGAAGATGTTGCTTCCACACCACCTCATCCTGATAACAAAAGTTTTTCAAGGGTTGTCACATTAGGTTCGAATAATCAGAAAAAATATAATTCAATAAATGATAATTAAATACGTTTTTTTGAGCACTATGTTAACTATGCAATTAACTTTATGAGAGACTTGATACCTCATAAAATGATTAATTAGTGCTGCCCAAAAGATTGAAACTACACACTCTAAAATCAAGAAATGAGCTAATGAATTTTCCTTGATAAGTGTGAAACCAAGAACTAGGATTTCAATTAAACAGTATGATCTAATTTGATTTTGCATCTCATTTCCTCATTTCCTACTTTGCTTTCCTGATTTCCTTTGTCCTCAATTAAGGCCTGAAAACTGTAAACGTTATTAAATGTTTTATAGCTTTTATGGGGGAATTAATCGACGTTGTGAACCCAATTATTCGCACCATTAGTGAAACCACAGTGACGATAAAATATTTTAATATGAATTATAAGTTTGATCTTCTTTATTTATTTTGATCTTTCTATTAAGATGTGTTTATTAAGAAAATTTTTATCAAAAAATTACCGTTCAGTTTTGAAAATATTGAAACAAATTTAATGTAGGACAAGAGTAAGAAATGTTGACAACCTGTCACGAAATTTTGAGTATTGAACTTCAATCATCGACTAATCATTGTAAAAAGAGACATATAATCATAATGTATTCTAAATTTAACAGAACAGTAAAACCTTGATAAGACAACTCTCAAAGAATTCAAAGGACATATCAAAGAGGTCTCAGAAGCAGTCTCCTTATCGAGGGTCTCTTCTTAGTGAATGTCGCGATATCAAGGTTGTTTTTGCTTACAGTCGTGTTATCAAGGTTACTGGAATTTCCGGAACCCATAACAAGTGAATTTTATAGCAGCCCTCGCTAGAACGTTAGTTACAAGTGTAGTTAGTTTTAGTATTATTTAGCAATATATCTGATTTACTTTTGGGCAGATATTCTTTGAGTATTTTATCACTTTGCATTTAAAATCAATTAACAGTGGTTTTCAGACATTGGTTTATTTAGGCAACGCAGAGCCTGTCAACAACAACATCAACACAATTGCTGAACACCCATTTTTTTGACAATAAATGCATGACTAACCTGTCATTTGTCAAAGCTATATTACAAGGGTGGAAAGAGGGAGTGGTGTTTCCAAGTTGGGACTTGTATCTGAATAGACATTCGATGTTTATTCCAAAATATCCGTTCTGTTAATTCACTCACCATGAGAACCATTGCCCCTTAAAGCGTGAGAACTCATCAAAGATGATTCCTAAAAACATCGTGTTATAGCGGTTCAGAACTACAATAAGGATCGGGAGAAAGCCATACTATTGAGGTTGTTTGCATTAATGTTACATTAATTTCAGGGGATTTGAAAATTAGACTATTATAGATGTTGTTGTGTTATCGAGTGTCGTATAACAGAAGTTCTACTTTATAAAAAAGGGTTTCCACAGAGACTATAAAATAGAGTACCTGGGTGCTTGTAGCAACAGTGTCGTTGAAGATGGCCAGGAAAGCGCTGGTGCTGAGGCGATACATGTTGTTGAGCCTCGCAAGGCCCGCCACAGCGAAATACAACCTCGAGCCGTACTCGGCAAGCCCTCGAAACACGTCACATTCGAGCTGCAGAGCCGTCTTCAGCTGAGACGACTCATCCAACGACTCACTGATGGCGCTGGCACTGCGCTTGGTCTCGTTGAGGCTCGCTAGCAACTCCTGTCAACATAAGAAACCTATAATATAACTACAACATCCTACAGGTTTTTCCTTAACTACCCAATGTTTTTGTCTGGTGAGAACAAGGGCATTGAGTAGGCCCAAATGTATATCTTACAATGGTAGTTGTTGTCATTCCATAAATAAGGAATATCTATAACTGAAGGCAAAGTAATTAACTGTTTTAAATTGATTTACTAATTGGTAAATATTTAGGATTTCAAAAAGTATGCATTCTAATATTTATTTTATTCTAAGTAACGAACTTGAATGAGCCTGGATGGTCACAGAGCGATTAATGCACAGAGAAGAATCTAACAGAGGTCACTTTTAAATGGGTCTTCTGTTGCGCCCAAGTGCTTGCTAGTTAAAGTTAAATCCAGCTACAGTTAAGTTACTAGTTACATCCAGTTACTAGCTACAGTTAAGTTAAATTAGGAGAGGGCAGCGACGGTACTGCTCTCTCGCGGCATTAATGGTGAACTACTTTTTTATAAATCCTCGACACCAGCGCTCGACACCACCTGAGCGCAACATTAGATGATACCTCTGTTAGATTCTTCTCTGTGGTTAATGTTTATTACCTTACCAAACCTATATAAGTTGTTAGAAAAACATAATGGTGAATGCAAAAAACATTTAAAGGAATACTTTTTCTGCAGACAACATGATTTTAAAATTAAAAAATGGGTTTATACAAAAAATAAACTTCACATCATATTGCTTGGTACATTATGCATGGTGCTTTCTATTAAGTATTGTAAATATGTTTTGCGGACAAACTTGTAATGGATTTATTTTCATCATAATTTACATAGTAAAACACATAATTTCAATATAGAAAGATAAATTTTTGCTACATTAAATTCACAGCTTTGTAAATTTTTCCTTGCTGGCTCAACATCTGTAGCGTGCGGCCCACCTTGTTGTGCAGGATGTCGCCGTGAGCGTTGGCCAGCTCCTGCAGCACCGTGTCCTGCAGCTGGTGCAGCGACATCTTCAGCTCCTCCTCCCGCCGCAGCAGCTCCGCCCGGCGCACCTCCAGCTGCGGCTTCTCCTGCCGCACGGCCGACTGCACCAGCTGTCGACACACACGCACATCAGCTGTCGGCACACACGCACGTCAGCTGTCATCACTCACAATTATAAGCTGTTGACCTACAGGTAGTGCAGCTGTTGACAAACAGACTCATCAGCTGTTAACACACAGTCACATCTGCTGTCGACACACACATATTTCAGCTATCAACACACAGACAGCTGATGTGTCAACACTCACTCACACACATAAGATGTTGACAAAGACACATCAGCTGTCAACAAAGACACAGCAGCTGTCCACTTACAAGCACATTAGCTGTCGAAACACAGCCATATAAGCTGTCATCATTTACAAACATAAGTTGTTGACACACAGACACATCAACTGTCGACGCACACATATATCTGCTGTCAACACACATACACATCAGCTGTCAACATACATAAGGTGTTGACAAAGATACATCAGCTGTTGACAAAGACACATCTGCTGTTGACACACAGGCCCATCAGCTGTGGACACGGACCAATCAGCTGTAGACACGGACTAATCAGCTGTAACAATTATTCACACAACAGCTGTGTTTACAGGCTAGGTTGTGTGTTAATAGCCGGTGATCAGAAGCTAGTACACAGACCCATCGGCTCTTGTCAGTACACAGACACATAAGCTGTTAACACATGGACACATCAGTTGTCAACTCACAAACACATCAGCTGTCAGCACTCACACACATAAGCTGCTGACAAAGACACATCAGCTGCTGACACATACTGTTGATGGAGTGACATCTCGAGCTCCTCCTAATGCTTTCTTTATCCGATTCTACATTATAAAACAATACGGAATTTAAAGGTGACAAAATATAGGTTTGTCAGTAAATGATGTTTCTTATATATCTTTTCACCAAAATCTTTATTCTTACATATTTAGCTTACCACAGTTAATCATGTCATGGAAAAATTACCTGAGAAAAAACTTCCCTTATGTCAAATTTTTGCAAAGTTATGCTATGTGTACCTGTTCGGTGAGGCCAGCCTCAGTGGTGGAGTAGTTGACTTGACACAATAGCGCCGAGACGTGAGGCTCTGTGAGAGGCTCACCACTACGTGACACATGGTACAGCCGCAAGCTTTTCCGCCCATCTGAGGCACAAGTTAAACAACAATCCTTAATTCTTAATCATTAATCATTCCTAGTCATTCTTATTAAGACAGGTACCTCATGGAGGACGTTTCCCTGAATATGAGTGAAGGATGAGTGTGATGATCGTGATGGTAGTGACGCGATCTTGTAGCCTTGTTACTGACTAAGGTTGGCACGTCCCTTAGACAGGACTGTTAATTAATAGCCCAACAACCAATGGCAGCTGGCTCAAGAAACAACCCTTCAAAAAGCTACTCTTAAAGAAGCAAAATTAACTTAATATTGTTAATATTTCTTTTAACTTGCACTATAACTTCTGCAGTATTTTGAAAATTGTTTTATAAGAAAACCTTAAAAAATATCACAAGAATTGGCAATTAGTACTTTTGAACTTTTTATTGCATCATGAATGTAGCTTATATGAATTAGAAAAAATATTATGAACATTTGTATGGAAATATTATATAGCTTTCACTTATGAAATCCACAATTTTTATTTTCAAATCTTGTTGTGAGAGCAGTGTTTTGTTATTCAACATTTTGTTTTTTTCCATTTTAAATTTTGCAATATTTCAGGATTTGTGTTAAACTTTTCAAGACATCAGAGGACAATCAAGAGGGCAAGGAACTTATTTTCAGGAATATGATTATGAGGAACTATTATTCAGCATATTTCAAGTGGAATAGGACCTATTTATAAGTAAATCATAAACACTACTATAAAATGACATAATATATAATATGTTATGTAACTGCAACCCACCTTGTTGTCCCTTATCTCCACGTAAGACAGGGTAAACTGTGGGTTCGATCCCATCAGCATCCTGGATAATCAGCTTCTTGCCAAACCTGTGGGTCACAGTTAATGTCATGAAGCGTGCCAACCACATCTGCTGAACCACCTATTCAAATCCCAAGAATTGTTCATAAAATAACATTTGGAAGACAAATAGATAAAAATATTTAGCTACTAGTATCATTTTTTATTTAACTGAGCCAAGTTGACACTAAATTCAAAACAATTCGACGGTAAAACCGGAGAAGGTAGTGAGTGGTACCTGACAGCCAAGTCGAGGTTGGTGTGGAACCGCGGGCTGGCCTGGGAGACGACCTCCACGTCCGCACAGTCGGCCTGCAGGCAGGCCACGAGCCAGGCCAGGGCCGACGATCCCGGGTCCAGGACGTACACCGACTGGCAGCTCTGCAAGTGAACAGGTATTGTTCAGGACATGAATGTGGACTAACACAATCTCAGGATCTGGCAAAAAAGTTAACATACCAAGATAGAGGTCACGAGTTTCTTCGCCTCTTATTTTAAGTGTAAATGTTGACTAAGAAAGCTGGTTTGAGTGAGAAGTTTCAAGGTTGGAAAAAAATGAATAAAATCATTCAACAAATGATCATAAATTTTCGTAATGAATAACATCCCTTAACTTCCAAGGGACCAACCCTACCTCCTGAAAATATATTTTTGTTTGTTAACATACAAAAAAGGTGCAAAAAGAACTCATGAACGCTATGAAACTTTCTCGTAATACATACCTTTTCCTATAATTAAAATGTCATAAAAATGGCATAAATAAATAAATAAATAAATAAATTCTTTATTTTCCATTATGTACATTACAATATCGTAATACATTGTAGGTTACAATAAAATATACAAATAATAATTACAAAAAAGAGAACCTTAAATAAAAAAGTACAAAATGGATAGCCACCTCTGTAGCATATTGCCGTGTTGAGGTGGCATCACGTTACAATTAAAAGTGTGTAGTGTGCCAGAACTCCCGCTAACATAAAGTAAAAAAGTATTCAAGACAAATAGATTATTCAATATACAATACAATAGTGCCTTAACTAAAAACATTTACTACACAACGTGTTAAAACACAAACAAACACAAGACTACTTAAAAAGGAATGAACAAACATATACCTACCTACACTATTCTAACATTTATTGTCAAAACGCACAACAGAAAAAAAGCCAATATTAAGAACCCAGTAAAAATTACAGTATCTAGCCTATATATGATTCCAAATTGTTAGTTGACATTAACCATGCCTTCAAACTCCCGATGAATGACGAAAATACCCCTGAACTAGTCACAGACGTGGGAAGAAAATTATATAAATTTGGAGCTGAAAAAGTATAAAAACGTTTGTAGGCTTCAGTCCTAGGAAGCGGAACTGACACTTTATTTAAATTTCTCAGCCTTTCTGAATGTACACTTATGTTACCCAGCAAATGACCTCCTCTTGTGAAGAAAATTCTCAGAACGCGATAAACGTACAAATGTCTGAGAGGCATTTTCAAACTAAATTAATATATTTTTAGGACCAATTCAGATACCCATATAAGATGAGGATATAAACTATTCTGAATGGTTAAAGATAAGATGTAATTATTTTACAATATTTCCTAGGCCTCTTTCAGGCAAAAACTCTATTTGTAATAGATATGTATTTATTTTACATTAAAAATTGTGCAAAATAAAGATATTTTACACTGCCAAAGTAAGTTTGATCAATGTCAGACATTTTGAATTTAAAATCATAAAATTAAAGGATTTAAAAAAATTTTCATATTTATATTTCCAATGAACAAACATAAGAAAACTACGTTTTTTACCAGAAAAACCAATTATCACCATCTTGTCCTTTTTTCATGACAAAACCTCAAAAAATGAGGATTCGTAATTCTTATTAAAAATTATAAAACAAAAAATACAACATTGGTACTACATTAATGGATGACAAAAAAAACTCAAATAAACATACAATTTAATTACTGACATGGGAAAAAATTGTCTTCCATTCTTGCAAATGAAAAGGATTTAATAACTAGCGAATCTTCAATACTAGTGCGGGAAAGAGCAGTGCTGAATACTATATTTATCCAAGTGAAGCAACAGCTGGCCTATTAGCTCAGTTGGTTAGAGCGTGGTGCTAATAACGCCAAGGTCGCGGGTTCGATCCCCTCATGGGCCAAAGTTTTTTTTAAATAATTAAAATATTGATTTTAATATGAACACTATTCCAGCTACACATAAAAAATTACAACTTAAATCATTACAGCATATTTTATTATTTCTTTAGTTTGTTTATTATTAAATCAAAATAAAATGTTTCATAAAGCCAAATGTGCACTGGAATCTTTAAAAAAATTAGCTTTATTTAACAAAATTCTGAATAAAATTGCATTATAGTCAATTCACTTTTTTAAAAGGGAGCAACAAGATTTTAAATTGTAACTTTTGCTCAGTTAGGTTTTAGTATAAATTAAAGATTAGGTTAGATAAGGTTTTAGTATATTATTACTTTTGTTGTACAATTTAAATAATCTTAATGTTATGTGCCACTAACATGAATAAATAAATAAAACATAACTTATACTCGATTCCACATTCACCTTTCAGTACAGGCCTTATGGGGCAATGCATTTCTATTACCTATGTTGGGTATATTTGTTTACTATTATTCATGACATATTATTATGAAATTATCATTATTATTATTATTATTATTATTATTATTATTATTATTTTTTAGTCTATGGATTTTTTGCCTGATTATAACATAATTTGGCAAGAACAATTTAAATTGCCATTTGAAATACATCGCTTATGGAAATCCCATACTGAAAGGTGAACGTGGAACCGAGTATAGATAAATGTTGTGTTACCTAGACGTTTATGTAAATGTTATGTTTTAAAACAATGTAATAGTTAATTTATAACTAGGGGCCTCATGCGCAAATCACACATTTTAACATTATTTCTGTTTGTGAGAAACTCACCTACAGTTAGAATAAATTGTATGGCTTCTATCAGTGCCGGCCTTAGCGAGTGCGAGGCCCTGGGCAAGAAAACGTTTGTGAGGCCCCCCAATGCCAGTCCTTCTCAGCGCATTCTTTAATTTTTAAACAAATATTTAATCACATGTTAATTACATGTATAACATTGCGATAGGAAATAACATCGTAGTTCTTGATACTCCTCCCATAAGACCAATTCAAAGACCACTAAGCAATGTTAGCGTCTTAGTCACAGAGTTTCTAATTCCAAGAGAGAACATCATTACATAGCAAGAAAAATGAGATGCATATCATCTCCATCCATAACTTATATAGAAAACCTAATTCCCAACTTTTTAGACCGCAAATCTCTAACTATTTTTTACAAATCTGCCAAACTGCGTTGAATACTATTAAATTGAGACACTTATTAATTAGAAAATTTAAGAAGGAGGTTTGGGAAATTCCCGTGAACTTAGTACCGTTCCCAAGTTGAGACTTGTAGGTGGTCTTCTCACTCAACAGTTTGGCAATTGTGTCGTGCGACGCCACCGCTACTACTGTGAAACATTTTATTGTAATTCATTGGCAATAACCTTCTGCATAGAACGGATGAAACTAAGGGGATATTAATTCCCTGCTACTTCCCTTCAGTACCTAGGGATTACGGTGTTTAATTTGAGTGCTTCTAGTAGTTCATACATTATGTTCTATAGCCCATGCGCAAACCATATAACTTTATCAAATAACCTAAAAGTGAAGATCATACTTGGCTTACCGTTTTGCCGCCTTTTTAAGTTGCAGTTTTATTACTACATGTAATCATTCTCATGGTTGAATAAATATCTCTGTGCTGTTTATTGTAATTTCATTTTTTGTTGTCACCTATTTTAAACATTTTAAAACTTCTATCGGAAGCGCGAGGCCCTCCCAGGCGCGAGGCCCTGGGCGGCCGCCCCTGTTGCCCCCCCCTAAGGCCGGCACTGGCTCCTATCACACCTTTATTAATCAAATTAACCTTTTCAATTGAAATTTAAAGATCTCACCTAAATAAACAAAGGCTTACACTCTGTACACACTTTACAGACAACACAAAAATGTGCATGTGATGGAAAACATAAAAATGTAAAGCATGCAAAATCAAAATATGTGCATAGTTTGATTGAACAAATTCATTATGCAAACGAGTAGATATAAAACTCACCCCTGTTTCAATACTAGATATCTAAAAGAGAAAAAATACAATGTAAGCTAAAATTGACATTTGATTTAATGATTAAATATCTCTTTTAAAAAACCTACTTCTAGTCTATGATAATTATTTTTCTAAGATAATAGTAACTTTAAAGGTATTATAAGAAGTGGTTGCTTATTAATGAAGGTTTTTTTTACATATAGTAATTATTGATAAACAATTACAATAATAATTTAATCTCAGGTTTAAAAATATATCAGTATACTAAAAAAAGGAATACTAATCTTGATTTAGTTGACACTGAAGTAGCATCTTAGTGTTTCACATTTAGTCCAGTGAAAATAGGTTTTAATAAGGAAAAAAATGCAAGCAAAAATGTTTTTGCTGGAAAATGTGCACCAAGACGTCCTGAGTCAAAACCCAAGTTTTCTACTTCGGGTCAGGTGAGCTAACTCCGCCATCTTGGAAAATGGCGGCCATGTTTGAAATACTTTTATCGACATAAAATCCACAAAAGTTATCCGATTTCGACAAAATTTGGTAGGGATGTGTAAATTTGTGTATTCTATTAGAAAAAAATCGCTTACACTTTATTTTTTACTATTTTAATGGTTTTTTGCAACTTTTATGTAAAAAAACATGTTTTTTTCGTTTTTCAAAAACGTTATGAGATTAACGATTACTATATGGATATTTCTGAAAAGTACGTAAAATTACGAACAATTTGGTATATTCAACTTGTATTTTACTGTTTTTACTTTTTATATAATCAAAAAAATAAGATATTTTTATGCAATTTTTAAAAAAGTGCTAAAAAATTAAAATTATCCAAATTTAGTTTCTTGTGGTAGAAATTGTTCATTAAGGGGTTCTGAGTCAAAACCCAAGTTTTCTACTTCCGGTAATGCGAGCTAAATCCGCCATCTTGAAAAATGGCGGATATGTTTGATTTACTTAAATCATCATAAAATCCAGAAAATTCATCCGATTGTAATACAATTCGGTAGGGATGTGTATAAATATGGTCACTACGTAATACTAAAGGAATAACAAGCATATTTTATCATTTTATATGTTTTTTTTATAATTTTTATGAAAAAAATTTGTTTTTTTACATTTTTATTTCGAAATTAACACCAAACATAAAAACCATGGATGTTTTTGAAAAGTACATAAAATTACAAACAATTTGGTATATTCAACCTTTACTATGCTGTTTTTAATTTTTAAATAACACAAAAAATATAAATTTTAAAGTGTCTTTTTCAAAAAGATGTTAAAAAATAGAAATTTTGCAAATTAACGTTTATGTGGTAGAAAATATTCGCAAAGGGGTTCTAAGTCAAAAACCAAGTTTTCTACTTCCGGTCAGTTGAGCTAAATCCGCCATCTTGAAAAATGGCGGATATGTTTGATTTACTTAAATCATCATAAAATCTACAAAAGTCATCCGATTGTAATAAAATTCGTTAGGGATGTTTATAACTATGGCCACTACGTAATAATAAAGGAATAACAGCATATTTTATCATTTTATATGTTTTTTTATAATATTTATGGAAAAAAATTTGGTTTTTTACATTTTTATTTCGAAATTAACACCAAACATAAAAACCATGGATATTTTTGAAAAGTACATAAAATTACAAACAATTTGGTATATTCAACCTTTACTATGCTGTTTTTAGTTTTTGAATAACACAAAAAAATATAAATTTTAAAGTCTCTTTCAAAAAACTGTTAAAAATAAAAATTTTGCAAATTAACGTTTATGTGGTAGAAAATATTCGCAAAGGGGTTCTAAGTCAAAAACCAAGTTTTCTACTTCAGGTCAGTTGAGCTAAATCCGCCATCTTGAAAAATGGCGGATATGTTTGATTTACTTAAATCATCATAAAATCCACAAAAGCCATCCGATTGTAATAAAATTCGGTAGGGATGTGTATAACTATGGCCACTACGTTATACTAAAGGAATAACAAGCATACTTTATCATTTTATATGTTTTTTTTATAATTTTTATGAAAAAAATTTGGCTTTTTTACATTTTTATTTCGAAATTAACACCAAACATAAAAACCATGGATTTTTTTGAAAAGTACATAAAATTACAAACAATTTGGTATATTCAACCTTTACTATGCTGCTTTAAGTTTTCAAATAACACAAAAAATAAAATAAATGGGGCTTGGATGGTTCATTGTGACCTGTACATTGTGGCACCTAAAAACGGATATTTATTGCAACTTATTTTTATTTAATTTTATTAAAAGTATTGATTTATCACCGATCTTGTTAGTGTAAATAAATTAAATGGTTTGCAAAGAATTGTAAAGCTAATGGACCAATTGTAATATGAAATACAAGTATTTATTTATTTATTAAAGTTTCATGTTATGTGTAGTGATGGCGTTTTTTTTAAGTCGTATTGATTAGGGTTTATAGTGAGTTAAAAATAATATTATAAAAAATGAGACATGACAAAAGTGTATTACCTTTTATACAAATTACTTCAAAACCACCAAGGTTCAAATAAAATACATGAAACACTTGATTTACTGGTAATATATTTGTCTTACATATAAATCTTTTACTCCATGGAATTTAAAACCAAAACAACACAGTGATTGTTTTCAAAAAATTACCCTAAAAGCCTATGTCATGAATTATTAAATTTTCAAATAAGCAAATATGTCCGTTTTTAGGTGCCACAATGTACAGGTCACAATGAACCATCCAAGCCCCATTTATTTTATTTTTTGTGTTATTTGAAAACTAAAAACAGCATAGTAAAGGTTGAATATACCAAATTGTTTGTAATTTTATGTACTTTTCAAAAACATCCATGGTTTTTATGTTTGATGTTAATTTCGAAATAAAAATGTAAAAAAAAACCAAATTTTTTTCATACAAATTATAAAAAAGATATAAAATGATAAAATATGCTTGTTATTCCTTTAGTATTACGTAGTGGCCATAGTTATACACATCCCTACCGAATTTTATTACAATCGGATGGCTTTTGTGGATTTTATGATGATTTAAGTAAATCAAACAAATCCGCCATTTTTCAAGATGGCGGATTTAGCTCAACTGACCGGAAGTAGAAAACTTGGTTTTTGACTTAGAACCCCTTTGCGAATATTTTCTACCACATAAATGTTAATTTGCAAAATTTCTATTTTTTAACATTTTTTTGAAAAAGACACTTAAAAATTTATTTTGTTTGTGTTATTCAAAAACTAAAAACAGCATAGTAAAGGTTGAATATACCAAATTGTTTGTAATTTTATGTACTTTTCAAAAACATCCATGGTTTTTATGTTTGGTGTTAATTTCGAAATAAAAATGTAAAAAAACCAAATTTTTTTCATAAAAATTATAAAAAAAACATATAAAATGATAAAATATGCTTGTTATTCCTTTAGTATTACGTAGTGACCATATTTATACACATCCCTACCGAATTGTATTACAATCGGATGAATTTTCTGGATTTTATGATGATTTAAGTAAATCAAACATATCCGCAATTTTTCAAGATGGCGGATTTAGCTCGCATGACCGGAAGTAGAAAACTTGGGTTTTGACTCAGAACCCCTTAATGAACATTTTCTACCTCAAAAAACTAAATTTGGATAATTTTAATTTTTTAGCACTTTTTTAAAAATTGCATAAAAATATCTTATTTTTTTGATTATATAAAAAGTAAAAACAGTAAAATACAAGTTGAATATACCAAATTGTTCGTAATTTTACGTACTTTTCAGAAATATCCATATAGTTATCGTTAATCTCATAACGTTTTTGAAAAACGAAAAAAACATGTTTTTTTTACATAAAAGTTGCAAAAAACCATTAAAATAGTAAAAAAAAAAGTGTAAGCGATTTTTTTCTAATAGAATACACAAATTTACACATCCCTACCAAATTTTGTCGAAATCGGATAACTTTTGTGGATTTTATGTCGATAAAAGTATTTCAAACATAGCCGCCATTTTCCAAGATGGCGGAGTTAGCTCACCTGACCCGAAGTAGAAATCTTGGGTTTTGACTCAGGACGTCTTGGTGCACATTTTCCAGCAAAAACATTTTTGCTTGCATTTTTTTCCTTTTTAGTGTGTTTTTTCGCCTATTTTCACTGGACTAATTGGTAAGGGAGAAATAGTTATTTTGCAGAATTTATTCTTTACTGAATTTCAAGAGATAAGGGACCTGTGCAATGGAAAGGATTTTTTTGAACCAAGCAGAAATAGACAACATTTAATTAACCTCTTGAAGTCCACGGCTGCACATATGCGGGATGACCCCCAGCCCGCCGCTGGTCCACGCCCGCCTAAAGGCGGGATCAGACATTGTTCAGTTTCAGCAGTCCTTGACTTCACAGCCTAACAAAGTTTCTGTCACAAGTTATATGTATTTTTTCGTCAGAAAACGAGCTTTCTAATGGTATATTTGGTTTTGTTATTTTCCCGGGTGGGAACACTGGGAAACGAAATGAACTGCACATTTTTAGTTGCGTTGTCAGCTGTTGCTCAGTCCGTAAATAAAACGAAATGGCTTCAAGTGACCGGCGTTTTCTTCGCGATTGTGAAATAGTGGAATTTATAACTAATGATAGATTTAGTGACGAATCTGAGTGTAGTGAAAGTGATCATGAATATGAAGTGCTATTTTTACCGATTGACAATCTCCAAAAATCTCCAAAATAACCCGGACCGGGCATGTATATGGTAGTAAAAATACCCGGACTTTAAGAGGTTAAATAGCACTGTATTGTACCTGGTAAAATATTATGGGGGATATTGAAACAAAATTCATAATGAAAGCAAGAGCAAACAAATTACCGCCCTAATGGGCGGATAATCATTATGAAAATTCATAATGATAAATATGGTGCACAAGTTGCGACTCACAGTGGTGATGATGGCGGCGTTGTCGACGGACAGCTGGTCCGAGGGCAGGCCCTGGCTCTGCCACAGCAGCCGCTGACGGTCGGAGCTGAGGAAGTCGGCCGGGGAGAATGGCGGCACCTCCAGCGCCTCGCACCACTGCGCCAGCTTGCGTCTATAGGGCAGCCGAGTGTTACACTACTGCATGGCCAACAAAGCGGCTATTCTTGCAAACAATATGTGTTCCAAAACAGGTGATTCGTGCATTCCCAACTACATTCCTGCACTCGTTTTTTACTTTGCCCACTCCAGAGTTTCAGGTTAAGAACACAAAAGTGAAAAAATGATATGCATTTTATGGTCATGTAATATCTTTATACATGAATTAAGTTGGCAATAATGAATGTAAATAGCTCTTAGCTGTTCACTAATTATTGCCAAACATCTTAAACATGATTATTTCTAACATACGTGATCAGTTATTTACATTTTTAATTTCCAGTATAACATTTCCAAAACACATTTTCTTAGGTTATGTTTTTTCAGTTTATCTTCTGAGCAAATACATACTGTGATATAACAAATAGTTACACAACTGAACTGACACTGGCAGAGGAGTAGATGTCAAGGGGTAGGGGTACAACTGGGTGATATGGAATAGCCCCCAGTGGAAGGAGGGTCTAGAAGATCAACCCTGGGAAATTCAACTACCACTGATCTGCCTGGTCCTCCCCTGAATCTAAGCCACTGGACTCTAGCCAGCGCAGTGACAGTCTGCCATTAAAGGAGCGTGATAGGATAACGCTAATGGGACTTCAGGAGGTATTTTTAGATTGTTATTTGCCGACTGTAGGGAAAATGTAATGTGCAACTTGTGCACAAAGTCTCTTTGCTGCTCTTGGGGTAACTGCTCTTCATGGGTGGCACTTAGGCTACTTGTTGCACGAAAATAACTAATATAAAATTGGAATATTTACATCAAGTAGACAAGCATATTGGTCGTATATATTCATATTTGAAGCCAATCAGAACTGTAAAAAACTTTAATTGTGTGATGGAAAAATTGGTATGTGCCATTAAGAATTTTAATTATAATTTGAATGTCCCAATTCAATATCTCTAAGAACCACAATGGTGTGATACAGTGCTTGTTTAAAACAGTCAAATTCATGGACAAAATAAGAAAAGGCAATAACACGAACCTTCTTAGGTCTTGGGAGACAGCAGACAGGTAAGTGACAAAGGCGGCAGCCAGGACACTATGATGCGGCAAACTGCTCAACGCTTCTGACAACTCGTTCAGCTGAAACATATCAACAGGCTTCAAAACAATGATCAGCAATATGTAAAGCAAAAGATTTCCTATCTCAGTACAGTGGAACCTCGGTATATCGAACCTGAAGGGTAAAGTGAAAACTTCGATATATCAAGGATTTCGGTATAGCAAGGTTTGATATATCAAGGTGATTTTTGACTGACTTTGATATGTAGAGGTTCGTAACAGCGTGGGTTGAAACAAGGGAAATGTAAAGAATACGCATTCAAATTTAACACACTAATTTCAATGGATTATAAAGTTCTCTAATACAAAACATATGGAGAAAACTAAGGTTAAACATAAAAATTTATGAGTAAATTAAAGTCTTAAGTTTTTAAAATACTTATCAACAGTAAGGTTACGTTTTTTTAAGTTTCTATCTGCTGTACTGCTCAATCTATATCATAAAAACCTCATTAGAACCTCATTTTGAATCATAAAAAATACTAAAAAATTACGGTAACTAAAAAAAGTTTTAGAATCATCTAGAGGAAAAAGTATATCAATAAGTTTGTTTAAGGTTAGCAAGCGCAAGGCTTTCGCCCTGTTTTTAAGCTTGTGTTGTGTGACTCATAACTTCGCAGCGCAGTCATTGGGTCGTTGCAATGATTATGGCATATGATTGGACGGAAGTGTGGTTGCCATGACAACCACCCGTCCTGGGGACTTATTATTGGTGTGTTTAGTTGAGCAGTTAGTGACGACGCACACCCGCTTGTCGTTGCGTCTTACCTAGGACTGGTCTGACAATCGATAATGACAAAAGAAACAAGACACGTGCACATAGCGATAGTTCCGCGGCAGCTGGTTGCAACACGAATGACAGGTCACTGACTTTAAAGATAAATTACATATTTGCAAAATAACTTCGTTATTTTGAGGTTTCCAGCTAAAACTTCGATATATAGAGGTGGTTGGTTCGATATGTAAAGGTTTTCCAGACAAAACTTCGATATATAGAGGTGAAAAGTGCCTACCCAGAAACATGAAAATTCGTTATATCAAGGTTTTCAAGGTCAGTACTTCGATATATAGAGGTAAAATTAGCATTGGGAAGATAGGAAGGTTCAAGGGGAATTGAAAAACTTTGTTATATCAAGGAATTCCATATATCGAGGTTCGATATATCGAGGTTCCATTGTACTAGCTGCCACGCTTAGGCTTCAGCACAAGAAAAATTGACATGTTATTGTAGTGGTCAAAATATATGAATGGCAAAAAAAGAGTAGTGATCAAGGAGGTTACCTCTATTATTGAAGCTAATACACAAAGGTATTTTTATGGGCCTTTGATTTTGTCAGGTTGGCAATATGAGCAAGAGTTATATTTTTTACACTAAACGCTTTTTAACAAAAAATGCTTTGCAGTGCTACCTCCAGTAATACAGAACTACCTCCCTGGTTGTGATTCACCTGAAACTTCCAGCGGTAGTACTCCTGGTCCAGTTTGTGAACCAGGCTCTCTGCGCTGCTCAGTGTCTCCTGCGCCTACCCCAGGTGTATCTGCATCTCTGCCACCTCCTTGGAGAACCGGTTCATTACACTGCCTCACCTGAGCCTTCCAGCGGTAGTACTCTTGGTCCAGTTTGTGAACCAGGCTCTCTGCGCTGCTCAGTGTCTCCTGCACCTGCCCCAGGTGTATCTACATCTCCGCCACCTCCTTTGAGAACCGGTTCATTACACTGCCTCACCTGAGCCTTCCAGCAGTAGTACTCTTGGTCCAGTTTGTAAACCAGGCTCTCTGCGCTGCTCAGTGTCTCCTGCGCCTGCCCCAGGTATCTGCATCTCCTCTACCTCCTTGGAGAACCGGTTCATTACACTGCCTCACCTGAGCCTTCCAGCGGTAATACTCTTGGTCCAGTTTGTGAACCAGACTCTCTGCGCTGCTCAGTGTCTCCTGCGCCTGCCCCAGTTGTATCTGCATCTCCGCCGCCTCCTTGGTGAACCGGTTCTTTACACTGCCTCACCTGAGCCTTCCAGCAGTAGTACTCTTGGTCCAGTTTGTGAACCAGACTCTCTGCGCTGCTCAGTGTCTCCTGCGCCTACCCCAGGTGTATCTGCAGCTCCACTGCCTCCTTGGTGAACCGGTTCTTTACACTGACTCACCTGAGCCTTCCAGCAGTTGTACTCTTGGTCCAGTTTGTGAACCAGACTCTCTGCGCTGCTCAGTGTCTCCTGCGCCTGCCCCAGTTGTATCTGCATCTCCGCCGCCTCCTTGGTGAACCGGTTCATTACACTGCCTCACCTGAGCCTTCCAGCGGTAGTACTCTTGGTCCAGTTTGTGAACCAGACTCTCTGCGCTGCTCAGTGTCTCCTGCGCCTGCCCCAGGTGTATCTCCAGCTCCGCCGCCTCCTTGGTGAACCGGTTCAGCCGCTCCTTCAGCTCCGCCACAGTCTTGTCCACGTCCTGCAGTCCGCTGCTCAGCTGGTCGATCCTCTCCTCTGCCAGCTTCAGGTTCCTGCAAATTTTAAGGATATAATATTTTAAGTGTTCTTTGCTTCCTGGAAAACTTTTGAAACAGTCTTGTAGTTGGCCATATAGTTTTTCATCCTGTTCCCAACTGTTGCATAGCTTTGAAGTAAAGGATAGTTTTGATCCTTTATGCCCTCTTAGTATTCCAACCCAATTCGTCAGCTTCTTCGTAGATCAATGAAATCTTTTGATTGTTTTCAATATTGCTCTTAGTTTTATAGCTGGGTTTGTTTATTCTTCTTTGCCCTGCACAGTAAATTAAATCAATAATTTTAACTAATCCTTTTTTAAATTTATGGATATACTTTGAATAAGTAAACCTAGGCAAATAATTGTCTCAAAAGCCAGAAGTTGTCAAAATCTCACCGCATAAAATTACTTTAAACCCTCATATCGGTTAATTGTAATTTTTTAAATAGAAAATATTGAAAATATTCAACTATTTATTGATTACTTATTTTTAATGAAATAAGGACTTTGAATGCCGTAGGTTCATTCTGACCTGTGAAGATTAGCCTGTTCACGCTCCAGTGGTTTGATCTTGTCAAGGACATGAGAGAACTTAACGTTTGCAGTGACCCAAGCTGCTAGAGGGGCCGCTGCTTGTGAGGCTCTTTTGGCAGTCTTTGGATTGAAGGACTCTCTGTGTTCTGACAACAGCACTTCAACTGCCTCTCGGTTGTCTGAACTGATGTTGCGAGCATCAAAACACCTACAAACAAAGAGATAGAACTGAATGATTTTGCTTAAGAAAGCAGTATAAAAGTTCTAGTGTTTGCAGTTCAAAATATTTTGAAAATACCTTGTCAATCTTTGATCCTTAACCTATTTATCATCCAAGATTAAACAAGAGTTTATGATGACAACAAAAGAAACAAAAATATAGTAAAACTAGAGGCTTGAAGGGGCTATTAGCCCCTAAGCATAATCCTTCTTTACTATAGTTCCAAATACCTTATTAGAAAATAGGCTTTTGGATCCACAAAATTATGATTATATCTAACATTTGGTTTTAAGTAAACAAAGCAGACCTTTATACATACCAATAGTTTTTAAATGACAGCTATTTTACGTTATTTCTCATTTTATAGTAAGATTAAAGCAATTTCTGTATTTTCCCCGAGTCCCTGGGATGTAGACCTTTAATTTCAGCCCCCTCCCATCATCCTGCGACCTTCCAAACGCCCATAATTTCGGCGCAAAAATTTCCCTTAAGTAATTATATACCTATATATGTATAGATCATTTGTTATTAAATCTGCATCGTTATAACATAAACTAAACAAACATACTTATCTTTGTATAATTTTAAATTATGAAAAAACTCAAACCCTTAATTATTATAAAATCAGAAAATCTTAGATTTAAAATAGTTTTTGCTATAGTACATTGAACGTGCATAGTGAGCTGCATTTTGAAAAAAAAATCCCACATGTCAAAATCTATCATATGGCTTTGAATCTAGCATGGTGACACTGTCGCCTTGAATCAAGCATTAGCACCACATGTTAAATGTAAACAAAGCAGACGTTTTTCAATCCCAATGCATTTTAAATGGAAGATATTTTTCGTTATTTCTCATTTTCTGGTATATTTGGACATAATCTGATATTTTTCCCGACCCCCTGGGACCGAGACCTTTCATTTGAGCCATCTCCCATCATCCTGCGAGCTGTCAAACTCACAATTTTGATTGAAAAAAATCGCTTACAGAATTAATAATATAGATAAGGAGTGAGTGTTAGAATACGAGTAATTGAGTAGGGAAGTCAATTGCCTTGCCTGATGTCTTCCTTGACCCCTCTCTTGGCCAAGAAGGTCTTCATGCTGTTCCAAGAGGTATCCTGGATGCCCATGAGCCGAAGCACTCCCTCCAGAATATCCCGGATGACCTCAGGAGGAGCCCGGAGACTCCGGATCTCTGAGAGAGCTTCTGACTTGATGTTTCCAACAGCCGTTCTTGCCTCTTCTATAAGCGGTTGAATCTCTGCCAGTTCTGCTTCTATCTCCTTCTTCCTGGAAGAATTTTACAACTATTAGTTTAAAAAAATTTGAAGATGAGATAGAAATGAAAAATATTGCCTTAAATTTCATCAATTGATAAAAAAGATTTATATTGTTATAACTTCAGTTAAAAAACCACCAATAACATTAAGTGAAAATAGACAGATTATACTTCCATGATTGACAAGTGATGTTTAATAATTGGTTTGGCCTAACATGAAATATTTTGGTTAAAATTAAATTCATAAATTTAATTTTAATTAAGCTGTATCTAAGAATAAAAAAAATCAGATCCAGATGTTTTTGTAACAACCATTAAAAGTCAGTGCTATAACTATATACATTATTACCACCTTCAAATTAAGTGAATCACAAAAAAACAATTAAATCAGACAAAATGAAAAAAAAATCGTTGGTATTCTTTTCTCCTAAAAATTAAAGAAAGACATAAAAAAGGATAACGCGTCACCTGATCTGCAGCAGCCGGTTCTCCTGCTCGGTCTGGGCCCGCAGCTGGTCCATGTCGCCGCGGTGGGCGTTGGTGCTGCTCATGGTCTCGGTGATCATCTCCAGCGGCCGAGGCCTTCGCAATGTATACTACGTCACCTGATCTGCAGCAGCCGGTTCTCCTGCTTGGTCTGGGCCCACAGCTGGTCCATGTCGCCGCGGTAGGCGTTGGTGCTGCTCATGGTCTCGGTGATCATCTCCAGCGGCCGAGGCCTTCGCAATGTATACTACGTCACCTGATCTGCAGCAGCCGGTTCTCCTGCTCGGTCTGGGCCCGCAGCTGGTCCATGTCGCCGCGGTGGGCGTTGGTGCTGCTCATGGTCTCGGTGATCATCTCCAGCGGCCAAGGCCTTCGCAATGTATACTACGTCACCTGATCTGCAGCAGCCGGTTCTCCTGCTCGGTCTGGGTCCGCAGCTGGTCCATGTCGCCGCGGTAGGCGTTGGTGCTGCTCATGGTCTCGGTGATCATCTCCAGCGGCCGTGGCCTTCGCAATGTATACTACGTCACCTGATCTGCAGCAGCCGGTTCTCCTGCTCGGTCTGGGCCCGCAGCTGGTCCATGTTGCCGCGGTAGGCGTTGGTGCTGCTCATGGTCTCGGTGATCATCTCCAGCGGCCGAGGCCTTCGCAATGTATACTACGTCACCTGATCTGCAGCAGCCGGTTCTCCTGCTCGGTCTGTGCCCGCAGCTGGTCCATGTCGCCGTGGTGGGCGTTGGCGCTGCTCATGGTCTCGGTGATCATCTCCAGCGGCCGAGGCCTTCGCAATGTATACTACGTCACCTGATCTGCAGCAGCCAGTTCCCCTTGCTCGGTCTGGGCCCGCAGCTGGTCCATGTTGCCGCTGTGGGCGTTGGCGCTGCTCATGGTCTCGGTGATCATCTCCAGCGGCCGAGGCCTTCGCAATGTATACTACGTCACCTGATCTGCAGCAGCCGGTTCTCCTGCTCGGTCTGGGCCCACAGCTGGTCCATGTTGCCGCTGTGGGCGTTGGCGCTGCTCATGGTCTCGATGATCATCTCCAGCGGCTGTGGCCTTCGCAATGTATACTACGTCACCTGATCTGCAGCAGCCGGTTCTCCTGCTCGGTCTGGGCCCGCAGCTGGTCCATGTCGCCGCGGTGGGCGTTGGCGCTGCTCATGGTCTCGGTGATCATCTCCAGCGCGGCGGTGGCCTTCGCCTGCTTCTCCGCCAGCCGCCGGCCCTGCTCCGCCGCCTCCAGCTGCAGCGCGTCCACCATCTGCTTGGCCGCCGTCAACTTCGACACTCCCGCCTGCAGCATATAACTCTCGTATCAACTTGTTATATACAAATGTATAATTTTAACAAATTGGCTGCGAGAAAATCAATGCTTTGATCTTAAAAATGTGAATATAATTAATTTGTTAAAACTAATGTTCAAATGTATATAAAACAACCAAAACCGCTAAATAAGATTGGCAGACACGCTATTTCCGGTGTTGCGATGACGTCATATCAATGACTTGTGCCCTAGTCAGTAGCTCCTGGAAGTAGGTCATTAACCCTTTTGAGGAAATATCTAGCGTAATAATAGTTTTACTCTATAATAAAAGGCCAAAGATGATTGTAAGCTTTTATTATGAAAATAAACTACTTATGCAGTAAAAATAAAATACATTATAGAAGTATCAGAATTCTCAGGACTTTCGACCACTGAACCGACACTGCCATAAAACTGTTCTTCAATGTTTTTGCATTTGTCCTAAACCATAATTAATGATTCTGGATGATTATAGAAGTTTATAACATAAAAATTCTAAAAAACACAAACAGGTAAATAAAACACATAATACAAATTACAAAAACACACTGCAAAGGAAACTGATGCTACCCAAGGTACACTTGGTACCTGTGGGAGGAACTGACAGTGTATCGTCTGGCCCCACCAAGAACTGAGTATAAGTTACATAAGTTGAATAGACATTTTTTAATTGAAATAGTTAATTTTGTACTTTTTTACCTGCAGTTTGGTCTGAGTCTCTGAAATGCTGGCAACACGAGACTGATAGATATGCAGGCACGTCAGTACGAACGAGAGGAACCGCCTTGGAGAACAATCGGAAATATCAGCACAGTCGAGGTGAATGGCCTTGAACACATCGACGTGACTGAGCATGTCCTTCGACACAGGAGTCTTCTGCCTGGGGACAGAACAAAGAGGAGGCTAGAGAGTTACTAGTGTTAGCCATTTAGAGGTGCTACACAAAATTATGATTTTTACAAGCAAGTTTATAAACTATAATTTATTATTATTAGGGATTTCATTATTTTTATTATGGGAGTTTGATAAGCACATTTAAAAAAGAAGAAGCAAGAATAAACAATAATATAAAGAATATGATATGAGTCAACAAGTATTTAGAAAGAAGTCCTTGGGGATTTATAAATTATAAATAGCTGTAATTTAGATCAAACAAATGGTCTCAGGCTTCTTAAATAGTATGTGTTTTTTAGGAAAATAATGGAACTTGACTGGTCAGTCAGACCAGTCTGAGTAGTGATGGAATTAATTTTTGGGGGAGGGCCCAAACTAGAAACAGGGACCCTTTAACCTCTTAGGAAGGGTACTTTTTACTTGGAGGTTTAGGGAGTGGTTATAAAACAATACATAAGAGGGGTTTGGGAATTTTTTGAAATTTTTGAAGGTTGTTTTTGGTGATCTGAGTTTAACCTCAAGCAGACATCTAATCTGCCTAGATTGTTGAATCAAACTAAAGTGAATGAATTTTTATCATGAAGTTGATAAATTTTTAAACCAACATACTCTGGCTAAAAAATGATGAAACGTTCTAAGGAATATATTATGAGTAACTCATTTCAGCTAATTTCAATAATTTTATTGACTCCCAATATTTAAGAAGCAGACTTGTATAACCCAAACCCAATATAATTCTAAACCCAATGATCACCACGTGCAATTACAAACTCCCAAAAAAGTGTACAAGATACTAAATCATCATGTATTCTGTTTTGCCTCGACTTCTAACTAAAGTCATTCCTTCTTTAAATCATCATTAAAGTATACTTTAAAATTTACTTGGTATAAGTTATCTGTTGAAGTTTACCTGGCATTAAAGTCAAATAGCAAAAATGAAATATAATGAATTGCTATTACAAGTAGAGAAAGCCCATGAGTCAGACAAATAATGTAAACTACAACACAGACAAATACACTTACACGATCTTGCTCATGATTTATTAAAACTATGCCCACTGTTTAATTTTCCCTAATTTTTTATGTTTACCCCGTTCATTGGAGGTAGGTAAAAGGTTTCTTAGTTGCTTTGTATTGTTACAAATATTTCACAAAAAAGCGTTCTTGAAGGAAATTTAATTTGAACACACCAGTGGTTCATACATTTGATACCATGAAAAAATGTTGCATTACCTAAGTTCAGGATGTCGATGTTATGGAATATAAGCCAAAGAATGCTGCTCATTACAATTCGCTCAATTTTAAAACTCAACAACTGAATAACGTAGAACTGCCTTGCTCACTTGGACATGACGAGGCGGGGGATCAGCGTCATGGTGTGCTGACTCCACGTGGCCAGCCACACCACCGAGCAGTGCTTCAGCAGTGCAGGGTTGCTGTGGCAGTAGCGGCTCAGCTTGTCACTCCGGCACCACACCACTTACTTGGACATGACGAGGCGAGGGATCAGCGTCATGGTGTGCTGACTCCACGCGGCCAGCCACACCACCGAGCAGTGCTTCAGCAGCACAGGGTTGCTGTGGCAATAGCGGCTCAGCTTGTCACTCCGGCACCACACCACTTACTTGGACATGACGAGGCGGGGGATCAGCGTCATGGTGTGCTGACTCCACGCGGCCAGCCACACCACCGAGCAGTGCTTCAGCAGCACAGGGTTGCTGTGGCAGTAGCGGCTCAGCTTGTCACTCCGGCACCACACCACTTACTTGGACATGACGAGGCGGGGGATCAGCGTCATGGTGTGCTGACTCCACGCGGCCAGCTACACCACTGAGCAGTGCTTCAGCAGCGCAAGGTTGCTGCGGCAGTAGCGGCTCAGCTTGTCACTCCGGCACCACACCACTTACTTGGACATGACGAGGCGGGGGATCAGCGTCATGGTGTGCTGACACCACGCGGCCAGCCACACCACCGAGCAGTGCTTCAGCAGCGCAGGGTTGCTGCGGCAGTAGCGGCTCAGCTTGTCACTCCGGCACCACACCACTTACTTGGACATGACGAGGCGGGGGATCAGCGTCATGGTGTGCTGACTCCACGCGGCCAGCTACACCACTGAGCAGTGCTTCAGCAGTGCAGGGTTGCTGCGGCAGTAGCGGCTCAGCTTGTCACTCCGGCACCACACCACTTACTTGGACATGACGAGGCGGGGGATCAGCGTCATAGTGTGCTGACTCCACGCGGCCAGCCACACCACCGAGCAGTGCTTCAGCAGCGCAGGGTTGCTGTGGCAGTAGCGGCTCAGCTTGTCACTCCGGCACCACACCACTTACTTGGACATGACGAGGCGGGGGATCAGCGTCATGGTGTGCTGACTCCACGTGGCCAGCTACACCACTGAGCAGTGCTTCAGCAGCGCAGGGTTGCTGTGGCAGTAGCGGCTCAGCTTGTCACTCCGGCACCACACCACTTACTTGGACATGACGAGGCGGGGGATCAGCGTCATGGTGTGCTGACTCCACGTGGCCAGCTACACCACTGAGCAGTGCTTCAGCAGCGCAGGGTTGCTTTGGCAGTAGCGGCTCAGCTTGTCACTCCGGCACCACACCACTTACTTGGACATGACGAGGCGGGGGATCAGCGTCATGGTGTGCTGACTCCACGTGGCCAGCTACACCACTGAGCAGTGCTTCAGCAGCACAGGGTTGCTGCGGCAGTAGCGGCTCAGCTTGTCACTCCGGCACCACACCACTTACTTGGACATGACGAGGCGGGGGATCAGCGTCATGGTGTGCTGACTCCACGTGGCCAGCTACACCACTGAGCAGTGCTTCAGCAGTGCAGGGTTGCTGTGGCAGTAGCGGCTCAGCTTGTCACTCCGGCACCACACCACTTACTTGGACATGACGAGGCGAGGGATCAGCGTCATGGTGTGCTGACTCCACGCGGCCAGCCACACCACCGAGCAGTGCTTCAGCAGCACAGGGTTGCTGTGGCAATAGCGGCTCAGCTTGTCACTCCGGCACCACACCACTTACTTGGACATGACGAGGCGGGGGATCAGCGTCATGGTGTGCTGACTCCACGCGGCCAGCCACACCACCGAGCAGTGCTTCAGCAGCACAGGGTTGCTGTGGCAGTAGCGGCTCAGCTTGTCACTCCGGCACCACACCACTTACTTGGACATGACGAGGCGGGGGATCAGCATCATGGTGTGCTGACTCCACGCGGCCAGCTACACCACTGAGCAGTGCTTCAGCAGTGCAGGGTTGCTGCGGCAGTAGCGGCTCAGCTTGTCACTCCGGCACCACACCACTTACTTGGACATGACGAGGCGGGGGATCAGCGTCATGGTGTGCTGACTCCACGCGGCCAGCCACACCACCGAGCAGTGCTTCAGCAGCGCAGGGTTGCTGTGGCAATAGCGGCTCAGCTTGTCATCATTGCATTCCAGCACCAGGATCACATGAAGATTCTTCCTTACTCCTGCAATCACTCTTGTATGAAATTAATTATAAATTTAATTGTAATCTTGTACAAACTAGAAAAAGATTGCCTTAAATCCACAACCAAAACTGTCGTAGCAAATGGAATATTGTTAGCCTAGTTTATTTTTTTAGGATGAAGACTAAGTAGAGTAAAGGTTCAATGGAGATCAAGACTGCTAATTCACATTTTTTTAACCAAATCTTGGTATACCTAACATATATCTAGGATCTATTTGAGGAACCCTTGTTTTAGTCACTACACTAATTAATAATTAACTGGTTTCAGGCTAAAGTTAATTGATTAGTTTATTGATTGAAGTTAATTGAATCAATTATGATAAATTATGTATAGCCAACACTAGAATTTCTTGACATAAAAGTTACTTCTAATGAATTTCTTTCAAAAAATGAATTAATTATAATTACTAAGATATTCCGATATTTCAAATTTGTTCTATACATCTCTAGAACAAAATTATAACTTTAGTTAAATAAATTTATGAGGGTTTTAACCTGTTAGATCCCACGGGTGCGCCGATGCGTCTGCAGCCTCTGGTGGTGCTTAAGGGAGTTATACTCACTTAGTTCAATGATTTGCCACCAGGCTGCGCTAGAGCCGTAGTTCAATGATTTGCCACCAGGCTGCGCTAGAGCCTTAGGCTTTATGAGTTAAACGAGCGTCCGTCCGACTGTGTGTACGTGGCCGAGGGGTCTGAGGCGTTGACTGACGAGTTAAAGTCACAGACCTTCGGAGCGTCGCGGGTTCGAATCCCGCTCATGTGCAATCCCTATTAGGCTTGCAAATGTGTGGTTTAGTTGGTGGGAGGGCCCACCTAAAATAAACGGTGACCGGCTTGGGTGGAAGTTGACGGCATTTGTACGTTTAATAGGGATTGCAGTGAACACCAGTTTTGCTTCTTTTTACCTTTTTATAGAGGAGGAGGATACGTTTTTTTATTTTTTTTTTATTTAATTCAGCTTATGGTTAATACATATGGACAATCGGAAAGGTCATAATCAAAAAAATAGAGCAAATACAGATAAAATAAAAACATTTCAATTAAAACTTGAGAAATAAAAAAAAAACTTAGGAGTCAATGGGTTAATAAAATCTATTTCTGATTCAACTCTGCTGAATTTAATTTAACAACTGAACAACAGTTTGCAGCACTGAAATTAATTTTTATCTTTTTTTATAGTTTTATTATGAATAAAATTTAGAATTTATTTTTGAAATTGGTTTTACACAATAAAAAATGGAGGCTTAAATTTTGTTTTGTTTCTTACTTGAGGCAAAGTACTGAGCGATGTTCCCATCAAAGTTTGATTGTGCTGCGGCATCTTTCAGCACCGAAGCTGTTGCCTCCAACTCTTCCGACTGATAAAGTCCTGGCACCTGTTCAACAGTAAGGAAACAAGAATGTGATTCCAACACAATGTGATGGAAATTTTTGTGAAATAAAAAGGCAATCTAATATTGTTTAAGGTTATAATTTCAAATGAGGAATATTAAGAAACTCCTTTATTTGAATCCCCTGTACAAACTTTTTGGTAGGGAAACTGTTTTCTATTAAGTACAATTTAATTTTAATAGATAACCTACATTTTGACAAATTTCCTGCAAAAACATAAGAGCCAATATTTTGTCACTTAAAAGGTGCAAACAGTAAAAACGGCTAAGAAATTTTTTAAAAGTTACTTACCTCTCCAGATGACAGCAGGCTGTTGATCAAATCCAGGAATTCTGGGTGAATAATTTGATAGTCCTCAAGCAAAAAGTAGATTTGTTCTCCTTCAACTGCTGCTAATTGCATTGCCTGCCAGGATGGTATTTGAGTTATTCAATATAAAATATTTAAAATTAAGAACATTTCATTAATTATTAAAAATTATTTTAAAATAAGTTCAAAATATTTTTAATAGCAGTAAGAGTAAATTGAAATATGTATTTAAATTAAAAGTTTTAAAAAGTAATGTATTATGTAATGAAATATCTCTGAGGAACATGCGGAAAAAGAGAAAGGTGGAGGAGCTTTTTTATGTGGCTAAATATCTTCTGAGATATTCTTTATAATGAACATATCAAGATTTGCAGGTGCACCTTCAGTATCTAAGTAAATACTCATGAAATTTTCAAGGATTACCTCAAGGCTCTTGTAGAGTCTGTAAAAGATCCGGTGAAATTGAAAGGCACATTTTTTTTAAAGCAACCAGGCTAACAGCAGATATCTGACAGTAGCATTTGGGAAAGACTCCAGAGCCTTGTTTAAGAATTGGACATTGGATTTTTGCTGGTTATGAATAATGTCACCACTAGTGGCTAACAGCCTAAGGCCCAATTCATACAGAACTGACATGAGGCGGATAAGCGGCGCGGGCACTGCAGGGATGATTCAATGAAGACTACTCATACAATGCACACAGACGTGGTGTAGCTCAGGCGACATCGCCCTCTCGCCGTCTTGCCTCTGGCGTGCCGGTTCCCGGTCACCACTAGTAGCAAGGCAGAGGAAGATGTATGGTGGTGGCGAGACAATGATGTCGCCCACGCCAGACTGCTTCTGTGTGCATTGGGCGAGTAGTCTACATGGAAACACCCTACAGCGCCCCGCCTCCACCTCATGCCTGTTCTATGTGAATGAGGCCTTGCAGTAAAAATAATTATTGTTTCCTTGGAATATCCTAGATTTTAATTTGTGATGCTTCTCAAATAAATTAAAATGACAAAATAATTCAACCAACACTTTTCAAGTCGTTCTTGAAGGTGGAGAGCGTATAGTTGTGTGTGATGTTGGGTGAGTGTATGCTGGCGGAGTGTCTGGCGGCGACCACCCTGACTGCTGTTTTGCGCCCCACGCCCGCCCGGCCGGCCAGCACCACCGACCCTCCGCTGGAGCTCACCGCCCTCTCCACCCCCGCCACCAGCTGCACCACCTCCGGCACCACCAGAGTGGACGAGTCTCCTGTACAACAACAAGGCAGGCAGGTGAGTGTCTGGCGGCAACCACCCTGACTGCTGCCTTGCGCCCCACGCCCGCCCGGCCGGCCAGCACCACCGACCCTCCGCTGGAGCTCACCGCCCTCTCCACCCCCGCCCACCAGCTGCACCACCTCCGGCACCACCAGAGTGGACGAGTCTCCTGTACAACAACAAGGCAGGCAGGTGAGTGTCTGGCGGCAACCACCCTGACTGCTGCCTTGCGCCCCACGCCCGCCCGGCCGGCCAGCACCACCGACCCTCCGCTGGAGCTCACCGCCCTCTCCACCCCCGCCACCAGCTGCACCACCTCCGGCACCACCAGAGTGGACGAGTCTCCTGTACAACAACAAGGCAGGCAGGTGAGTGTCTGGCGGCAACCACCCTGACTGCTGCCTTGCGCCCCACGCCCGCCCGGCCGGCCAGCACCACCGACCCTCCGCTGGAGCTCACCGCCCTCTCCACCCCCGCCACCAGCTGCACCACCTCCGGCACCACCAGAGTGGACGAGTCTCCTGTACAACAACAAGGCAGGCAGGTGAGTGTCTGGCGGCAACCACCCTGACTGCTGCCTTGCGCCCCACGCCCGCCCGGCCGGCCAGCACCACCGGCCCTCCGCTGGAGCTCACCGCCCTCTCCACCCCCGCCACCAGCTGCACCACCTCCGGCACCACCAGAGTGGACGAGTCTCCTGTACAACAACAAGGCAGGCAGGTGAGTGTCTGGCGACAACCACCCTGACTGCTGCCTTGCGCCCCACGCCCGCCCGCCCGGCCTGCACCACCGAACCTCCGCTGGAGCTCACCGCCCTCTCCTCCCCTGCCACCAGCTATACCACCTCCGGCAACACCATAGTGGATGAGTCTCCTATGCAACAAGGCAGGCAATCGATAAATGCCAATGAGAATGAGCATTCCACTTAATATTCTTCTTAGAACACTACAATTATATTCAAGAAAAATACATAAATAATGTGTGGTCAAAAGGAATTTTGACTATTCCCCTATGAAGCGATTTGAATTGGCTGGGATTTCATTTTGATACAACTTTTGTTGAAATTTCTAGATATTTAGGCAAATCATCTGAACAAATTATGGTTTAAGTGAGCATAAAATTATCAGATTAAAAAACCCTTAAAATATTCTAAACACTTTACTGGTTATTTAGGCTGTATGGGAAAGTAAATTAGCACGGTTCTTTAAATTAGCACAGTCTTTTTGAATGATTCTCTGTTCTCACCTAGTTGATTGAGAGTCTTTTCCACAAGAACTGTGCAGTCTGCTACTGATAATCTCAGCAAAGTCCCATCCAATCTTCCCGTGGTTTCGCTCACAAACAGAACATCTGGAAAATGTTTAAGACACCATACAGAGCTATTTAAACATAGCTATCCCTAAAACATATCCTAAAATAAGTGATGCACAAAGTTAATGAGCATTATAATTACATTCTAAAATCTTCCTCTTTGAGAATGATTAGGGATTTCACTGTTACTTGCTAAAACCAATTTCAATTCAATTCTATTTCATCATATTGGTTTACAATGTTGAGCAGTGCTCAGGTTGTAAACATATGCATCGTCAATTATTTGTCTTCCCGTGGTTTATTGTTCAGTTTCATTACTAGTTCATTGTAAATCAATCGATAGGACATTCATGCCAGACAATCAACATTCATGGACAATCAATTTCCAGAAAAAAATTGTCGACTTGTGCTGTTAGCGTAATACCATTGCAACTTATGGAGGGATGGAGAGGGATATAGAATGCCACATGATAAAATTGGATATCACTTCATCAACACATGATTAGAATTACACTGTGTAACCTAAGTCTCTTCTTAGACCCCGCAAGTGAACAACCCATTCCCATGGCATTAAGAGTTAAGAATAAAAAATTTGGTGTAATGTCTCTTGTAATGTCCCTACATTGGTGTTATATTGAGTCAGGGAGCAAGAATCAAAAGGTTTCCTTACCCCTCAAAGATTCTGCTCCAATACGGAGGTTGAACTCTCTCTCCATGACCTCAGAGACTATTGCCCAGAGCAGCTCTCTGTCTTCATCTGATACAAGTTTATCACCAAACTGTCGCATTGCTTCGTACAAAAGAGCCTTTAACAAATAAACATATAAAAACTAAAAAGTGACATCTAACCTTTTTTTGGAGTTTTTTAATACAAGATTAATAATAATGTTTCAAATATATGATGTTTTTAATACAATAGTTATAGTCTTTTGAATTAAAAATAAAAGTTTTAATGAAATTAGATTAAAAAAAAAATTCCAGCCAGTTAAAAAGGTTACAATCTCATTAGGGCAAAAACTTCCATGAGGTCTGAGGTGTTCCAGCATTCACAAAAACACAATTGTAACAAAGCATCGGATGATGCGTTCTACTTCAGTTTCCTGTTACTAATCAGCAATAAGCGCCTGCAATCCGCTGCAACATACTCCAATGTCTGATCAAATGTCCAATGTTTAAAGGTGCTTAATTTTTTAATTATTGATTTCAGTGTTATTCTTATAGGTTCACTTTGCCTTCCGCCAAGAGAAAAAGTAATTACTTTACTCCCACTGGGAGACAAAATACTATTTTATTTATAAGTAAAATAAACACTAAACATAGCATGTAGGGAAAATAGTTATTTTAGCATCTAGGGACTAAAGTGCAACTTTTTCTCCCTGAGGGAAACTGTTGTCACCTGATGGCTAATCCGTGGGCGACAATGTTCCCGAGGTAGAAAAGGTACTTTAGTCCCTTGGTGCACACATAAAGTTTCCTCAACCTACACCATTATCAATAACTCTGACATTATAACTTTACCTTAATATGATCCTTTGCTCCATTTACCTGGACTGTAATCTCATATAAATAAATAACAAGGTATTTGGGCAATATATATATTTTATTTACACTATTTTTTAAACCCTATTTTTCTACAGTCTACTAATTGAAAAAAATTACTTCCCAAAATTTGTAGGTTTATAAACAATCATGTCTATAAAACGCTTGGCATATTGGCAACAATAAACTCTAAATCATGTGTCTTTATATTCAGTGTTGCCAACTTAATTCATGCAAAAAAATATTACCTGGCTATTAATTCCATATGGTTTTGTTTTCTTAAGTTGAAACACTGAAGTTCTTAATTTATAAGCAAATAAAAATCGACAAACTGCCATATTTTCTTACTGCTCATCGCGGTGCTGTTCTTTTCATGTATAAGATTACTTTTAGTCCCATGGGAGAAAAAGTAAATAACTTTAGACCCGTGGGAGGAAAAGTAGTAAGTCCCATGAAGTATGAACTGGTACTTTAGTATTCTATTCCAGGGACTGAGAGATGACTTTAGGTAGTAGGTGGAGAAAAAAGTTATTCACCTCAATGACACACTGACTGTCAGTGAGAGGATACCGCAGCAGTCCATGACACCAGGCGGTAATGTTGGCCGGAGTGAACACGTAGTGAGGCTGCTGCGACGTGCCGAACCTGCCAGCCACCTGGGTAAACACAAAAAATCATCCAAGACACAAGAGGTCATCAGTAGCAACTATCATAGTAAGTTGTTGTGTAGATTTGTGACCTCTTGAATGAAGAAAAACTGTTTCAAAACCTCTATAAGATCTAACCATGATACTACTTGTTATGTCACATTATATTATTTGTCCAACAATAAAGTATTTTCAGAAAATAATAATGATGAAAGAATGCATGAGTGATGACTAAATTGCTGTTAAATTGTCAGTTAAGGAAAGAGGCTGTGTGAAAATGTGAGTCAACATACTGATTAAAGTAATATCTGCCCACTAAAAAGGTAGTGTGTTTATTTTCCAGATGGGATTATTTACATTAAATTTCATCTTACAACTGTAACTGGGTATATCCAAACTGATTCACATCTCGATGCACTTTTTAGATGACTTCCACCAGTAGGTTAATGTTTTCTGAGTTGGAAACTATTTATTATTATACACTGGCGTTACAAAGGAGAAAAGTAAAAAAAACTCATTATAAATACCATCGCTTTGAGTGAGGTTACAAAAATAAATACTGTAACAAAAAACCAAATTTGACATTGAATTCCTTGAGAGAGACTGAAAGTCTAATTCATATGGGAATAAACAAGTACTTTGCATTTTTACAGGGTGTCTACCAAATTCATATATGAAATTCCCAACTTTTTCCCGACCATCGTAAACATGACCATTGCCTCCTACAACGAATACTTGAGCACAATATTTGCAAATTAATATATTTTGACGGCTGCAATGCAAGTGAAAGATCGCCAAAAGATGAGCACGATGACCGCGATAAGTCCAAAAGATTTGCCAGCCATAATGCGACCGAGATTTCCAGCTGCGGAAAGAATGAGCGATTTTCCAGCCGCGATGTGAGCACAAGATTCTCCGGCCGTGGTATAAACGACCGAGATTTGACAGCCATGATGCGACAGAGAGATCAAGTGAGCAAAAATGAAAACAAGTGAGCAATTTTACAGCTGTAATAGGACCGAGAAACTTGCGGCAGCGGTATAAAACAGATTTTCTGGTCATGATATAGCTAAAAATTTGTCTGCCACGATTCATTCGGGAGTTTTGCCGGCCGAGACGATGACAATAACGAAGAAAGCGGCTATTTCGTTTTTTTTTTTTTATAGCCAAATTCAAATTTCTTGACCAAAAGTTGAAATTCATTACTTTTTCCCGACTATTCCCGACCTTGCAAAATCCCCGTCATTTTCCCAAATTCCCCACTGGTTTCGAAATCACCCTGTTTTATGTAAATTTGCTCCAAATTCTAAGAAATAATAAAAATTCTTACCTCAAGATAAATGTTGACCATAGTATTTGCAAGGCTTGTGGCCATTTTCGCCTGCTTATTTGACGGTAAAAATGATTTGATAAGTTCTCCATAAATCGTTTTCAATTCTGTTTTTCCGGGAGAGCTGAAAAAGTCAAGAAAAATAAATTCAGTAGAGATAGTTCTTTTTAAAAAATTAACCACTTTAACTCATAATGAAAGCTTTAAAATATTATGCTCAGATTACACCCAATTAACCTCAATCATAATATGATATATAATGATATATATAATAATATATTTCATGTATTTGTATGTGATTAAAGATTACAAAAAAGAAAAACTGAACATTCAAGATAAGATATTAAGAGTTAAAACAAATTGAAGACCGTTTACCACTGACCTGAGATTGTAGATGAGATTTTTTGCCAGAAAGCGAGAGCTTATACCTTCAGTCGATGATAAACTGAAGACAAAAAGAACATTCTCCATTCCAACCCACTCCAAGTCCGAGTCATAGAAACCCTTGTATGTCAGCACCTAGGTGAGAGATATAAGTTTTTAATAATTTGTTCTCCTAAATTAAGACAATATAGATTTGTCTGGTAACTAATCTTATTAAGTCATATTCTAGCTTTAAAACAATGTAACAAACCTGAAGCAGCCAGGCAGTGAGCATATTGGAGCCCCATTTGTCTCTTTGCACCAAATTAGTGTTTTTCAAATGTAAAATCAGGCGTTCTGAAGTGCTGGGCCTGTAAACTCTGCCACTGCTGCTGGACACCACCATGCACAGCTGTAAAACAATTATAGCAATTAAATCTTGGAATGAGGGTACTGGTTGAGTTTGACATACTACAACTCACTTTTAAGCCTAGTTGTGCCTAGGCTTACACATGATTAACACATTGTGAAAGAAAATTCCATATTAATTACTTTTTCACAATTCTAAATTTGCAAAAAAAATTGTTTTTTACCTGTGACAATTTTTGTAGTATGTGGTGTGGAGTAATCTGTGCACTGCAATGGACAGTTGCCACTTGCACACTCCTCAACTTGGAGAAACAGTGGTCAAGCAGCAAACTGAAAAATAACTTTTTAAAAGAAACAGATAATAGCTAACCAAAGAATAGTGTGTGGATTAAGAGGAAAGGATGCTGCCAATATCTTAAAAAATAATTTTTAAGCCAGAATGGTATTTAAATACTAAATATGAAATTTAAGAAACTTTAGAAAAGTTTTTTAGAATAATTTTTCTTTAATTTAAAGTTGGTAGTTTTAAAACTTTTCTAGGATTTAACTTTTTTTAACGATACTCATTTGTATTGGATACATATTTCTGTAGTATCTACTTCTCTCCAAAATTATTTACTTTAAACTACGAGCCCCTCTCAGTTATACCGGTTCTCTCACCTCTTACCACAGCCGGGTGGCCCGACCAGAATGAACGGCCGGAGCTGTTGCAGCCAACTGTCCAGTACCTCCGCAGCGGAGCACATCCGAGCAGTACACACTAGAGCCGAGCCTTGCAGCTCTGTCACGCCTTGGTCCACCCACACATCCACACAATCTCGTCGCTCATCATAGCGCAGTACATCCAGCGAAGGGACAAACTCTCCCGTCCACTCCAGCACCTGAACAGCACAATACCATCTCTACCAGCAGCACACACCAGAGCCGAGCCTTGCAGCTCCGTCACACCTTGGTCCACCCACACATTCACACAATCCCATCGCTCATCATAGCGCAGCACATCCAGCGAAGGGACAAACTCTCCCGTCCACTCCAGCACCTGAACAGCACAGTACCATCTCTACCAGCAGCACACACCAGAGCCGAGCCTTGCAGCTCCGTCACGCCTTGGTCCACCCACACATCTACACAATCCCGTCGCTCATCATAGCGCAGTACATCCAGCGAAGGGACAAACTCTCCTGTCCACTCCAGCACCTGAACAGCACAGGACCATCTCTACCATCAGCACACACCAGAGCCGAGTCTTGCAGCTCCGTCACGCCTTGGTCCACCCACACATCCACACAATCTCGTCGCTCATCATAGCGCAGCACATCCAGCGAAGGGACAAACTCTCCCGTCCACTCCAGCACCTGAACAGCACAGTACCATCTCTACCAGCAGCACACACCAGAGCCGAGCCTTGCAGCTCCGTCACACCTTGGTCCACCCACACATTCACACAATCCCGTCGCTCATCATAGCCCAGCACATCCAGCAAAGGGACAAACTCTCCCGTCCACTCCAGCACCTGAACAGCACAGGACCATCTCTACCAGCAGTACACACTAGAGCCGAGCCTTGCAGCTCCGTCACACCTTGGTCCACCCACACATTCACACAATCCCGTCGCTCATCATAGCCCAGCACATCCAGCAAAGGGACAAACTCTCCCGTCCACTCCAGCACCTGAACAGCACAGGACCATCTCTACCAGCAGCACACACCAGAGCCGAGCCTTGCAGCTCCGTCACACCTTGGTCCACCCACACATTCACACAATCCCGTCGCTCATCATAGCCCAGCACATCCAGCAAAGGGACAAACTCTCCCGTCCACTCCAGCACCTGAACAGCACAGGACCATCTCTACCAGCAGCACACACCAGAGCCGAGCCTTGCAGCTCCGTCAAGCCTCGGTTTTTTGTTCTAGCCTTAACATGTCTATTTATAGGGCCCAGACACAAATTGCTCAAAAAGCAACCAAGATGCAAAATGCGGAGGATTATATAATACTCAAACATTCATTAGCTACCAGCAGGTAACTGCAGCTCATCAACCCTTGATAATACTGAAATGTTTTTGTTCAATTGTTGGGCAAACATTTGTACTTGTAAAAAGTAATATCCCATAATACCCCCGTTGCAGCAGACCTGCATACTCAGCGAATTTCAAATGCAAAACAACATATTTCAATCCAACACAGCGAGGTTTGACATGTTTTGGTAAGCCCCATAAGAATAACATGGGGAATGAGTATGCAGGTTTGCTGCTACAGGTATATAAAAACTGGGTAGTTTTAATTCAATATTTAGTAGATCTGAACTAGAAGAAGCCATTTACCAAGTTTTATCATGATATGTTGAGTAATAAGCAAGATATAGAATTTTACTTATTTCCCATAAGGTTAACATTGGGACAACGTACTGTGTTTACCACTTTCAATATCTCAGAAACCAATGGACATAGAGTAGTGATTCAAGATACTAAATTGTTTGTTTTTTTGAGCTGAATTCATTGGTGCCAACAAAAATTCGGTAAATTTTATTTTTCTATGTAAAAAATTCAAAAAACCCATTTTTGGGGGTGTTTTTCCCCCTTTACCCCCCCTTCCGGTGGTCCGATCGGGCTGGTTCACGAACTCGTCCAATTGATTACCACTTTACATGTCCGTATCAAATTTCATAAAGATCGGACCATTTTTGCGGCCGCTATCGTGCTAACAGACACATATATATATATAGAAATATATATATCTAAAAATTCGAACGAATAGTGTTTTTTTGCTTCTGGGGGCCCCAAAACGAAAAGTTATAGTGGTCCCGAGCTTAAGTCTTACCATGAGACCTACGGTAATAGCTTCTTCCCTATAGGGGAAATTCGCTAAAACTAAAAAATTATGAATTCCTTGCAATACTAACACTAATTTGTAAATTTTGGTTCAGATCATCAAGTGTACCTGTTGACAAAAGGGTTGTCTAGACGATTCAACAAGATTGCAGGCCAAGCCATTGACCAGAGCGACAGTGAAGTGAGCCCTGGAGACAACCCCAGACATGAGCGAGAGGCCACTGGACACCACCGCTGCGGGGGAGGTGGCCACTGCCAGCTGTCCCAGCTCCAGCACCCAGGATACGGCTGAAATCATGGGGAAACAACCAACATGAAGCTGCTGTATCCAGGGTGAATAAAATATCAAGTAGATACACCTCCTAAAGAATTGAATCATTTAAAGCAAAATTATCAAGCAGAGAACCTTTAAGATAAAAATGTTCTGTTGTTATATAGGATCAAGATATGGTTGCAGCGGTGAAGAGATTGGAAGTTAGAACAAAATGAATTGGGTCTTACTAACTGCTGCTTTATTGAATATTGCTGCAGTAATATGTTCCCAACTCTTGCTCCTGCTACAAGAACATTGAACATGTATTTACTTGATACCGTTATACAGTAGAATCCCAATAATAATAAGTAATTGGGACTGGACGTCTTTCAGATTAGCTAATGTTACGGATTAAGCGGAATTATTACCAAAATAAAAATATATTCCAACGTGAACCAATACATTTTCAGAGAAAAATAGCTGACTGATTTATTAATTTATGTGAACACAAACTGTGTTTCAGATTTACCTTGATAGAAATATTCTTCCACGTAATGAGTGAGGATACTGATCACATCCTCAGGCTGGGTCTTCATCCAAGCTTCAACTAAGTTTTTGCGGTCAACATCGTCACAACTAAAACACCAAATTATTTCTTTAGAATACAGTGATCATAATTCTTGAAATATTACAAATTACTTATCAATCCTTTGAGCATCAAGCAAAAATAATGTTTCATTTTTGTGAGAAACAATAAATAATAATAAAGAGTGAAAAATAACTTATATTGTAAGCTAAAGAAACCGGACTGTATTTGGTAACAAGTTACAATAATAAATGTATACATTTTTAACGTTTAGGTTTCACAGAATTTTATCTTATCATGTGTTCAAATAATGTAAAGTAAAGTAAAGTAAAATGGAAACTAAAATTTTCGCATCAAGATCAAACAATTGAAATTGTTGTTCATAAAATGTACATTACAGTTGAATATTACAATGTGTAAATTGCAAAAGTCTAACACTCAAATCTTCAATAAAAATTCTTGTAGGTGATGGTAAGCTTTGTAGAGGCCATAGTTTGCTCTCTGACTTGTCTATACCAATACAGAGGTCGTATATGTCTACAGTAATTAAGTCCAGTAAGTCAATTGGCTGTCCAAATCGACCAGCTTCCTGTTGACCTTGGTTCCTCCTTGTCTCTCTGGGAACTTTGATTCTCAGCTGAGCTTGGATACCCAGTCAAGTCTAAGCCCTGTAGGAGTTGTGGATCGTCCTGGCTTGTCCATTCGGGAGGGGATGAGGGACCCTTATCCGACAAACTTCTAAGCGTCTGCTAGTCTAGAGGGCGAACCAACCTGGGTGAGACTCTTCACAACAAGGAGAGCTCCCAGGTGGAGGTCCTTGTCTGGGGATGCTTGGGAGGTCTCGGGTTAGAGGGTGAGTCGTCCCTGGAAGAGCCTGGAGGATGGGTTCAAAATCTGTCTCTCTTCCTTCGGGAGCAAGGCTGACTGACCAATATCATACCTTTCCCATCCTGACAATCCCTTCCTTCCATAAGCTGCACAATATAGGGAATGCTAGGGAGCGAGACGTGCCTACCTGGCTATGCTGGGGCTTTCAATCCTCCAAAGCCTAACAGTCTAACAGTTTAAGCTTTGTAGATCTATAACTATAAAAAAACTCAATATTTGCCATGACTAACACACCTGAGAAGTATCATTCCCATACGAGAGACAGTAGCCGGGGAGGCATGGCTGAGATCGTGAGTTTCAAAGAGGAAGTGAACATTGGGGCCGAACTGGATCCTCCAGCCCGAGGGCAACGTCAGCAGCCGGTTGTCATCCAGCACCGAGTTGAGGGCTTCTATCCACTCCGGGTCCACGTCCCCGTCAAACACTATCCAGCACTCCACGTCTACAACAGAAAATAGTTGCTGAGCCTAAACCATAGCTTCTAGATTAAAGACTGATCTGAAGGTCATTACAATTAGTTTTGATCCAAATTGCCAAATAAGAGACTTCCATCCATTAAGTTATAATGACAATCAAACATTTTATGAATAAAAGATTACTCGGTTGCAGCTTCGCTTGCAAACATTATGATCTGTAATTTACCTGTAGAACTATTTCACACATGACCATGCAATCAGTTGTAAACAAAGTGAACATATGTCTTGGTCTAATGTCAATGACCACAGATCCAAAACTTCAGTCCTTCACTGTAATTTAGTGACGCCCTTTTTAAAAGTTCTGAGACATATTGACAAATCTATATGAAAATCACCTCAATTTGACATCTGAAACATTAAAATCCATCCAGCCATTTCCAAGGTTTGAATGTGAATAGAAAGCCACTAGCATATTAATATATCAATTATTTTTCTAAAATACACACCAGGCTTACATACACTAAAGTTTAGGGTATCTGTAAAAAACTCATTGTAGACCATTATCGATTTCTATAACTAATACTTAACACTTCACCCGAATTTATAGAGACAATAGATCCACTTTCTAAAATTGTTATTTTGGGGGCAAAATCCTTGACATCTTTCATCTCCTTAGTTAGTCTGCTCTTTGTGTGGTAAATGTTTTACTAAGTTTCCACTCTGTGTTGTGCAGCATGCCGCCTGGAGGCCTGGAGGATATGCAGCAGCTTGAAGCTGGAAGTGGACGGCCCGCGCCATGGTGCTCTGTACCTGGAGGCTGGGAGTAGACGGCCTGCGCCGTGGTGCTCAGTACCTAGAGGCTGGGAGTAGGCGGCCCGCGCCATGGTGCTCTGTACCTGGAGGCTGGGAGTGGACGGCCCGTGCCGTGGTGCTCGGTACCTGGAGGCTGGGAGTAGACGGCCCGCGCCGTGGTGCTCAGTGCCTAGAGGCTGGGAGTAGGCGGCCCGCGCCATGGTGCTCAGTACGTGGAGGCTGGGAGTAGACGGCCCGTGCCGTGGTGCTCAGTACCTGGTGGCTGGAAGTGGGCGGCCTGCGCCGTGGTGCTCAGTACCTAGAGGCTGGGAGTAGGCGGCCCGCGCCATGGTGCTCAGTACGTGGAGGCTGGGAGTAGACGGCCCGCGCCGTGGTGCTCAGTACCTAGAGGCTGGGAGTAGGCGGCCCGTGCCATGGTGCTCAGTACGTGGAGGCTGGGAGTAGACGGCCCGTGCCGTGGTGCTCAGTACCTGGTGGCTGGAAGTGGGCGGCCTGCGCCGTGGTGCTCAGTAACTAGAGGCTGGGAGTGGACGGCCCGCGCCGTGGTGCTCAGTACCTGGAGGCTGGGAGTGGACGGCCCGTGCCGTGGTGCTCAGTACCTGGAGGCTGGGAGTAGACGGCCCGCGCCATGGTGCTCAGTACCTGGTGGCTGGGAGTGGACGGCCCGCGCCATGGTGCTCAGTACCTGGAGGCTGGGAGTGGACAGCCCGTGCCGTGGTGCTCAGTACCTGGAGGCTGGGAGTAGACGGCCTGCGCTGTGGTGCTCAGTACCTGGAGGCTGGAAGTCGACAGCCTGTGCCGTGGTGCTCAGTACCTGGAGGCTGGGAGTGGACGGCCCGCGCCGTGGTGCTCAGTACCTGGAGGCTGGGAGTTGAAGGCCTGCGCCGTAGTGCTCAGTTCCTAGAGGCTGGGAGTGGACGGCCCACGCCGTAGTGCTCAGTACCTGGAGGCTGGGAGTGGACGGCCCGCGCCGTAGTGCTCAGTACCTAGAGGCTGGGAGTGGACGGCCCGTGCCGTGGTGCTCAGTACCTGGAGGCTGGGAGTAGACGGCCTGCGCTGTGGTGCTCAGTACCTGGAGGCTGGAAGTCGACAGCCTGTGCCGTGGTGCTAAGTACCTGGAGGCTGGGAGTGGACGGCCCGCGCCGTGGTGCTCAGTACCTGGAGGCTGGGAGTTGAAGGCCTGCGCCGTAGTGCTCAGTTCCTAGAGGCTGGGAGTGGACGGCCCACGCCGTAGTGCTCAGTACCTGGAGGCTGGGAGTAGACGGCCCGCGCCATGGTGGTCAGTACCTGGAGGCTGGGAGTGGACGGCCCGCGCCGTGGTGCTCAGTACCTGTAGGCTGGGAATAGACAGCCTGCGCCGTGGTGCTCAGAACGCCGTCCACCCACTGCCGAGTGTCCAGGTCTATGTTGCCCAGCAGCTGAGTATGCGACATTGCCTTGGCGTTGATGGTGTGCTGCTTCACCGTCGCCCCGCAGTGTGTCAGGGCCTGCAATCACGCTTTAATTCTTAAAGTATTCTATCTAATTTGGGTTTAGTTTGCATCCAAGTCATTCAAGGATTACAATTATTTTAATTTGACAAGAGAAATCTACAGAGGGAAAATCTATTACCTCATAAAATTTCAAGTCTCCTGAAGTGAGATGTACTTAGATAGAATTCACCAGTAATGATCTTCGTTTAAATTCACAGCCACCACTAGTATAGTAAAATTCGTATATTAAACTACATTTACAGAGCAAAACTCAACTAAAGAGTTGTTTTTTTTTTGTAATTTACTAAATGTATTGAATTACTAACATTTGCCTTTGGGCTTGAAAAGTTTAATTGGAATATGATTTTATCAAATACCATTAGTGTGCTACATACATGCTTGAGCAGTCTGATGACTGTGGACTTGCCAGAGCCCGAGGGACCGACCACTACCACGCCCATCCTCTGTCTCAGCTGCTCATACAGCTCCAGACACTTCCTCTCCTGTAACACACACCACTAGTGTAGTACGTACTGCTCGAGCAGTCTGATCACTGTGGACTTGCCAGAGACCGAGGGACCGACCACTACCACGCCCATCCTCTGTCTCAGCTGCTCATACAGCTCCAGACACTTCCTCTCCTGTAACACACACCACTAGTGTAGTACGTACTGCTCGAGCAGTCTGATGACTGTGGACTTGCCAGAGCCCGAGGGACCGACCACTACAACGCCCATCCTCTGTCTCAGCTGCTCATACAGCTCCAGACACTTCCTCTCCTGTAACACACACCACTAGTGTAGTACGTACTGCTCGAGCAGTCTGATCACTGTGGACTTGCCAGAGACCGAGGGACCGACCACTACAACGCCCATCCTCTGTCTCAGCTGCTCATACAGCTCCAGACACTTCCTCTCCTGTAACACACACCACAAGTGTAGTACGTACTGCTCGAGCAGTCTGATCACTGTGGACTTGCCAGAGACCGAGGGACCGACCACTACCACGCCCATCCTCTGTCTCAGCTGCTCATACAGCTCCAGACACTTCCTCTCCTGTAACACACACTACTAGTGTAGTACGTACTGCTCGAGCAGTCTGATGACTGTGGACTTGCCAGAGCCCGAGGGACCGACCACTACAACGCCCATCCTCTGTCTCAGCTGCTCATACAGCTCCAGACACTTCCTCTCCTGTAACACACACCACTAGTGTAGTACGTACTGCTCGAGCAGTCTGATCACTGTGGACTTGCCAGAGACCGAGGGACCGACCACTACAACGCCCATCCTCTGTCTCAGCTGCTCATACAGCTCCAGACACTTCCTCTCCTGTAACACACACCACTAGTGTAGTACGTACTGCTCGAGCAGTCTGATCACTGTGGACTTGCCAGAGACCGAGGGACCGACCACTACCACGCCCATCCTCTGTCTCAGCTGCTCATACAGCTCCAGACACTTCCTCTCCTGTAACACACACCACTAGTGTAGTACGTACTGCTCGAGCAGTCTGATCACTGTGGACTTGCCAGAGACCGAGGGACCGACCACTACCACGCCCATCCTCTGTCTCAGCTGCTCATACAGCTCCAGACACTTCCTCTCCTGTAACACACACCACTAGTGTAGTACGTACTGCTCGAGCAGTCTGATGACTGTGGACTTGCCAGAGCCCGAGGGACCGACCACTACAACGCCCATCCTCTGTCTCAGCTGCTCATACAGCTCCAGACACTTCCTCTCCTGTAACACACACCACTAGTGTAGTACGTACTGCTCGAGCAGTCTGATCACTGTGGACTTGCCAGAGACCGAGGGACCGACCACTACCACGCCCATCCTCTGTCTCAGCTGCTCATACAGCTCCAGACACTTCCTCTCCTGTAACATTACCTCAAAAATCACATGTGAATAATTTTACTATTCTTAAAATATTATCTAAATTATTGTACATCTATACTTATTTAGTGCGCTAGGGGTTTTTCTGTGATCGTTGCTCCTCCTAAACTACTGGGCCGATTTTAATAATTTAGGTGTCGTTGGAAATTGCCTGGCGTGTAATTTTGCAGTAAATATAATTCTTGAATATTATACTGAAGGGAACGGCCCTTGACACCCTTAAATTTTGAATTTGACCATAAGATTTAACATGGGTTTAGAAATTTCAAGTAAAGCAGGTGAATGGTGTAAACAATGTTTTCCAGCAAAGCCAAGTGTTATTATTGGAATTGAAATCTTTGAATGTATATTATACTGAAGCAGACTTTGGGCATTCATTTATGAGTTAGTAGGTTTAGTGAGCCATTTTAGTTCAGGTTAAGATTAATAAGGGTTATAATTCAGTAAACAAGTGAATTACAGAAATTTTTTAAAAATAACATAAAAATCATTTGATTTTTTCAAAATATAATTTGCTTTTAACTACATATTTAAAAGAAATCCATTTAAAATGGTGAGGTTTAAAAAAACGTGTGATCGATTTTCAAATAAGTGTTTGTTTGCTTACATTATGTTACCTGCAAAAATTATTTAAACTAATAATTGAAGTATGACAAAGGCGCCTTGGTGAATTTGATTGAATATACAATTTTATTGGATTTTATGGTGATAGTTTGTTGTTGGAGTATAACAATTTGTAAGGTTTCATCGAATTATTTTAATTTTGTTCAACTGTGACAAGTTAGTTATAATTATGTAAAAAATCTAGAATAAAAAAAAATTATCAGACATTTTGGTACTAAGTGATGTTCCGTGGTTGTAGTAAGTATGTTCCACAACTAAACAACAAACTTGACCCACTTAAATAACTTGAACTATCTATATTTTAACCCCCTCAAATCATCTCATGAAAGATGATAGATTATTCACAAGAAATATTGTTTATAAGGAACTTTTGTAAATACTGTAATTTCAGTATGACCAGAAGTGTCTTTGAATGAAAAAAAATCATTAATAAAATAGTTCTAGAATACTATACTATAGTTATTTTTATTTAGAAGTCAATACATGAAAATTGCTCAATTCCGAGCAATGGGTTTACTAGTTTCATAAATAACTTTGAAAAAGGGCATGAGCTAATATTACTATTATCTTGAAAAGTACTGTAAATAGAATATATTTGAAGTAAAATGAGCTACTTGCACTATTCTAGTAGTACCTGTTGCGGGTTGTAGACGAGGTGCAGGTCCTCGTAGCTCTTCCGAATAGCTCGAGACATCTGGTCGTTGCCGCTGCTCTCTAGCGGTGTGCCGGGGAAGGTGTCCTTCACCAGGAGGTCAAAGTCCCAGCTGTCCGCGGCCGTCAGCTTGGACAACGTGTTGAGCCGCAGAGCCTTCACAACCATCACCATCTCATCTCGCTCTGAATCTGAGGTTGGGGGAAAAACCATCTGAGATTAGATGGTAGAAAAGATGCAGCTAATACTCCACATGACAGGTGTCTCTTATCAGACCTGAAGCCTGACCATCACTTGATTTGATGACTTCACTGTTCAAGCTAACCTTATAGTCAGCAGAGGGGCTATCTTCAAAGTAGGATGCAACAAAATACAAAGAAGTTATGAGCTTTAACCTTGATACAATCAGTAATCTTTAATTCAAACCTTTTATGCCTTGTATAAATATCCAGAAAAAAATCAAGTTTAAGCTAAACAAGGTTTGAGTCTACTTTACTTCTTGTATGTGTATGAAAGGTCAGTCTTTTTTATGTTTGAAAGTGTTTTTAGTGAAAAAGTGTGTTACTAACCATCAGTTAAATCAACAGTATCCCGGTTTACGGTAAACTCAACTTTTTTTTACCACTTTTAATGTTGAAAAGTTTTGAAAGTAATGAAAGTTTTATTTAACTAATAAAATGAAATAACAAAATTATTATTCACACTCAGTTTGAGCAGCTACACACCAACACTGATGTTGTTGAGCCTTGCTTCCCTGAGGGCGCTGCCACAGCCGCCCACCACGGTCTTGAGAGCTCTCAGGCCCCAGTCGTAGTGCTGTTGTTGGGAGAGCAGCTTTCTGGAACATATGAATGCTTCGTCAAATGACAATTGTCACCATCTGCTGATTTTACCTTGATTATATTGAAGTTCATTGTTGAACCTATTGACATTTTAGTTTTTTATCATATACTAATTTTTTATTTTTATTTTGCAATTTTTTGAGTGTAATTACCGACCTGCTGGCTGACAGCAGCCAGAGCCCGCTCAGTCTATAAACGAAGTATAAAACTGCCACGTTTGAGAAACACGTTTTTAAGTTATGTCCATTTGAAATGTCCACATGTTTTACTAAAATATGCCGAATCAACTGAAAAGCCTATGATTTTTCTTCTATATAACTGTAAAAGAACCAAAACAAGTGTCAATGCAATCCCTATTACACATACGATTGATGTCAACTTTCACCCAAGCCAGACACTGCTTATTTTCAGTTGGCGTTCCTGCCAACTGAGCCACACACATTTGCAAGCCTAGCAGGGACTGCACATACTGGGAATTGAACCTGCGCATGTTTCATACAACACTAATGTTACACTCGTCAGTATAGCACCTTAGACTAAACAGCCACAATATCACAATATCACCAATGAAAAATTGGACATTTATTTATCACATGTTTATTGAAGGTGACCCTAGTGTCAATTTAGTGAACTACTAGAGTAGCCCAAGCCTTTACAAACAGTACATTGCAGCTTATAGAAATCTATTGCAGTAAAGATCTATCAAAACACGCCGATGGGTTACGATAAGCAGAACCACGACCTACTTGGCGAGCTGGAAGAGCGCGACCAGCTTGGTGCCGATGGCGTCGGCGTGGCGGAAGCCCTCGCAGTGCAGCGAGACTTGTGCGATGAGAGTCTCGTCGGGCCGGGACATGACCACCGGGCGGAACAGCTGCTTCAGGTTGTCGGGCAGCTTCTGGCGACCGGCGTAGCCCTGGCCTGCGGGGTTCAGCGTCACGAATATCCCCGCGTTGGAGTCCACGGCCACCTGGTGAGAAAGACTCCCATCAGCACGTATGTTGCATATATTTCTGGATTTTGGGTCCAAAATTTAACCTCACGATGGTGAAAAACATGGACATCTGTTTGAAAAAATACAAAGCAGGTTTTACCAGATAATCAGAAAAACTTAATTTTCAAAGGTTAGAATTCAGTCTCTATTCTAACAAAACCAGTTGGTCAAAGACAACAGTAAGAGTCTATTAAATAAACCTATCCTCAAACTAAACCAAATTAAAACTTCATTCAGACATGCAAATTTTAAAAAGTCATGACCGATATAAAATGTATTGGCAACATGTTGTATTATAAGATAAATAGAAAATATAGGCACTGGAATAAAACATTAAATCTGTTAGATTTTTAAAAGAGTTTAACTTTTTAAATTGTGATGTTATGTTTCATGTTTCAATATATGCAATGCTTATGTACAGTTTAAAGCATTATGTATAATGTATAAAAGTTACGTTATAAACATAACCCAGACTTTGATCATAGTGAAGAAGGGTCTTGTTGATCCTACTTAATATTATAAATGTGAAAGTATGGTTGTTTGTGTGAATAACACTAAAAACCATAGACATTACTGACCAACCAGCTCAGCCGTTGGATTTTTTTTACGTGGCCTTTCAACCACGTGAAAAATACTGGATCAACTGTGCTGACATTTTGCAGGAATAAAGCCACTATATCAGAAAAGGACATAGGCCTATTCACTTCCTTAAAATCCCCTCAGGCTATGCCCTGTGAACGTCCTTAGCTTCAATGTTTACATTTTATAAGGATGTACACATTCAAATACTTAATTGTAAACAGCTGTGAATACTAAAATTTGACAGTTCAAAGAGCAGCAGTTGTTGTAATTTTTATTGTGAGCGAAGCCTCAGGCAACTGCTAGTTAATACATAAATTTTAAATCTCCAAGACAGTTGCTGAGGACCAAAAGAGCTACAATTAAATTAAATTTTAAACCAAAACCAGTTCCACCTGTTGTCCGAGCAGTGAGACGCTGGGTGCGGACCGCCGCAGGGCCTCCTGTATCGGGTGGATCTGCATGGAGATGGCGGACAGAGTCGCCTCTTCCAGGCGGTTGAACTCGTCGAAGCAGCCCCACGCGCCGCACTTGACCAGCCCAACCAGTATGCGAGTCAGCGACTGGACGTCTATGCTCTGTCATCGCAGTTATGGGTGTAATTAACGTAAGTTTTACAAAACTTAAAAATATATTCATATATTTTTGTTTTGAATATACTCAATCTAATATATAAGAGAGAATCTCATATTTATCTCAGTTAACAAGAGATCATGTTAATTGTGTTGATTGTAACTAAACCAGACTTCACGAAATAGCGATGCTCAAAACTTCAAAACAGGAGGCTTTTCCCAAAACAGTACACCCTCGTTAGTTCGACACTCTGTATAGTCAGGCACTTTCTCTAACACTAAACAAACATTCAAAGCTACCGAATATTTTGTCAAGTGATATTTATTGGGATCTATATCTACATATTAGAGATATTATTTGGTTGAGATCATCAAACTTCTTTATTGTTCCTTGGTACGATCACGTTTAGAATTTGGTTCAATTGTTTGGAATCCGTACTATGCTTATTCTTCTGATTTAATTGAGTGCGTTCAAAAACGATTTTTAAGATTTTTATACTTCAAGAAGTTTGGTCACTACACAACAGATATTCCTTACTCTGAACTCTTATCTATGTTTGAGCTCGACTCACTGAGGAAGCGGCGGCGGGTCGCTGTGTTGGTTTACCTGCATCAACTGGTCAGCGGCGCGCTCGACGACGCAGCTCTCTTACCTAAACTTCATTTCAATGTTCCTCGACATAATTCCCGCTGCCGTCTGATGTTCTCTCCCCTTTACTCTCAAACTAATTTAGGTCTCAATTCTCCGTTAAATGTCATGGGTAGAATTTTTAATTCTTTGCCAATCGAATTAGATATTTTTTGCATGTCTGTTAATAAATTCCGTAATCAAGTTTTACAAAATATATCAGATTAATAATTATATGTATGTTATTTATTTTTTATGTTTGTAGAATCTATTCATTGGTTTACTGATCATTACTGATTCAATGTTTATTCATTTGAACTACACGTTAAATTTAGAATTTAAATTATATTTAATCTATTGATGCATGTATTTATTTAAATGATTTTTTTATTTGTGAATGCAATTAAGGCATTACAGTGCATGTATTGTGTGACTAGGCATGAAGATATTGAAGATGGACATAAACGATTTTTCCCAGCATGAACTGATGGTTTTGTAACGCTACATTGTATTTGGGTTTTATACCTGTTTTGTAGTGTTTTGTCAATAAATATATAAATAAATAAATATTAATATGCGAGTGGTTTTCTTTTCACACTCAAACCTCAATAATGGCTGGATGGATTTTAACCTTTTAGGTGGCAATTTGAAAAACAATTTTATGTGGAAATGACAATATGTCTCAGAACTTTCAAAAAGAGCGTCACTAAATTACAGTAAAGGGCTGAATCAAAATAGCGGCGCTATCAATATTTGACCAAGCTCAGTTTAGATGTGGTTATATGATCGTGTTTTGAAATAGTTCAACACTGCAGTATTTGCAAGCGAAGCTGCAACCAAGTCATCTAGTTATGATAAAAGTTGATAAACTAGCCGCACAATGATTTAGGATTGTGGTATTTAATAAAATTAGGATCTGTGCAAGTTATATTTAACTATTTTACTAATGTAAAACTCCCTATAGTTCAACATTTCAATACTTCGACACCCCAAAAATCCACTAAATGTCAAACTATCGAGCGTATACTATATAATTATATGGGTAAATGACCAGCTGTTTAAGTTTTGAGACGCAATTTCATGAAACCAAGTGTAACCGTTTTTTAATATTACCTGTTAAAGGGTGAGGTATGCATGAAGCCTCCAGTAATTTAATGATTTAAAAACTGTAAATTTACAAGCACCTCAAAATAAGTAGGTAGTTTAATCAACAACCATCCCTTTTGAATAACAATTCATTATTTCTGCAAATCCACAAGACTTAGGACTGATGGAGGCCACAGCCATAAGGCAATTTGGCAGTTAAAAATAAGACAAAAGAGTCTACCATGAATCCTTCTGTCATCTGTTGATGCTACTACTTCAAAAGTAGTCTACATCAGGCTCAAGTAGAGGAATGAAATTCTCATAAGTTCTTAATTCTACAAAATACTAAGTCCTTGCAAAACAACCCAGAGTTTCTTTCCTTGAAGTAAGTCAAAGACTGGAAACAGGCTCCTTAGGTACACTTACTTCATCGCAGTTGAAGACGAGGACCTGGCGCCCCAGCAGTCCGCCCAGAGCCTTCACTGACTCCGTCTTGCCCGTGCCTGCCGGGCCGTACGGGTTGCCTCCCAGGCCCATGCTCATCGCCTAGCAACATTGAAAAACCGTTAAATAGAACAATTTAGTCATTTTAATTCAAATGAAATGGAGTTGATTGTGTTCTTTCTTTAGTTTTTTAAGTTCTTAAACATTTTACATTGTTAAGAGAACATGCTTTGAGTGGATACATGCAATAAAGAAAGTTAAAATGTGAAAGTATCAGAAAAAGTATATGGTTAAGATTTTTCAGTGTGGGAACGCTTAATATATTTGGCTATTTCCCCCTGATTTTTCCACAACGGGGCACAGGCACTTTCCCGGGTTTTTGAAAACCAGTGTGGGAACTCTGTTGGAAGTCTTGGTCAAAACAAGATTATTCACCAACAAATAATTATACACAACTGGCATTACTTGCCTGAGTCAAAGTAAGGTAGCATTTGTCAGTGAGGGGCGTGTGGACTAGTTTGGCCGCATTGCCTTGGTATTCATACGAGTAGACGAATTCAGCATCAACCATGCGAGCCACAACTACGCCATCCTCCCTCAGGTAGAATCTGCAGGTCACAAACATTGGGTACATTCATGGAACTGTTCATTAGATGGCTGCTTATATTCAGAAACCTTTTGCATCTAAAGGCTTCTGAAGTTCATGGAGTAAATGAAATCAACAAAAAAATCAAAATTATGAACAATCATTGGTTTGGTCCTTAATCTAATTCGCAAAGTGAAATAAATATCAAAGTACATTAAATAAGAAAATAACTATCGGTATTTAAAATACCATACAAAAAATTAGAAAAATTACAAATGATAGACAATAGAAAATTTAAAATACATACACCCACAACCTAGCACTTCTAACCTAAAAATAAAAAAAGACAATAATTGTGAGCAATAAGGCAAATGATAAAACAAGATTTACTATGATAAAAACATTGCAACAAAACCTTAAAAAAATTATAAATGGGAAAAAAGAAAGGCAATTTACTATTCACCATATGAGAAAAACAACTGCTTGTATGACAAGCAAAAAAATGGAGTAGTAGCATAGTATTTATAAATGCTCAACAAATTTTGACATGACGAAGCTGAATCAATGCTGACAAGCTATGTCACTAAAATGACAAACATATCCAAACCAACTGATGGTAATCACTTTGTTTTGCTATTTGTCACTAGGTTACCTAGCACCCCTGTACCCCTACCCTGATGTAAAGTTGTACCTCAAAACTCACAGTATACAAATACCCAGTAAGGTTAACATTTCCCCAGCTCCCTGACTACACTACACTGTGGCAGGAGCCTCACCTGAGCTGCCGCTGCCAATGCCAGTCCGCCGTGGTAGACACTCTGAGCTCCAACTGCTGCTCCACAACCTGATGTGGTAGATGACGTTCAGCTCCACTGACTACACTACACTGTGGCAGGAGCCTCACCTGAGATGCCGCTGCCAATGCCAGTCCGCCGTGGTAGACACTCTGAGCTCCAACTGCTGCTCCACAAGCTGATGTGGTAGATGACGTTCAGCTCCACTGACTACACTACACTGTGGCAGGAGCCTCACCTGAGCTGCCGCTGCCAATGCCAGTCCGCCGTGGTAGACACTCTGAGCTCCAACTGCTGCTCCACAACCTGATGTGGTAGATGACGTTCAGCTCCACTGACTACACTACACTACACTACACTGTGGCTGGAGCATCACCTGAGCTGCCGCTGCCAATGCCAGTCCGCCGTGGTAGACACTCTGAGCTCCAACAGCTGCTCCACTACCTGATGTGGTAGATGACGTTCAGCTCCACTGACTACACTACACTACACTGTGGCAGGAGCCTCACCTGAGCTGCCGCTGCCAATGCCAGTCCGCCGTGGTAGACACTCTGAGCTCCAACTGCTGCTCCACTACCTGATGCGGTAGATGACGTTCAGCTCCACTGACTACACTACACTACACTGTGGCTGGAGCCTCACCTGAGCTGCCGCTGCCAATGCCAGTCCGCCATGGTAGACACTCTGAGCTCCAACTGCTGCTCCGCTACCTGATGTGGTAGATGACGTTCAGCTCCACTGACTACACTACACTACACTACACTGTGGCAGGAGCCTCACCTGAGCTGCCGCTGCCAATGCCAGTCCGCCGTTGTAGACACTCTGAGCTCCAACTGCTGCTCCGCTACCTGATGTGGTAGATGACGTTCAGCTCCACTGACTACACTACACTACACTACACTGTGGCAGGAGCCTCACCTGAGCTGCCGCTGCCAATGCCAGTCCGCCGTTGTAGACACTCTGAGCTCCAACTGCTGCTCCGCTACCTGATGTGGTAGATGACGTTCAGCTCCACTGACTACACTACACTACACTACACGGTGGCTGGAGCCTCACCTGAGATGCGCTGCCAATGCCAGTCCGCCGTGGTAGACACTCTGAACTCCAACAGCTGCTCCACTACCTGATGTGGTAGATGACGTTCAGCTCCACTGACTACACTACACGGTGGCAGGAGCCTCACCTGAGCTGCCGCTGCCAATGCCAGTCCGCCGTGGTAGACACTCTGAGCTCCAACTGCTGCTCCACTACCTGATGTGGTAGATGACGTTCAGCTCCACTGACTACACTACACTACACTACACGGTGGCTGGAGCCTCACCTGAGATGCGCTGCCAATGCCAGTCCGCCGTGGTAGACACTCTGAACTCCAACAGCTGCTCCACTACCTGATGTGGTAGATGACGTTCAGCTCCACTGACTACACTACACGGTGGCAGGAGCCTCACCTGAGCTGCCGCTGCCAATGCCAGTCCGCCGTGGTAGACACTCTGAACTCCAACAGCTGCTCCACTACCTGATGTGGTAGATGACGTTCAGCTCCACTGACTACACTACACTACACTGTGGCAGGAGCCTCACCTGAGATGCGCTGCCAATGCCAGTCCGCCGTGGTAGACACTCTGAACTCCAACAGCTGCTCCACTACCTGATGTTGTAGATGACGTTCAGCTCCACTGACTACACTACACTACACTACACTGTGGCTGGAGCCTCACCTGAGATGCGCTGCCAATGCCAGTCCGCCGTGGTAGACACTCTGAACTCCAACAGCTGCTCCACTACCTGATGTGGTAGATGACGTTCAGCTCCACTGACTACACTACACGGTGGCAGGAGCCTCACCTGAGATGCGCTGCCAATGCCAGTCCGCCGTGGTAGACACTCTGAACTCCAACAGCTGCTCCACTACCTGATGTGGTAGATGACGTTCAGCTCCACTGACTACACTACACTACACTATACTGTGGCAGGAGCCTCACCTGAGATGCGCTGCCAATGCCAGTCCGCCGTGGTAGACACTCTGAACTCCAACAGCTGCTCCACTACCTGATGTGGTAGATGACGTTCAGCTCCACTGACTACACTACACGGTGGCAGGAGCCTCACCTGAGATGCGCTGCCAATGCCAGTCCGCCGTGGTAGACACTCTGAACTCCAACAGCTGCTCCACTACCTGATGTGGTAGATGACGTTCAGCTCCACTGACTACACTACACTATACTGTGGCAGGAGCCTCACCTGAGATGCGCTGCCAATGCCAGTCCGCCGTGGTAGACACTCTGAACTCCAACAGCTGCTCCACTACCTGATGTGGTAGATGACGTTCAGCTCCACTGACTACACTACACTACACTGTGGCAGGAGCCTCACCTGAGATGCGCTGCCAATGCCAGTCCGCCGTGGTACACACTCTGAACTCCAACAGCTGCTCCACTACCTATGTGGTAGATGACGTCTAGCCCACTGACTACACTACACTGTGGCAGGAGCCTCACCTGAGATGCCGCTGCCAATGCCAGTCCGCCGTGGTAGACACTCTGAACTCCAACAGCTGCTCCACTACCTGATGTGGTAGATGACGTCTAGCCCACTGACTACACTACACTGTGGCAGGAGCCTCACCTGAGATGCCGCTGCCAATGCCAGTCCGCCGTGGTAGACACTCTGAACTCCAACAGCTGCTCCACTACCTGATGTGGTAGATGACGTTCAGCTCCACTGACTACACTACACTACACTACACTGTGGCTGGAGCATCACCTGAGCTGCCGCTGCCAATGCCAGTCCGCCGCGGTAGACACTCTGAACTCCAACAGCTGCTCCACTACCTGATGTGGTAGATGACGTTCAGCTCCACTGACTACACTACACTACACTACACTGTGGCTGGAGCATCACCTGAGCTGCCGCTGCCAATGCCAGTCCGCCGTGGTAGACACTCTGAGCTCCAACAGCTGCTCCACAACCTGATGTGGTAGATGACGTTCAGCTCCACTGACTACACTACACTACACTGTGGCTGGAGCCTCACCTGAGCTGCCGCTGCCAATGCCAGTCCGCCGTGGTAGACACTCTGAGCTCCAACTGCTGCTCCACTACCTGATGTGGTAGATGACGTTCAGCTCCACTGACTACACTACACTACACTGTGGCTGGAGCCTCACCTGAGCTGCCGCTGCCAATGCCAGTCCGCCGTGGTAGACACTCTGAGCTCCAACAGCTGCTCCACAACCTGATGTGGTAGATGACGTTCAGCTCCACTGACTACACTACACTACACTGTGGCTGGAGCCTCACCTGAGCTGCCGCTGCCAATGCCAGTCCGCCGTGGTAGACACTCTGAGCTCCAGCAGCTGCTCCACAACACTGATGTGGTAGATGACGTCCAGCTGTAGTGCCTTCAGTTTGAGCTCCAGCACGGCAGATTCCTTGTCCTCGGCTCCTGGCCGGCCTGACTGCAGCTGGTACTGTGTATACAGCTCCAACTGACTCTGCAAACATCATCGTAAACATAGACACACAGATTAGGCTGTATAATTAGTTCTGCTGGTTTGAAAAAAGTTCATTGTATTTTTAATTCATTTTTATGGACATTTGCTCATTTCTAAATCAGTAAAAAAAGTTTCACAAGTTTTCGGGATCTGGAATATTATCCCATCTTCAGGTGTAAAGGACCTTAGAACATAACAAGATTGGTAACACACAGCCAGGAGGACCTGAAAAAAATGTAACTAGAACAGATAACTGTAAAAGCAGTCAAAAACAATAAATGTGTCTCATGATGGGTTAGCCTCTGGATCAAGTATTGCAATATATAAAAAGGTTTAAAATACCTGTTGCGTCAATTTGATCCTTTGTAGTTTAACACTACAGCTGTTTCGTACTTCAGGAGTACATCATCAGGTGCGAATGTTGATGTTAAAATTGCATCTCATCGGTGGATGAGCTGGTCAGAAGATAAAAACTTTTCACAAAACACATAGACACGGAACACTTACGAACACACGACATTTAAACGATAAAAAATCAAAACTTGGCCAAGTAAAATACCGATACACACGAGATGCGGCGCCGGTGGATGTAGCGTCATGACTGGCCTCATGTGCCGGAAGTGACCCCCTACCCCTCTCTTCCTTTATCAGGTCCTATCTTTGTTTTGATTTGGTCGAGTATGTGGATGGCGGCGTTGTAAATAATATTAGATCTAAACGAAAGCTGCTCATTTAATATATGGTCAGGGTGTTCTTTTGATGCTCTGTAAATTTTGAATTCTTCAATTGTGTCCATTTGCCTGCCTTTATTACATAAATGCAATATATCTAAATTACTATGAATGTCTGTATAACTGTGGTTTGAATTAATGACATGGTTGGCGAATGCTGATTTGGAGTTTTTCTTGGGCAGATGTTCTTTAAACCTAACGGCAAAAGATCGGGCAGTCTGTCCTATATAAAAACTAGGACAGTCGTTGCATTTAATTTTGTAGACGCCTTTTTTGGAAACTGAGACAAATAAATCAATAAATTTTTTGGATGTTAAAATAACACGAACTGATCAATTCCTGGATTTTAAAATATACAGGAAACCTACAACAACAGACCAGACGATTCATTCATTCATTCACTGTCCTAGTTTTTATATAGGACAGACTGCCCGATCTTTTGCCGTTAGGTTTAAAGAACATCTGCCCAAGAAAAACTCCAAATCAGCATTCGCCAACCATGTCATTAATTCAAACCACAGTTATACAGACATTTATAGTAATTTAGATATATTGCATTTATGTAATAAAGGCAGGCAAATGGACACAATTGAAGAATTCAAAATTTACAGAGCATCAAAAGAACACCCTGACCATATATTAAATGAGCAGCTTTCGTTTAAATCTAATATTATTTACAACGCCGCCATCCACATACTCGACCAAAACAAAACAAAGAAAGGACCTGATAAAGGAAGAGAGGGGTAGGGGGTCACTTCCGGCACATGAGGCCAGTCATGACGCTACATCCACCGGCGCCACATCTCGTGTGTATCGGTATTTTACTTGGCCAAGTTTTGATTTTTTATCGTTTAAATGTCGTGTGTTCGTAAGTGTTCCGTGTCTATGTGTTTTGTGAAAAGTTTTTATCTTCTGACCAGCTCATCCACCGATGAGATGCAATTTTAACATCAACATTCGCACCTGATGATGTACTCCTGAAGTACAAAACAGCTGTAGTGTTAAACTACAAAGGATCAAATTGACTCAACAGGTATTTTAAACCTTTTTATATAATAAATGTAATGTGAACTTGTTTTTTACTAATCCACCATGGTAAATGTCCCACGATAATCAACATCGAAACATATGCTCACCATTACCAGCAATGAATTTCAATTGAAGAAAATTATCCTATTTGTAGGTCTGATTAAATTTGTTAGAACTTTCTGAATTCAGATTTTTTAATCTTTTAGACCAAGAATTGAAATTGAAAGATTAGAAGAATTACATGAATAGAATTGAAATTCAAAATGTACCTTCATAGTGGCGAGTAAATCCTTGAGACCAGCGGATTGGATGGCTTTCTCACAGCGGGAGGTGAACAACACCCGCTCGGCCAGACACAGGACCTGCGAGGGGAACCGCGCCGGGTCCGGCCCCTGCACACACTGGCACACCAGCTGCTTCAGTGTCGCCTTCATCTCCTTGCCGAGGCAGCTCAGCCACTCCTGCACACGTACAAGTGCCGACAACTGGTCAGTTTGAAAATAAACACATATAGTAACATTCGTTGAATAGTGTGATAGCAGTGTAAATTTAACTAATGCTTTCTTAAAAACCAGTCATTTTTAGCTGTCGGTTTTAACTACTCATTTCTAACTGTCAGTTTTAAGAGCTCAGTAATTCCCTTCACATGGTCATTTTAACTGTTGGTTCTATCTGCCGCTTTTAACTGAGCACACTACTCTCCCACAAATGTTTATCCTGGTAATCTGGTACGTCAGTTCGTCTGTGTTGACAACAATGCCGCGGCGCCGGGCCGGACTGAACAACTGAACTGACGCGACCGTAATGCGCTTATTTCAGTGTGAGGTCAGTTTGGCATGTCAGTTAAAAATGACGAATCTACATCAGTCCATCAGTTCAGTTTTTTGCTTGAGCTCAGTCAAAATTAGACATACACATGTTAGTTTGGCATGTCAGTTTTCAATAAGTAGTTAAAACTAACAGGTAAAATGACTGTGTGTGTAGCGGCCTTTAGGGGTCCAAATAAGAAAACGTTTTCTTGTCATCTGAAATCAATGAACGTAGATATAAGTAAGATATTGAGTACAGTAAACTCTTTCTTAGACAACCAGTTAGCATATTAAAAACTCAGAGAAAAATATTTCAGGAAAAAATAAGATTAAATTAATCTAATGTTTTAATTATGACAAGTAAAAATAAATAAAACTAAAAAGGAGTATTCAAAGCCATACCTACCAATTTTATTAATTTCTTCTTCAGTAATTTGTCACCAGTTTAAAATATCTTATCATATTACAAAGATAAAATATATCTAGTTGTACCTCAATGTCTTGAGTAACCTCAACTGGAGAAGATAACTCTACAGTTTCTCCTTGTAATGACTGCATTGCTATTATCTGACCCTCTCTGGAAAAAAATATACGTAAAAGTATATATAAGTCAAAATATAAGTAATTGATTAAAACAAGACATTTATACAGGGTGTTTTTTTTTTTAACGCAATCCATTTTTAAGATTGAATAATGGACATATAAATATGAAATGAGTATTGTTTTATTGGTCTTTACATTTAATACAACCTATTATTTAATTTTGATCACATTTAATTTACATTATGTGCTCAAACAGTCCGCCGTTGGCATTTGTATAAAGTTATGCTCTTTCAATCAAATTCCCGAACACGTGTTGCAAGGTGCATCTTTGAATTTTTAGCATTAAATTTGTTAAGTTTGTTTTGAGGTGCTGAATATCCTGTGAATTGTTTCGTAGGGCTTACTTTTTAGGTATAACCAAATAAAATAACATAGTGGGGTGAAATCCAGGGATATTTGGGGGAAATAGTCCTTCACCGATAAAGTCAAGTTTTGGGTTGCGTTTTTAATGTGTGTGTCTTTAAGCATGATAACTCGCATAAAAATGGTCCGATCTGAATGAAATTTGCCACAGATATGTAAAGTAGTAATTATCCTACGAAAGTAATTCACAAGATATTCACCACCTCAAAACAAACATAACAAATTTAATGCAATAAATTTAAAGAGGTGCCTTGCATCACATGTTCGGGAATTTGATGGAAAGAGCATAACTTTTTATAAATGCCAATGGCGGACTGTTTGAGCACATACTGTAAACTAAATGTGATCAAACTTAAATAATAGTTTGTATAAAATGTAAAGATCAATAAAACAACACTCATTACACATTCATATGTGCATTATTCAATCTTAAAAATGGGTTGCGTTTAAAAAAAACACCCTGTAGAAAGCCTTGAGAATGAAAAGCTGGAAGGTCAAAATTTGGAGAGCCAAAAAGCAAGGAATTGGTCATGACCTTTTAGCTTTTAACTGTGACAAAACCTCCTTCATCCTTGATCCTTCCATGCTTGTGGTGGATTAGACAAATGATATAGACATGTTGTTTAGCTAATTAACGTGAATATACTTAGCTGATAATCATAAGAGGCGCTAGTCAGCCAAAATCTGATGAAAACTCAAGTATACATGACATTCATAATGACTTTTTAAAAATAACCTAAATTTGTCGTTGGTTCGATTCCAGCCAAGGCAGAGCATATTTTAAAGGAAATCCGATGGGCGACATAGGTCCACCCAGCATTTTACTTTGGAGGAGATGAAACTACCGAGGGGTCTGGGGGTATGGAATACCCCCCTGCAAAGAGGGAGGGCCCCGGAAAAATTTTGCAAAAATTGAAGTGAAAATCACAGATTTCTAAGTATTTAAAAATGATTTTTCCCATTATATTAGCTTGGAAACAGTCCATATAGTTCCACTAAATTACGTATTCTAGAACATTGTAATAGGCCTAGGCTGCCTTTATGACCTCTTGAAATGAAATGAAATGAAATGAAAAATGACTTTATAACGAAGCGAAGTTAGGACTTGCAAGTCCTCTCTACCTCTTGGGCCAAAATGACAGTTCAATTTCAAAAGTGTATTGCAAACCTTACAACTTATGAATACAAACATATTAAAATGTTATACATAAATCTCACAATATAAATTTCTGCTTTTTATTTATGTTGTGATAGCTTGGAAACAGTCCATATAGTCCCACTAAATTATGTATTCTAGAACATTGTAATAGGGTTAAAAATGACGTTCTCTTATTATTGTGTTGCTTTTAATGTTTTTGAGTCTCCTAATTATTTTGAACGTATATGTTTCCTCATTTAAGTAGTATCTAATTTGAATGATAAGTCCAAAGTCAATGATTGTATTCTCACTTTAGAACTCTGTACACAAACGGGAAAGAAAAACAATTACAATTTTAAGCTGTTTAAGATAAGTACGTAAATTTTAAGTACCTAAATAATATCATGGTGCTGGGAACTAATTTATAAGCCCAAAGGGCAGTTTCAACATTTACATTTAATAGAGCATTGAGCAGTAATCACTGTTAAAAGATTGTAAAAAAAGATTGTCAAAAAAATTATTTTTTTTATGCATGTTTTATTGTATACACAAAAAATTATCAGCAAATATTCTTCAAAAACTGCAAAATTTTAAATAATAATTGAATTACTTTTTTTTTTTTTTTTTTTTTTTTTTTTTTTTTTTTTTTTTTGGTAGGAGGTGGAATGCGTTTACGCACACTGAGGGGCTCGTTGTCCCCTCAGTAGTGTCGGACTCCCACGAGCTCGATGTCCCGTGAACTACCGACTAAACCACCTCCCTCGGCACCGAGGACACTAGCCTGGAACTGTTTCACACATTACTTCGGGCTAGGCCTTTGATATTACGCCACTAGGGCAACCTCCTTGGGGAAAAGCTGAGGATTAAGGCCGATCGAGGTCGACCTTTTTCGCCCGAAGAATGGCCTGGACGTAGTGCTTGACACAGTTCCAGTTGCCCTCTCCCTGGAGCATAGCTCCGACGATGTTGTTTGGGCTGACGATCACGCCGATCTCAGATGAAAGCGAGGCTCGGCGGACGTGCCAACGGTCGCACTGAAAGAAAGTGTGCTCGGACGTGTCTGGGATGCCGGGGCAATACAGACAGTCCGGGCTGGCGACTTTGCCCATCCGGTGCAGATAGGCTCGGAAGTACCCGTGCCCAGAAAGAAACTGGGTCACGTAGTAATCGACCTCGCCGTGCTGCCGTTCCACCCATGGTCGGACGGAAGGTATGAGCTGGAAGGTCCAACGTCCCCTCAGCTCGGCTTCCCAGTCGCGCTGCCAAGAGTCGAAGCTGCGATCGCGCTCTTCCCTGGCAGCTGTTTCCCGGCCCACTTCAGGCCTCCTCCGGTAAATCGCCTGCCTCTCCCTCGCGAGGAAGAGGACGGGAATGACTCCGGCGATCACCATCACAGCAGGCTCGGAGACTGTGCGGTAGGCCGAAGCGACCCGCAGAGCTCCTCGGCGCTGGACTCGGGCAAGCCGGTCTCGGTAGACTCGCTTCTCGAGTGCGTGAGCCCATACCTCCGCCCCGTACAGCAAGACTGACTGGACGGCAGTCATGAGCAAGCGGCGCTTGCAGGAGCGAGGACCGCCGACATTGGGCATAAGCCTACCAAGGGCAGCGACACCCTTAGCGGCTTTGTCGGCGGCGCGCTGGATCTGCTCGCCGAAAGACAGTCTGCTATCGACCATGACTCCCAGGTACTTTGCAGCAGGCTTAGTCTCGAGTGTGACGTCACCTATCTGCACCGGGAACACGGTGTTAATCCTCTTTTTGGTGAGGACGACAATCTCCGTCTTACTGATAGCCAGGGACAAGCCGTGATCTCGCATCCACCCGTTGACCTTGGCCATCACTACGCTGAGCCTCAGTTTTGCCTGCTCGACGTTCCTCGCAGCGATCAAGGCAGCGACGTCGTCAGCATAGCCAACGAGGCGGGTCTCATCGGGCATGTCTAGCCTCAGCAAGCTGTCGTAAGACACGTTCCAGAGATCTGGTCCGAGAATGGACCCCTGCGCAGCCCCGGAAGTGATGGGAATGCGCCGCTGACCTTCGGTCGTGTCGTACAACAGAACGCGGTCTGACAAATACGCCTCCAACATACGCAGGAGGTAGGAGGGAACTTGGAACGTATGCTCAAGCGCCCACAGCATATCGCTCCACCTGGCGGAGTTAAAAGCGTTCTTCACGTCGAGCGTGACGAGAAGGACCACGCGGCGCGACCAGTGGTTGTGGTCCTCCGCCCTCCGCACTGCCTCAACTACCTCCTGGATAGCGTCGATGGTAGAGCGACCGGATCTGAAGCCGTACTGCTGCGGGGACAAGTCCCCCGCAGAGACGATGGCCTCGGTCAGCCTGACACGCAGGAGCTTTTCAAGCACTTTCCCGGCCGTGTCGAGCATACACAGGGGTCGGAAAGAAGAAGGGGTCCCCGGTGTGCTCTTCGCCTTCGGAATAAGAACAAGGCGGGCAACCTTCCACGAAGAAAAGAAAACGCCTTCCGCCAGACACGCGTTGAACATATCGAGCAGAAGCCTTGGATTCACCTCCGCAGCGAGCTTGAGCACCTCCGCCGGAATGCCATCGGGACCGGGCGCTCTTCCGGGTCGTAGGGATCGGACGGCGGCGGTGAGTTCCTCTTCCCGGAAAACTGGGAAGGCGCCTACCTCTCCGAATTCCCTGACTGGCCGGACTGGGTGGCTGGGAAACAGTGTATCTACGACGACGGCCATGGCTTGTGGTTCCATGACCGCAGGTGGTGAGCGAGCCCCTAGCTTCTGGGTTACAAGTTTGTAGCCCATCCCCCAGGGGTCGTTGTCGATATCCTGACACAGCTGCTTCCAGCACCTGACTTTACTCCGGTTGATGGCACCGCGGAGCTCTCGGCGGGCCGCTCTGTGCTCAGCCGATCTGGCATTTGCATCAGGGCGGTTCCTTGCTCGCTGCGCAACTCGTCGGAGACCAAGGCATCTCCTCCGGAGTTCCGCGATTTCAGGCGTCCACCAGTAAACCGGCTTCTTCCTGTGGCGGCGGGAAACTCCGGGCATCGACTGCTCACACGCGGTCGCGATGAGACGCATCGTCGATGCTGCCAGATCTTCAGCACCTGTGAAATTCACAATGCTCTGGTCTTTGATTACTTCTTTAAAAGTGTCTTTGCTCAGACGACTGGTGTTCCAGCGTCGAGCCAGAGGAGCAGGTTCAGCGCGCAAGCGCGCACCCTCGGGAAGGACCTTGAAGAGGATCCCCTGATGGTCGCTAGAGGAATACTCCTCGCAGACACGCCAGTCGGAGATCCGCTGGACAATCCCTTCAGAGGCAAGGGATATGTCAGGGATCGTCTCTCTGCACCCTGGACGGCGAAAGGTGGAAATGCCGCCCGTGTTAAGGATACAGAGGCCCGACCTGGCAGCCGACTCGAGGACGTAACGACCTCGAGTGTCGGTCCGCGGGGAACCCCATTCCACGGCTTTTGCGTTAAAATCGCCACCGACTATGACCCCGCCAGAGATTTTCATGATCTCATCCTCAATGGAATCGACCATGTGGCGATAGTCTCCGATCGGTTGATTTGGCGTGAGGTAACAGGAGAAGACTGTGAAACCCCTGCTCCTCACCCAAACGAAGCCGTTGCCCGATCCGGAATCGAGAACAGGCACCTTCCCGAGGTCCAAGATCCATATCGCCGCAGTGCCGGAGGGATCCGAGAACCACTGCGCGGAGCGTCGGTTCTGGTACTGCTCACTGAGAAGCAGTAGGTCAGCACCCTGCTCCGTGGCGAATTGGAACAGCAAGTCGTTTGCTGTCCTGCTCCTCTGCATATTAAGTTGCAGAACACTGATCATTTTTGTTGTTTCTGGCGAAGCTCCTGGATGGCCCGCCTGTACTGCCCGCAACGACCAGACCCAGCGGAATGCTTGACCTGGTCGCCCTTCAAGCCGGCTTCTGTACACAGGACACAGGACAGCGCTGCATTGCACGCGCTGGCCCTGTGGTCCTGGCCGCCGCACTTGAAGCAGAGCTTGCTTCTATCGGGTCCAGAGCAGCGATTAGCGACGTGACCGAACCCCAGACATTTAAAACATCTGGAAGCCACGACCTTCTCACGCACCCGACAGCTCACGTACCATACCTTAAGGTGGCCCTTCTCCAGGAGCTTCGCAGCAGCTCTGGCTCCCAGCGTCAGGATTGCCACCTTCTGACCCCGAGCATTTGCCTTCGAGACGAAGGTTTTCACCTCGACGTTTTCTCCGAGGACAGCTTTGACGGCAGCGGTCACCTCCTCCTCGGTTGTCAACTCGTCGAGGTCTCTCACCTCCAGCGTAGACTTGGGCTCGAGAACGCGGACTGTCGCGTTCGCCCCCAAGATGGTCTTCAGGTCTTCGCTGAAGGCGGACTTACTCTGAGAGGTGTCCCCGAGTTCGACTAGTAGGTCGCCGGTTCGGGTCTTCCTCATACCCTTGATAACGGCGCCCTTCTCATCGGGCTTCGCTTTGCTGCGAATCTCGCCCAGCACGTCGGCGTAGGATTTCCCCTCCGACGGCTTGATGAGAAGAGCGTCCGGCCGCTGCTTGCGGGGCTTCTTCCTCGGTGCCTTCTTGCTTTCCTGTCCGCCGGGCTGGCTTCCAGGATTTTGACGAGGGTCTCTCTTTTTCCCCTTTCTTTTAACAACCTCGGTCCACGTTTCGGTTTCCGACCGCTTCGCTAAACCGTCTCCCCTAGGCTTCTTCTCAGCCTCCGGATGGGCGGGGCTGGAAGCGGCCCGCTTCCCACCGGCTGGCTGAGCCTTCACCCGCAGTGATGGCGTCGTCTGTGTTGACGCGGCAACCGTCTCGCATGATTGCCACGACCTCCTCAGCTGGATGATGTGGTGCAGACTGGCCTCCAATTGGACGATGCCATCCTGCACATCCTTGCTGATATTCTTTTGCCGGGTGGTCGCGGCCTTCATTACAGCGAGGGTGTCGAAGCACTTTTTAAGGTGCTCCTCCTCCTGCTGCCTGGCGAGCGCGATGACCGCGTCAAAGGGAGACGAGTCGGCGTCCATCGGCTCGTTGTTCTCAGCGGGTGCCTTTTCGGCGGCCACGGATGTTCTGGCCACCGATGATGCAGGTGTCTTGACCCGGACTGGAGGCGATCTCGTGAGACGGGATCTTCTTTCGAAGGGGCTTGCCACCCCTTCGTCGAGCCCGCTCAGAGAAGAACGCTGCTGGGAGTTTTGTGGGGTTAGGGTACCCCGCTTTGATTCGTGCACCTTTTGAATCGTTTTTCCTTCTGCCGTGTCCATGGTGTCTGGCTTAGCCCCCGAGACTGGGCATTGACCCCCCCAAAAAAAAATTTTTTTCCCCTATGAGAATGTCAGACCGACCCATCACCGGAGCAACTATACCTGCGTTCAGCCGCCTCCAAAACATCGGCGGCCCCAGACGAGCAGTGGCCTCGGCAAAGCCCCCCCGTGACCGTAGCAGGGCCCTATCCGGTCGCCAACCGGCACTGCCACGGCCAAGGGGATTTTCGCCGGCTGATAGGGCAGCCAGGTCAGTTGGCTGAGCTGACCCGGGCCCCTGTACTATCCGGCAGCCTGGGAGGTGCAGAACCCAGTTTTTAAGCTGTACCCTCTGCTCGTCCTAGACCTCCAGCGCGATGGAGGCTGAAGAACACAGAGTCACCCCGGCAAGTAGGCCGGAATGATTTAGAAAAACAACCGGGCTATTGAAATGAAACGGAGAATTAAGTTGTGAAAAGGAGACGCGAAAAAGGACCAGTGCGCCCCCCTCCCCTTTTAGTCGGCTCTTACGACAAGCAGGGGATACTGTTGGACATTCTGTCCCGGCCCAACACGGGAAAATAATTGAATTACTAAGGTAAACAACAAACCTATTAATAAACATTGGAAAACTCCCTGATTTAAAAAATCGAGCAAAAGAGAATCCTTAAATTTAAAGGTTACTGTCCTTCGCAAAAAAAAAACATTCTTTACAAAATCTTGGTCTTGATACAGTTCTGCATCAAGCAGTTTCCTTCTTCTTTCTTTTGTCTCAAAGAACTTCGCCTTGGGTCGAAAAAAGCTGTCCCAACTCCGTTAAGAGCGATGCGCATTCTAGAGTTTAGAGCTTCCCGTGGCAGGCTAGATTGTTTGTTTGACTTCAAAGTCATATGTACTTACACTGCCCTTTCTGACAATGTGCTGTGTCAGAGAAATATACGACTGCACCAACTTTCTTACGACTTTGTGATGTATAGATACCTTCAAAAAGTGGTACAGAGCTCTCCTGTACATGAAAGACAAAGCAGTGAGTTTTGAGTTGCTGAGAATACTCTAAAAGATTTATAAGAAGTTATTTTTTAAAGTGGTTTGTAAATTCCGGTATATTAAAAATGTTTATGATTGAAAACGCCGGGACCACCTATAGCCACTGGGCGACAACATCTCAGCACTGGGCGACATTTGTGTCGCCTAGTTAACATGTTATTTTATGCCCTGAGCCAAGGGCAAATCCTATTTCTTCATGAGGGGTGATCTCTGACTAGCCTGTGACTATTGCCACATTGGTACGCTGCTGTCTTTCAATCATCGCACAGGCCTATTGAGCTATAAAGCAACAGGGAATTGAGATTTTTTTTACAAAATCATAAAACAATCAAAATAAATATAACCAGACCTGAACACAACAGAGTGGATGCCGGAAAAGAGTTTCTTGAGGTGAGACTGGATGACGTGCTGCTTGTTGGCTTGACCCAGGATCTCTAGCAAGTCCTCGTCACCGAGGAAGTAGAAGCGAGGAAACCGCAGCCTCTTCTCCTGAAAACCAGGTCATAGCTAAGTTTTACTACCAATTTTAATTTCTGGATCACCTAAAAACCCTCTCTTTCTTTCAAAAGCAATCAATTAAGTGATTACGGGTTGGCAGTCAAGTTATATTTTTCTTAGAAGATTAAAGATATCAAGAGATGAGTTTGTATTCAAGGCCATCAAATCAATAAAAAACTGTCAACACAAAATAATATAGAAATATAAATACAAGAGAATAAACTGGAGTTGGTCTCTTAAATGAAAGCTTTATTTATCACGTAATCCAATGAAGACATAGTTAAAAGGATATAGAATGGTTGTTGATGGTGTTAAAAATACACAGTCGACGATAATCAGTTCTATTGCATTGTAAATGTCATTGATAATAGGCTCTGTAGAGGTGTTTGAAAAATTTAATCAGAAAGGGTTCTCAACCTGTTCAGGGAGGCTATTATCAGTAATGACCTGTCACTGTTATATGAGCTATGCTCAACTGTATACATTAATTTAACGACTAAAAAATTTGGTTTTGAGTTCTGTGTGGGTGTGTGGTGGCTACCTCGAGATAGTCCAACAGACTCTTCTGGCACTGGGAGAGTTGCTGCAGCAGCATGTGCAGGGTGTTGCGCAGGTGGGGGATGCGGCAGAGGGTCATGACCTTGTACCCGGCGGCCGCGAGGTCACTGAGGATCAGCCGGAGGTCGCGGTCCACCCGCTCGAACCTGCCTCGCTCCATCTTCAGAGTGCCGCTGCCCAAGATCGGCTCCAGGTAGACCCACCTGCGACCGAGTGAGAGTACAATTGGTGGATGAAAATATGAACGGGAATAACTTTTTGAGTGAATATAAAATAAATACAGTAGGAGAAGAAAATCCAGAAGTATTCAATGACAAGAATAAATAAATAATTGGATTACAAAAGAAAGTACAAGACGCAACAAAGTACTGAACCTGTAATTCAGCTTTGTTTCAGACAGGGTTTGTTGCCTTGTTAGTCAATAGTCAATAGTCAATATCTCTTTATTCAGTCATACAATAAATTGTACATGGATGGCGTCATTTCTACATATATAAACTATAAGATATTATCTTACCAAACTTAAACATCATAGTCCTCTCCTACTCAAAAAATTCTTGAAAAGAATATAAAGGTTTCTCTAAAAGATAGTTTTTTAATTTAGGAAAGTCTTGAAACTCTGTTATTCTTATTTCAGCTAGAGCACATTCAAATTCTTTATCCTTGTTTAATCTCTGAACTGCTGGAATTTGTATCTCTTTCACCTGCAATCTCGGGTACACCAATATTAGAACACCGCCCCCCTGAAACAAATTTCTTTCATAAAAAGATACGGTTTTGAAATTCTTTATATTTAATCTACTAATTTCATTTTTATTCATTTTATGTTCAGTTAACAGTATTACGTCACTTGGGATCTCATCCAGAACCAATTCCAACATTTCAGTCCGAGATTCCAGGTGCTGGATATTTTTATGAAATATTTTTAAATTGCTATTGTCGTTGCTGCGACTATCATCACATGAAGTATTTCCCTTTAAATTAACAGTTACACTTCTTTTACATCTAAAAAAACATCACTGCCATTACCGCTTACATGCACACAATTATTACCCACCGAACTGGACTTCTTAACACTGGCACACACTTCAGCAGCGACACACACTGGTGAAAGCTGAGAGCTGAAGGGAGCACCTCGAAGCAGGGAACTGAGAGCTCCAGGCGTTGATGATGTGGCATTAAGATCGGAAGAAAGATAAGAAGAAAGATAGCCAGCCGAACAGCATGATGGATCAGCAGCAGAAATTCCTAGAGATGGTGACGAAGGACTGGAACACTGTGTTGTTTTGACGACTTCAGCCAGCTTACTCCGATCCAGCTCTTGTGCAATACCACTCCTCAGCAGTTCCAAAAACTCAGTATGCCTCAGTCCGTTTCTCAAGGTTCTACTTGCTCGTTCGTCCTTTACGACCACCGTCACCATGGCTCTGGTCACAAGGTGAAATCTAACAATATTCCTCGCAAAGTGTAGTGGTGAGATAAGATCTCTCATGCACCCCATTGGTGAGCATATTAACCTGTTGAATCTTTTTAGTTTAAAGTTGTCTACCAGGTGAAGGAAAGCTGTGTCATAAGATGTTTCTGTCGGCTTTTCAGAGTATACTGCCTTGGTGATAAGCCCATACACAGCAGCTTGTTGTTCTCGCTGTTGGAGTGCCAAATAATTGCTTAAGCAGTCAGTGTTTGCAGGACGCCCAAAGTTTCCTTTAAAGGTGACTGCAACTCCAGCAGACGTTTGTCTTTGATCACCAAAATCCCCACTTATGCAATGAGCAAAGGCTGTAGAAGGAGCTCCTTGATGTTTTGTCATCATATCCTGCATGTCTGCGTCAATGACTTGTATTGGATCTGATGAGGGTTCTGATGGTGAAGGAGGTGCTGTGGGCAAGGTGTTGTAGGCCAATGAAGTTGCTGTCGAGGATGTTTTACCAGTCACGGTGCCAGAAGTATTTCCATCAATGGTCTCATTTGGAAGTCTCAAATTCACCTCTGTGTCCAATGGCGAGCTGATGCGATTCTTCAAGCTGTTAAGAACTTTCATTATATTTTGTGCTATGAGTTATTTCCCTTTTTTATTAACATGTAAGCCATGCTTGGTATGATAGCCCCTTCATCAAAAAAGGATGAAGAAAGGACCATATGTTAGAAGCCTCCATGTTAGAAAGGACATCAAGAGTAGATACATCAAGCATGCTTAAAAAATGTTGGCAAGAGTAAAACAAAATGAAAAGAAGAGAGGAGATGCAAGTTAAAGAAATCCTCTAAAAGTTTATTCAAGCACTCCTGGTTGATTGTAAAGTGGTTTCTATTGATCAAAGTCAGGAGCACTATAAATAATTTTACAATTATTTATTTATTTATTTATTTATTTACTGACGGAAAATCCATTTTTACAAAGTCAATACATTTGGTAAACATTCCAAAAATAAATTATAATAATAAATATTCTTTTCTCATGTTTAATTCTTTTTACTTTACTTCCCAGTGAATTACTATTCTCATTTACAAACATTCTATCTATTTGTAAATAAAAATCATGATACCTATAAAATATTTACATATAAAGAAGATTCTTGAAAATTATCTAATGAGCTAAAACATGTAGCAATAAATAACTGAAAATGATAAAACTTTTATTTTTACTTAACTTAATTAAAAATACATAGAGGGATTAACAGAAAATTTTTTTTGGTGTGGCTTACTTGCGCTGGATCTGGTTGAGACTGCGAAGATAGTTGTCCAAGTCAGACAGTCGAGTTTCCCAAAGAGCTGCTCTGTCTTGGAAGTTATCATAGTTGGGTGAACTTTTGATTGACTGAAGGAGACACTGATGATCACCAACCTGTGTTAATAAAAAAACAACATTAGACTTAAAGATTTTACTTGAACCAAACACAAAATAACCAGAAAACTAATCGGTGTTAGCAAGTTATAATGCAAACAGTGTTTAATAGAACAAATCAACCAGGGCCGCCGAGAGGCCATGTCAGCCATGTCTGAAACTTGGGGCCCAGACTCCGGAGGGGCCCGGGATGAGCAGAACTTTTCAAATTGAGAAATATTGGTATCGACTTTTTGAAAATAAATTTAGGCCCACATGTTAAAAAATAAAATGTCCGGCTTTATCACGAAAATTACTTTAATAATACTGTACAGTATTTAGTTAAGGCAGAAATGATTGTTTTGTCTGTCTGTATTATTGGTGCCGAATCTTAAGGCCCACGCCATCCATAAGATTAATGTTAATTTTATCAGTGGGCTTATGGACGGCTTGGGCCTTAAGATTTGGTGCCAGTTATACTACTTTATTTGCGACTGATTGTACACTACGTCAGTGGCGGTCAGCGAATAGTGAGCGTGACTGACTCATACCTCCCTCACGTATATTGACAACAACTTAAATACGTTATGATGAAATTATCCACGATGGTAAACAACAAGAGTACAACATATTTTACAATTAACGCAGATGGCGTAAAAACAATCGTGCGCATTGATCGTGAAGTTCGTGAGTGGAACAAACGCGGAAGCTATGGGAAAGAGACGAATGTCTTGAAAATCCAATAGTGCGGCATGACTGATTGCAGTAATTTTTAATCAGAGTAGACTATTTTCTAAATCCGACCAACCATTCAGCCTCAATTGGTCCGAATTTTTGTGGTTCCTTTTTGTATGTTGTTCAGCCTTTAGACTGCCTAAAAACGCGAGTTGAGAGATCTAATTTTCAAAAATTTTCCGGGGGAGAACCCTCGGATCCCCCTTTCAATAGGGGGTCCTCCATACCTCCTAGACCCCCCAAAGGGTCATGTGGTGTGCAGACTTAGGGCCCTGCTTGGCTCTTGGCGGCCCTGGATCAACCATGTGAAATAAATTCCTTTTTTCTCCAACTAAGGACAGCAGACCCTCCCTCTCAAGCCTTTCCATCACCTCTGCTCAGAAAAGTTACAAATTGTTTTAACAGTCTCTGTATTAGAATAAGTATGGATCATCTGCCCTTTTTAGGAACCTCAGCCTTTCCATTCCCAGGGGAATCCTAACAGATATCTCATCACAACAGATTTTATAGGTTATGCTTTTTTAATATCCTACAAATTATGTGTGATTTAAGTTATCAATAGCTTTACGTTAGTTTACAGAATAATGACTGAGTAGGCCTACTTTGTTTATTTGTGCGGATGATAATATTTTAGTTTTGTTAAGAGGGTTCTTTTAGTTTGTTTTTTGACAAAGATGAACCTCCTGTATCTTTATCAACCGACCTTTTACGTTTTCTGAGCAAGGTTAGTCTTGACTGGTTCAGTTAAGAGAGAGTATTCTGTAACGGAAACTTTAAATAATCATGAGACCATTTAAAATTATCTCCCTTGATCAATGAAGACTAGTATTTTATAAAGAAATATTAAAGAAGTAAATTAAAAATAGTAAGCAAGTATAATTTAGTGACAAAGAATAATAGTATGAATTATTACAAACAATTTAGTTTTCAATTGCAAATTTATTTTTTGTCCAACCTCTTTTAGTAGACTGGAATTAATTGCTTATTGTATCCATTGGAAAAGCATATTTGAAAGGCTTAAGTGTTTTTTTTTTGGTCAAATAAATACAATTTATCAACCATTATTGTTTCACCTTGCCCATGATGTCATTGAAATGTTTGATCAGGTGGATGGTCTGGCCTTTGCAGTCAACATGACTCGTCACGGAGAACTTTGCCTCCACCTCCCACACGTCCAGTTCGGCTAGAGCCTGTCTTATCACTACTTCACTTGCCGCTCGACTGCTCAGGTCCTAAAACACATTTCCATCACCTATTTACTAGAATTAATATGTTTCACAGTCATGAAATACTTCTCTGTAGATAAAAGGAATAAAACTTATTAGTTAGTTTCAGTTCCTGAGGGAAATATACATGTTTCTTACGGGGACAACATCACACTCTTTCTTTAAAGTGTTAGCTTGCATTTTGGTTTAACCAAAATAAACTGACACAATTCCAAAAATTATTTCAGGGCAGATTTCTCATAAAATAACTTCCACCTTTACCACTTATGATATATTTTCAAAAATAATAAGCCAAAACTATAGCATTTATATTCCAAATTTCTCTTTTTAGTCCTTACGATTTGGAGGGAGATTGTCACGTATAAAAACTTATAAATGTTGTTGGATGCTCACTACTTATTACAAAAATCAAACATTTGGCCAAATAAAGAATTTTTTAACATATTTACAAAACAATTATCACAATAGAATGATCAGCAATCATTCGAAATTATACTCAACTGAATTTTCAGCATTTGTTCGTGAGCTATGTGGAACTGGGACCTTTCTTCCTCAATGCCTTTACTAGAACAATTTGGCCATTCTCAATATTTATAATTATTTAGGGTTATAAATAGGCATATAGGTAAACAGGCCTTATGCCATCTCTGTGTCCTGAAAAAAAGTAAGTTGCAAGGCTAATAACAAAGTATAATTATAAGTACCTGTAGACTTTCCAAGTTTCCAATAATATTTTGTCTTATTTCCAAGAAATCTCCAAAGGTTAGAATCTCCACAGGTTTGAAGGGAGCCTTTAATATACCAAAAAGCTCCACCCAATGCTTCTCACTGAACGAGTCTCCTTTCAGGTACTTCAAAACAGGCGCTAGTTCCTGCAAATAACAGGATTAAATCCGATCTCAAAGATATAATTTAAATTACAAATTTTTCAAAAAAAATCTAAGCTTCTTTTAAGACTTATGCTCAATGTTCAGGCACAGGAGGGACAGGTAATGTTTTTTTTATTCAAACCCCATTTTACCCTAAAGATGAAATAGACATTGTATTTCCCAATTTTTTCATTTGGGGGCTGGTTGGTGTAGTGGTTATAGTGCCCGCCTATAAACTTGTAGGTAGCCGGATCGATCCCGAGAAAAGTTAGTAGCTTTTTGAAGGGTTGTTTCTGGAGCCAGCTGCCATTGGTTGTTGGGCTATTAATTAACAATCCTGTCTAAGGAACATGCCAACCTTAGTCAGTAACAAGGCCACAAGATTGCGCGCTCATCACGATCATCACACTCATCCTTCACTCATATTCAGGGTAACGTCCTCTATGAGGTACCTGTCTTAATAAAGTGATTAAGTGATCAAGTGATTAAGTGATTCATGAATATTCAAGGCAATAAAAGAAAATCAAGCTGAAGACAACCAAATTATTTGAGCAAAGTAATGACAAATGGGATCAAATGACTAGGTGCTTATGTCCCCTAACAGATTTTTTTAATTAAAAAAAGTGGTATTGTATGCTTAATAAATCAGAGTACAGCATTAGATAGAACAAAATAAGAAAAAACAACATTTGCAATTTAGGTGGTGTGAAATCTGCATTGCTGCACCTATATTCTCAGGTAATACAGGCACCCAAATTAATTGTTAACATACCTTGTACTGTCCCAGCTCCTGAAGCAGTCTCACAGTCAAAGCTGTCGTTGGAGTCTTCTCCAACTTGTCGGTCCAATCATCCACAAACTTGAGCAGCTTCAACTGACTCTTGTTTCTAAACACTATCCACTCCTCCTTGGCCATCTCCATCAAGTCTGTTATATGAAAAGAAAAGCTCAAATATTTTTCACATTTTCTGTTCAAAGCATAAACAGTAGACTCGGATTATCAAAATTAACCCTAGGAGTGCCCTATAGGAACTTCCATGGTGGCAGGTCCGTTTTAGTGATTTTGCAGTGATTTTTTTCCAAAAATCGTAGTAAATTGGATATTGGCCCAAACATAGGCAACTTTATATTCATTTTGATCACAAGACTCCAAAGAACAATAATATTTGCTATGGTTTCCAATTTTATAGAGAAAATAAATAAATAATCACAAAAACCTCCCCGAAAATAAAAATAAATGGAAAAAGTTTCATAAGTAGACATCTGCCAATCTTAGAGAAGATTTTCTATAAGAAATCCAAGAAATAAAAAACCTTGGCATTATATTTCCTTACGTGAAAATAAGCATCAAAGTAAAAAAAATGCAATTTCATTGATTGGTTCAAAGAAGTGCACATTTTTCAAATTTGCGCATGTTAGAAGATTGGTATGTAAAAAAACCAAATACATCAAGGAAGATAAATGAAAAAGTTTTGGTACGTTCTACATAAGACTAGGAACCAATAAATTGCAAAAAATTTTTTGGGTTATAATGACCAAAAAAAATCTGCAATAGAAATAAAAAATATTTTTTTTCTCGAGCTGAAAAAAATATGTTTCTTGAACTAAAACATCAGTAAAAAAATATTTTGGCAATATAAATCACATTACTGTGAAGATAATTTCATTCCCTTCAATTTGGAGCCAATAATTTGTTGGTAAGGTAAACAATAAAAAAATATAAGCATTTTGGTGAATGAAAAAAATTAGCCTAAGTTTTAGGCTATTTCAAGTTGAGAGTGATTTATTTACAAAAATTATCGTACGTGTCCTTACTCCTTCAAATCACATTATGTACTATTATGTAGTTTGAAAGGAATTAGTAAATAAAGCAATAATTATAATAATACATGTTTATCTTACAACATTTTGGTATAATGAGCTAGGCCAAGGCCTAGTAAAAAAAGTTCCCTCTCAAATATCTGTTATTCACTTATTGTGAAACATGGCTAAAACTCTCACAAACTGATTTGACAATGATAAAACAGAACTAATATACCTAACTAACTCAAAAACACCTTTTGTGTAACACAATTCAAAAGTAAGCGTGTAAAAAGGGCACAAAAAAATAATGGTAACAATCTATATTTACTGTAAACCGAAACCGAAACAAAGGCAAAGTTTAGTGTCACCTTACAATTCGCCAGCTGGCTCCAGGGAGCCAACATAAATAGTAAAATATTCTTCGTTTTCTCTACTTTCCAACAATATATAGTTGAGATTTTTTTGACAAAAACAAATCCTTTTCCAACATGATTTTCACTTACGGTTTTATACCATAATGCGCCACTTTAGCAGAAATGAAAAATAGATTTTGTAATAATATAATTTCACCAATAAATCATATGATACAAATAGGATAAAAAATACACGCAAAAGAGAAATACTGCTGATTTCAGTGCTACCACTCACATTCTCATATCACAAATGTTATCTTAGGTATGATTTTTCAAAAAATGGGGAAATTTTGCCATTTGTCGCCTACTGTCAGCTGCTTCACAGCTGTTTGGTGGAAACACATATTCCAAAAAATGTCTTGGCCTAATGCTTTGTGTCAGATGGTATAAGTTGGGTATATTAATGAAGATTAGAATGTCTTCTTTCCGAATATACGAATATTATCTCGTTAATATCTCGTTTTGGCGGATTTAGTCGCGATGGAAAATAGCCTTGCGCGTTACGGTACAATACAATTAGGGGCACCAAGGAAGCAAACTCCTTACAGTATAATACTGCTACGGGCACTCGTAGGGTTAATTGGGGATCAGGTTCATTCAGATAATCAAAAATTCGAATGGTTGGATACAGCTCAGAAATCAAGAAAAAAAGATGCATACTGAAAGAAACTTTTTTTATTATAGTTGCTGCAAACAATTTGAAATATCACTGCAAACAACATATATAATATATTACGATCATTAAAGTACATAAAATGTTAAATAATAAGAGTTACAGACACACTATAAATAATTATCATTTCGTCAAAAGTCGATTCAGATGATTGGGGATTCAGTCATTTAGGGTTCGGATGATGAAGTTCTGCTGTAATAATCAATCTTAAAAGAAAAATGCAATACCTCGCAAGTTTCTCATGGACGAGTGTAGCCACTGAATCGATCTAACTAGTTCTGCTACATTACCGTACCATGTTGTCTTTAGCTTGACCCTTAAGAGCCATTTGAGGTAAACAAAACTTGGCTCACCTATGTAATTTTGATTGATTTTAATAAACCTGGAAGTGTATTTCCAGGATTTTTGAAGATGTAAGCCCTTTTATAGCAAACAAATTAAACAGAAACACTTTCCAGTTAAGAAATATTTTATCTGTTAGTAAGATCAGTTGATTGGTTTGGGCTGTTACAATTATTATTATTAAAAACATTTTTTAAACAAAACAACCTTATTTATGCATATGTTTTATTACAACTTTTTTGACAACATGTTTCATTTATCTGTTTAAATAATTATTTACCAGAGTTGAAGCTGTCAAAGAGAGCCCAAGTCTCCTCATACTGTTTTATGTCAGCCTCGATCTGGTCGCACTGGGGAAAGTCTGGTGGAGGCATCTGAAACTGGACGTGCTCCTCCCTAAAATATTCAACTTGTATTAACTGTAAATCAATCAGATAAGGAAGATATATGATGCACAGAAGACTCGTAAAAATAAATTCATTTCTTGATCTTTGTACATTGACGACTTAGGACTGGAGAGTTAATTCTAACAAGACTTCAGGCTATCACACAATTATTAAAATAATACAAAATTTTGTGGCACATTTTAGCTTGTGGTTGAAGTTTATTTATTATTTTTTATTTATTAACAATGTCTAAAAACACCCTTACATGCAGTGTCTGCTTGGACAGTAGACTAGTCAAAGCAAACAAATATAAACCTTTTTAATTTGGAATCAAACTAAAAAAGTTTGTTTAGAATCACATAAGATTCAATTAGATCACTTACTGGATTTCTTTACCTGCCAAAGGAAAGCTATTGAGTAGTAAAAAAGGGTAAAAAGTAAACAAAAAATTGACAGGGGTCAAAAAAGTCAAATAATTTACAATAAAGCACAACTATGAGTATAAAAAACTATATTTAATAATTCAAGAAATAGAGGTCTTACAACTAATTTCAATAACATCAATTTTCATCCAATCAGTGGCGACCGGCTGGTCCCAGCACTGCTGGTAGCACAGTTTACCTGAGAGTGTTGACAGTGGCGACCGGCTGGTCCCAGCACTGCTGGTAGCACAGTTTACCTGAGTGTGTTGACAGTGGCGACCGGCTGGTCCCAGCACTGCTGGTAGCACAGTCTACCTGAGTGTGTTGACAGTGGCGACCGGCTGGTCCCAGCACTGCTGGTAGCACAGTCTACCTGAGTGTGTTGACAGTGGCGACTGGCTGGTCCCAGCACTGCTGGTAGCACAGTCTACCTGAGTGTGTTGACAGTGGCGACCGGCTGGTCCCAGCACTGCTGGTAGCACAGTCTACCTGAGTGTGTTGACAGTGGTGACCGGCTGGTCCCAGCACTGCTGGTAGCACAGTCTACCTGAGTGTGTTGACAGTGGCGACCGGCTGGTCCCAGCACTGCTGGTAGCACAGTCTACCTGAGTGTGTTGACAGTGGCGACCGGCTGGTCCCAGCACTGCTGGTAGCACAGTCTACCTGAGTGTGTTGACAGTGGCGACCGGCTGGTCCCAGCACTGCTGGTAGCACAGTTTACCTGAGTGTGTTGACCGGCTGGTACAAGCACTGCTGGTAGCACGGTTTACCTGAGTGTGTTGACAGTGGCGACCGGCTGGTCCCAGCACTGCTGGTAGCACAGTCTGAGTGTGTTGACAGTGGCGACCGGCTGGTCCCAGCACTGCTGGTAGCACAGTCTACCTGAGTGTGTTGACAGTGGCGACCGGCTGGTCCCAGCACTGCTGGTAGCACAGTTTACCTGAGTGTGTTGACCGGCTGGTACAAGCACTGCTGGTAGCACGGTTTACCTGAGTGTGTTGACAGTGGCGACCGGCTGGTCCCAGCACTGCTGGTAGCACAGTCTGAGTGTGTTGACAGTGGCGACCGGCTGGTCCCAGCACTGCTGGTAGCACAGTCTACCTGAGTGTGTTGACAGTGGCGACCGGCTGGTCCCAGCACTGCTGGTAGCACAGTCTACCTGAGTGTGTTGACAGTGGCGACCGGCTGGTCCCAGCACTGCTGGTAGCACAGTCTATCTGAGTGTGTTGACAGTGGCGATCGGCTGGTCCCAGCACTGCTGGTAGCACAGTCTATCTGAGTGTGTTGACAGTGGCGACCGGCTGGTCCCAGCACTGCTAGTAACACAGTTTACCTGAGTGTGTTGACAGTGGCGACCAGCTGGTCCCACTCAGCCCGTTTGCTCCTGATCAGCTGCAGGCTGGTCCGCAGGGTCTCGCTGCTAGTCAGGCTGTCCTCTCGCGGCTTCAGCTGGTCCCAGCACTGCTGGTAGCGCTCCACGTCCGCCCGCACCGCCTCCACGCTCGCAGACAAGTTGTTCTTCATCGTCTCCACCTGGAAACAACTTCTAGGATATATGTTATGACTATTTATTGAAGCAAGTTGCAATTGCTTCAAAAAAGTTGCAACTAGATTCAAAAAACTCAAACCATGGATAACAGGAGAATTGATTTACCAAATTAGGCTCAGGGACAGATTAAATAAAAGAGTAAAAAAACAACCGTTTAACGACGAACTGGTAAATAATTACAGAGAATTGAAACAAAAGCTTAATAACAAACTAAAACAAACTAAACGAAATTATTACAGATCACAACTAAACGATTCAACCATAAATCCGAAAAAGTTTTGGGGTATAATTAATGAATTAGCAGGTCGAGTAAGTAAAAAAGATTCATTTCCAATTGAAAAATTTGTATCTGGTACTCAACCCTTAACTTCAATATCGTATAAAAATGTTGCCGATGACTTTAATAATTTTTTTTCTAATGTGGGAAAAGAACTGGCTGACGCGATTGACTGCGGCGGGGACCCAGTTTTGAATGACTCCGACTATCGACTGAACTGCAATGTCACACTTCAACCGATAACTGTACTCGACTTACGACGCTACGTTTACAGTTTACGGGGTGGGTCTGCGCCGGGCTATGATGGTGTCTCGGCCGACGTCCTAAAAAATAATTTTATCATCCTTTGTGATCCTTTACTGCATATAATAAATCACAGTATAATTTCAGGAATTTTCCCAGATTGTTTTAAATTAGCTAAAGTTTTTCCGTTATATAAATCTAATGACGTCACGAATAAAAATAATTTCCGGCCAATATCTTTACTCAGTGTTTTTACTAAAATTATAGAGAAAGCAGTGAAAGATCAATTAGTTTCCTACCTTCAAACGAATAATATTCTCAGCGAGCGTCAGTACGGGTTCCGTCTAGATAAAAATATCTCAGACGCTTTGTTTGATATCAATCAAGAGTTGAATTACGCGATTTCAGATAAAGATCACCCAATGTTAATTTTTCTAGATTTAAAAAAGGCTTTTGATTCTGTAGATCGTTCTAAATTACTTAGTAAGATGGAAGAAATAGGAATACGGGGCAACGCCCACGCTTGGTTTACAAGTTACCTATCTCAAAGGTCTCAGTTTGTTTCTTTGTGCAATGTATGTAGTGATAGAATGCCAGTAGACTACGGTGTGGTCCAAGGCAGCAATTTAGGGCCAGTCTTATTTTTAATATACATTAATAATATTTCAAAACTAAATTTATTTGGAAAACTATTTTTATTTGCAGACGATACCCTCATTTTCCTGCAGGGAAAGACATGGCCCGTTGTGAAAGAAAAGGCAATGCATGATCTTATGATTGTGAAAAAATGGTTAAATCAAAATGTTCTCTCTCTAAATATCTCAAAAACCAAGTTTATGCCAATATCTTTAAACAAGAAAAACGATTATAACTTAGACAACCTTGTCATTCACGATTGTGGTGACTCCCGTAATACTGTTTGTAAATGTGAAAACATAGAAAAGGTAAATTCGTACAAATATTTGGGTGTATTTTTTGATGAGCGACTAAAATGGAACATTCACATTCTTTATTTAAAAAATAAAATTCGGAAATTTATTTTTGAAATTTACATTTCAAGAATTAAAGATGGCATACTATGCGTATGTTCAATCATTATTGTCTTTTGGGATTATAGCATGGGGCGGTTGTTATAAGAGTATTTTAGAACCCTTAAACGTAGCACAAAAAACGATTTTAAAAATTGGTTTTGGGAAATGTAGACGTTACCCGACTGACGTTCTGTTTGCAGACGTATCTGGTCTTACTGTTCGTCAATTATATGTCAAGAGCATTTTAATTAATATTTACAAAAATTATAGTAATATCTTTCAAAAAATCTCCCATTCTCACAACACTAGGTATTCTTCGAGAGTTGGAATCTCAGTCTTACAAATTAATTATACTTTTTCTACTACAAATTCCTTTTATATTTCTCACATAGTTTTTTGTAATATTTGCAACTATTTTAGTAACTTACAAATTTTTGAATGTCCTTCACTCAGACTTTTTAAAATTAGAGTCAAAGAACTTCTCTTTAGTCTAGGTACGGATGAGGCCGACGTTATCATCACGACTGATTACCGGCGCGACTGACCCCGACCCTTGTACTGTGCCCTCCCGCCGGGCGCACCTCGCTCTCCGGCTGGCCGGCATGAGTCAAGCAAACGCGGCTCTCACCTGAATTTTTGCACTGAAACTGTTGTTCCCTGGTTGTTTTTGACTCCTTAACAATTTTTCCTACTTAATGAATGAAAAGTAAAACTCTTAATTTTAAGTTACAATTTTTCCTCCTTGAATAAATTTTGTTCATTCAACTACTTTTTCCATAATAAATTAATTACGGTCTTAACTTTTTCTTAACGCAACTCAACAGCAGACGCACAGGCAGCTCCTGCCTATGTCTGCTGGTTCCTTTTAGGTCATCAATAGATAAATAAAGGCTTCATAATGAAATGTTTTTAGTTAAAGCTGCCTGCATAAGAATATTTTTAGTTAATAAGTAACATTTCATTTAATCTGTACTGTGAAGTAGCTTAAGTTCTTTATGGAATAAACAATGTTTTTCATTCATTCATTCATTCATGCAAAAAATTAGACAGTGTATTTTATAAGAGTTTCAGTTACTTTATCTTTATTGATATGACAGGACCACCCGGTTTTGTATGGTGTCTAACAGGTATTACAGAGAGTGTTGAATAAAAAAATACCCCCTTCACAGCAGACCTGCTTACTCGGCGAATTTCAAAAGGATTTATTTTTGATACGTGAGCATAATCAACATATGTAAGGGAGTTGAAGGGGTCCCTCATAAAACGTTCTAAGCGACAAAATTTCAAAATCTGAGATATTCAGTAAAAAGGTTCTCTAGGACATGAGCTACAGAGTGGTATATTTTGTTTTGAAGATATTTGAGTTGGTAGCCCTGATTTCGTCTGTCAAAGTTTGCGTGTTTAGCGGGACTGCACGGACTTTCTGGGGAATAACGTTCTATTCGCCGAAGATGGAATCCCCGCCGATCGTTTTGCTGTCACCCAAGGACCAAAATCGCGTAAAAAAAAATAAAAGACTTGAAGAAAATATTGGCTAGTGGAAGGATAAGGAAGGAATGAATATAAAAAAGTTGGATTACCCTATATTTAAAAAGTAATAAGCCAAGGCCTGGAAATTGCCCCCAAAAGAAGTGGGTAGAATAACATTTTAAGCACCACATGTGGATAACTTTTAGCAAAATGCGTTATCACGTTTTAGTAACAACATTACGTTTTATGTTCAGTTTTATTTTTGTTTCTGTGAGTATTCCTACACTTCCCGATGCTTTCTTCCAAAGTAGAAGAACAGTCCGTCAGAGAACGTTTCAAGCGACAGTAATTTGTTATAACCCCTAAAAAACACATAAAATGTTTTGAAATGCTTAATGGCAAGTACAAATTCAATATAAGGCTACATTATGATGTTATAAATAGGCTGTTACAAAATTATACATGATTATAAGTTCTAACCTTAAAAATACCGTAAATTTTAGAATTCAACTTTCAATACTTGATTTCTCGAAACTAGGTTTTTGTCATTTAGAAAATTTTATGGGGTCCCCTTCAATTATTGTTTAGGATATTTTGTGTAAGTAACACTAAAATAGTATATTACATTACTAGGCCTGAAAGTACTGTTTTGCCGGACCGATCATGATAGATTTTCAATTGAGTACAGTAAAACTTACCAGCCATGTAACGTACGATACTTTTCACCATACTACTCAGAAAAAACATACTTTCAATCATAACATAGACCTTCATAAACCGATACGTTTCTCATCCATCAAACCTAATCTATAACAAACAAACATTCCCTACTGCTGCCAGTGCTGCCAATAATTCCTCTAAAAAGTAACCAATAAACAAGCATTAAACCAGGCTGCAAATCAGCTGATTGTTTACTTCTGTTTACTCTTTAATCGCAGTCAGGCAAAAATTTAGCAGTCTGAAAAAAGTTTTCTCTGTACTGGTACGGCAAGGGGTACTTTTAAGCCAACAAAAAGGAACAGAAAACAGATGTTTCAGAGTCAGTATGATGAAAAAGTATATCTATCGCCTCATGAGCTTTAAACATGAGGTGATCACATTGGTTTTCACTACAGTAATACACTCTTTTTGTATTTTATGATTCTTAATCTAATCCTGTTACTTTTGAACAAGCAATATTTCTTGTACACCTATAAAATCATTGAAGCTGTTTTTGAGATAGGATATATATATATATATATATATTATTTTAATGTTCACTTCTAGGGCTACTATTGTAATTAAAGAGAGAAAGAAATTCCTTAAGTACCCTTTTTTATACATTTTACTAAACAACGCGTTTAGGAAATTATTCCATTTTCAAGTGTGTACAGAATGAAACCTTAAAATTAAATACATATATAAAAATAAATATACAAAGATCATATGTTTAAAATTCAATAAAGTATAAATTAAAATTAAATTGTATAGATTTGTAGAAATTTGTTGTTATATATGTATTTGTCCTTATTTCTTATTTATGTCCATGATTTTGTCGAAGATTGGGTTCTGTTTGTCAGTTTGCATTATATTAAGAATGTTGCTTGGTTCTGTTTTTTTTTATGTTTGTAAATAAGAAACTCTTCAAATACATTAATTTTTCCTCCTTTTTTCATTATATTTAAAACATCGATATTTTCATTAATAGTTTTGTATTCATGATCTGTTTCAAGGATATTTTCTGCAAACGATGATTTTTTTTGTGGTTAAATTACATGATTTTATTGCTTGTATATGTTCTTTGTATCTGCAATTGAAGCTACGTCCTGTTTGTCCAATGTACATTTTAGGCATTGGTGACATTTCAATTTTTAGATCCCACTTTGGTCATATATATTAGATTGTTGGTTGTTTTTTGGATTACTTAGTCTTTATATAATTTTGAATGTGTTATTTTTCGTCCTGTAGCTTACTTTCATAGGTGATCCTTCAAATGTGTATTTTTTATTTATACCCGTTTTTCACTGCTAAAGTTTTAATGGCAAAAGCCATAATTTTTGAAGTAATGATGGTTTCAATCGTTTCTGCCTGGTAGGCAGCAAAGAGTTTTGATTAACAACTCCTCTGGTTCTTTTTCTTCTTCTTACAAGCCCATAGAGCTTAGAGTACCCCAAGGCTGTGTAATCTCTCCATTATTATTCATTTTGTACATAAACGATCTTCATGTTTCTGAGGTCAATCATAGTCATCTCAATATGTTTGCTGACGACGTGTATGTTTTGGTAACTGGAAATGATCTTCATGAATTGGAAAATAGGTCGACAGATATTTTATCTAAGTTTAAGATCTGGTTTGAGGACAATGGACTGTTACTCAACATGACCAAAACCAGTTCTGTACATTTCAAACTCAATAGAAGAGATTGCTCAGATCTGGAAATACCAAATCTTCAGTCTTTTGACACTATCAAGTTTTTAGGAATTTCATTTGACTAAACCCTCTCATGGCAGACCCAAATATCAAATCTCTTACGTCACACAAATTCTGCTCTGTTTGCCATTAGAATTCTTTAACCAACCTGCAGCAAGGAGGTGCTGATTGATGTGTACCGTGGTTACTGTGAGAGTTTACTGCGTTATGGCATCGCTATATGGGGGAATTCCCATTTGTTAGAAAAATTGCTCAAATGCCAAAAACAGATTTTGAGAGTTATATTTGGTCTTTGTCCTCGGCATCCTTGTAGGCAGATCTTCCAGCAGAACAATATCCTCACAGTCTTTTCACTTTATATTCAGGATGTTTTGATTTTGACTTTCAAAAAAATGTCATCATTAAGTAAAGTTGGTGATTTTCATAGATTCAATACAGGACAGGGATCGATGCTGACTTTCCTCCCCATAGAACAGCATCATTTGAGAAAAGCCCGGCTTATGCAGGAATTCCTTTTTTTCAACAATTTGCCAGGAAACATAAGAGCGATCAACTCATCTAAAAGCTTGGCTTGTAACACAGGCATTTTATTCTTTATCTGAATTCTTTAAGAACTAGCTAAATTAATTTTGAGCTTCCCTATGTTGTTTTATGTCTTAAAAGTTATGGAACGATGGCCCAAATGTGTCTTATATAGTAGAAAAGGATTTTGTTGTCCTCATTATTAAGAATGACAATTCACCAAATTTGTTGCATATTTTATATACAAATATTAATTGAAATAAAGCATTTGAATTTGAATTGAATTTGAATGGTACTTTTTTCAGTTTCAAAATCTTCTTTCTCCATTGGTACTTTTAAAAGTCTGGGTATCATCGATCTGAAGCTTGCTGTTTTTTGTTGCCAGGGATGGTTTGATGATGCAGGTATTATTAAATCGGTTTGGGTGTTTTTACGGTATATCTTAAATGAATGTTTATTATTTTTATTGCATATCATTAGATCAAGATAGTTAATACTTTCATCTTTACTTTCCATTATGAATTTTATTTTTTCGGATAACGTATTAAGATACTGAATTAAATCAACACAAGTTTGTCTGTTTCCTTTTATGAGACAAATAATATCATCTACGTACCTGTGCCAGTACACTATATTTTTATTGAACAGATTTATTTCATTAATGATTTTTGTTTGTTCTAAATTGCACATATATATATATTTGATATTAAGCCAGAAAGTGGTGAGCCCGGCTAATCCTCCGTTTTGCTTATAAAATTTAGAATCAAATTTAAAATAGTTTTGAGCCTTTGTAGTTTTAGTTAATAGTATCGTTTCATCGACGTAATTTTTGTTAAGGTTGTTGTTCTTCTCGAGTAAATCTTTAAGTATATTCAAAGTTTCAAAGTGAGTCGGTCAACAGTTATTTACTTTCTCCCCCCTATACATAGTATTTGGAGAAAGTATTTTTATAATCAAAATTTTAGAATTTGAGTTGTTAGTGGATATATTCGTTTTAGTTCCCTGAACCCAAAAAAGTGGTTTTCGGAGTGGAGTCTGTCTCTGTCTGTCTGTCTGTCTGTCTGTGTGTGTGTGTGTGTGTGCGTGTGCGTGTGCGTGTGCGTGTGCGTGTGTGTGTGTGTGTGTGTGTGTGTGTGTGTGTGTGTGTGTGTGTGTGTGTGTGTGTGTGTGTGGATGTAAACAAACCTAGAGACAACACCAATGGTCCAATTTTCATGAAATTTGGTATGTAGGCATAAAGCCGTGGTATCTCCAGGCATAGTTTTCATTTTTTTGAATTTTGGTTTTTAAGGGTATTTACTCCATAAAAACCCATAAAAAATGACAAAAATTCAAATTTCTCAAAAACTGCTCTAACGATTTTGATAAAAATTTCATGGTTTTTAGTGCTTAAGATGACAAACAAAATGATACCACCCACATGTCTGTAAAAATTTAGGTTCAGAAGTTATGGGGGTATAAAGGTTAACAAATTCATATTTTTCAAATTTTACAAAATCTTTAACTTTTAAAGAAAATATACTTGCAACCATAAAATTAGACTTGAAAAACTAAATAATCCAGTATTTTGAATCATTAGTTTACGTCAACTGGTTGTGAAGATAATTAAATTTTAGTTCAACGATAAACGCAGTACGTTCTCCAATGTTATTCTTCTGGTAAATATTTAAAAACCGATATCTCAGTTATTTACTGACCAATTTTGATAAAATTTGGGACGTATTTGTGTGATAATTAATTGTTAATTTGCTTTATTTCACTATATAAGTTTTCTAATTTTAAATTAATTTAAGGGATAAAGTATGTGTCAATTTCCTGATACCGTTTATTTTCTTATAATATCCGGAGTAGTGGGCTACTGTCAGCTAGTAAAGTTATAAAACTAAATTATACAAAAATAAAAAAAAGTATGTGTCAGACTTCTGACAGCATAAATATTGCTTCAGTGGACTGAAACCATAAACATGTGGTGCTTTGGATAATTCACTTTAATAGTCCAATTATTTACAATTAGCCTGTTAAAAAACAATTGCAAGGTTTAAAAGAGTTCCTATACAATGTGTCCCCATATTTTGAAATATCAGATTTTATAGTTGTGTCAATTAGTAATAGTGACAATGCTGAAGCTGAATATTTTCTTATTTACTGTGGCATTTACAGCAGTGGCTGAGCCATCTATAGATAATTATCTAAATAGAAAGTACAAGTTGACCAAAAGTGATGACAATCTAGATAAAATTCTTGATGCCTTGAAGATAAATCCTGCTAAAAAATTAATGATTAAAAACGCAGATGAAGTGATAGAATTAACTAAACGAGGGGAAGAGTACATCCTTACAAGGAATTTCAAATACTTCCTCAGGGGACAAACAGAGACGATTAAATTTGCCATGAATAAAGAGTTTGATTTTAAAAGACTCGATGGTCGTCAAACTTATTGCTGTTTCACTGAGGATCGGAACAAACTCATCCAAGTGATGAGGGAAAAGGAAGAAGGCGGTAAGGACATGAAAATAACAAGGGAGTTCACCAATGATGGGATGACATATGAATTGGAATATGGAGATATGAAATGTACTCGCACTTTTAAAATAAAAGAAGAATAAAGTAAAAAAGAAAGTGATAAGACATGACAGTAAGGAAGGAGTTTATCAATGATGAGATGATATGTTGTAATGGAATACAACTCTCTAAAGTGAGTTCAACATTCACCGAAAAAAGAAAATATCTAAATATTAATATTTTTTACAGACTTTTCAACATTCACAATCAACTACATAGTGCTTTATCTCACTTTGTAATTATTTCTTATGTTTCATGTCTTCTGTTCTAACGTGTTCTAACTCCTATCCAGAAAAAAGAATCCAATTATTGGTTTTGTTTTGAAATGATTTAATGGGTATTATTAAAAAAGTACTTTAAATTTCATTGGCACCAAGTGAATTAGTTTTAAGATTAATAAAGTTATTGTAGTAATATTCAGGTTGGAGTTTTTTCAACTGGGCCGATACTTAAGAGGGTTCCCTACCTACGCCAAAATATGTTTAAAACACACTCTGCGTGGTGACATTTAACACCTGCAGTTTTCAAAATTAATTTGATTTAATATACTATTTCAAAGATAAAGAGTTGTAGAATGTTTATTGCAAATCCAAAATCGTTCATATTTGCGCATTTTTAAGATACACTAGCTGATAACCCCGGCTTTGCCCGGGAGATTATTTTTTTTCTTTTGCATTCTAGTCGTTTCTTTTTGCTGTATTCTGTTACTAACCATAGAAGCTAGAAATAGCTACCATTAAAAATAATGGTAACCATAGCAACAATTCAAAGCACTCCCAAAATCCTTGACATGCTTTCCTTTCGGACGGTCCTGAGCCTAAGCCCTTAAAGATATCAAAACCAAACCACCATAGTGCACATCATGAGATTTCAAGCTTTAATTTGACACCAAGATCAAGTGTCTACGACATGTAGTTTTGGCTGTAGCCCGAAATATACCAACACAAAACTCTCTTTTTATATAGATAAATATTGATTCCGTTGAAGTTGGCCAAATTTTTAACGAGTGAGCATAAACGATTTTTGAGAAGCAATAAACACTCTACAACCCTTTATCTTTACAATGGTATTTTCAAAAAAAGATTATTTTTAGAATTGAAGACGCTAAATGACACCGTGTATACCCCTGCATCGCCTTTCGCGGCGAAAAGTGCACAAATTTAACATGGGCTCAGATGGAGCAGCAGTTCCTAAAGTCGCCACTAGTGTCGCAGAAAAACAAAAACTGCCTTAGGTAGGGAACCCTCTTAAATAGTTACCAACAACTGAATAACAAGACTGAATGATGTATTTTTTTAAATAATTTAATTTGAACAACAACAAAATGAAATGTTGAACAGACTCTGGGGTGTTACACCAAGTCACAACTGCTAACTGCTATCTCGGTTTTTGCTATTGATAGATAAGTATGGAGGAATTCACAATAGGAATATTACACAGTACATATTATTTCAGGTTTGGTAATTAAACATTGATGTAGTACTATGTAAATAGCATAAATCGTCTGTGACGAACCACGGATACATGAGTAGTAATAGATAATAAAGACATGAGCAAAACATTGATATCTAAAATACTCCCTCGCTTACCTGTTTGCCGATAATGTATTGCTGGTTGTTAAGTTGTATTTGGAAGTTGTCCCAAGTGGAAATCAGGGAAGTGACTTGTTCAACTTTCTCCTTTGTCCAACTTGCCAAAGTCTTACTTTTTTTCTGCACTTCTTCAACGATTTCCTGCATCTAAGGGCAAACATGTATGTGTATAAATATTTGGTTGACAAATAACTCAATAAATATATTTTCGTTATACTGCTTCAAAAACAGATGTTTTTAATGCATGTTTTCCGGACCTAAATACACTCTTTTTATTCCTAGGAATTAAAAGCTGATGTACTCGATACCAGCTGACTCTTTATAGTCCTAGGACTATAAAAGTCAAAAAGTGCCGAGTACGTCGTAATAATCGAACAATATTCATTCGATTACAAATTATCGAAACATTCATCGTTATTATCGAAACATTCATTGTTGTCAGTTTAGTCAATTTGTGAAACTCGCTCATTTCACCAATCGATTATTACATGCGTTCGATATGTCGATAGTTGTTCATTGTTGTCAGTCTACCCTAACACAAATGAAACAGACAATCAGCTGAATGCTTCAAATAGCAAGAACAAGACGATGGCATCTTTTGAAGGCATCTTTAAAGGTAATCAAGCTGTAACATTTTGGTTTTCTTAAGTAGTTTACGTATTGTATTGAGCAATATAACGAAAAATATAGTTCATCACACGGACCTAAAGCTGCTTTTCGTTACTCGGTCATTTTTCAACCTCGGCTTACAGCCTCGGTTGTAAAACTTGACCTTGTACGAAAAGCGTCACTTTAGGTCCTTGTAATGAAATATACTATTATACATCTAGTGAATGTATAAAGTAATGAAAAGTTGTTAGATATAATATAAGTTTTTTTTTTTTACCACAAATGGTGGTTGAATCATAGAGGTGTGCAAGGTGTTTTAAGAAGTCAGGGCCTTATAATATTTTGGAATTTTGTGCTTAACATCTGAGGCTTTGAAAACTTTAAGTTTGTTCATATTTTATATAAAGTTATTCCTTTATAAGATATATGTTTTATTTACTTGAACCATTCTTGCTGCAATAATTACACAAAGGGTTGTCAGGAGGTGGATAAGAAAGGCTTGCGACCCAAAGGGAGGGTTTCTGGCTCGCAGAGGGAGAGTTGGCGGCCGCAAAGGGGGGGGGGGGGGGGCTTACACGCTTTCCAGAAAGGATGGAGGCCCACATATGACAGCACCCATTATTTGCTTTTGTTATTTATTTATTGCATGTTGTTCTCATGAAAAGCTCCATATATTTAAATGTAAAGGAGAATATGACTCAAATATGTAACAGCTTACCCATCATTAATTAACATTGTAAAGTGAATTATATTGTAAAATAAAAGAGTAAAAAATGAGACATGTTTTCTAATTATTTGTAGACTGTAATAATTGTTTTTATTTATTTTTTGGCATAAACAAAATGACTATATATATATTGATATTTAAAATTAACTGTATAATATGCAGTCATTAATATGAGACATGTTTTTGCACAAACATAATGCTCATCAAATCTTTGTCATACAGTTTCTACTCCGCTTCGTTTAGTTACGTAATTTTGTTTTTGTGTATGATTTAAGATTTGACTTAAGTACGTAGTGGGTCTGGATCTGCAGTAGTTGAAGGGAAATAATTCCAATGTAAACATATTTGTACATTTTTGATTGTACTTCAAAGGAATAATTATTTTTGAATTGACATTAGAATTCAGGCCAAACTTAACATGACTTCATATCCTTACTCAGTATTTTGTTAAAATCTTACCCTGATGAGGTACACACCCTGCTACACTTGCAACTAAACTTTTGAGAAATCGAGTTTTCATAATATATTTTCAGAGGTTAAAAAATAAAAATAAAATCAGTCTCACTGAGGATGATTAAGTAAAAGTCTCAAATTCTAGAAAGGAATGAAGAGTTTTAAATCTACACAGCTAAAAAAAACTACTTTAAGTAAAATATCAAAAGTTATATAGTGGCAGGTAAACAATGGGTTAGCTGTGTGAAAAACAGCCGTAAAATTCAATCACATGTACCAATTTCGGGTAAACGGAGGGAGTAACCACACGACCGAACTTTTGAGTATTGGCAAAACTTAGAGTTGAGTCAAGTAGTGTAAACTCGGCTCGAAGAGAGCTCAATACTCAAGTACTCGCACCTCTACTTGATTGACATTTCAAACATGTTCGGGCTTGAGTCGCAATACAAACATTATACCTGCTGAGATCGCTGAATAATTTCCAAATACTGGTTGTGGGCTTTCCCAACCTCATCCAGCCTCTGGGGTTGTATCTGCAGAGTTTTCCGAGACTCTAGTACAAACTTATCGATGGAAGCGACGTCTGTCACGATACTCTCATAGAGACTGCTCGCCAGGGAGTCCCAGTACTTGCGGTTGTGTTGCTCTATCTCACTGCACACTGGGCCCACGTTGATGGTGAAGCAATCTATCCTCCTCTCTGACCTGCAACAGTCCCAGCACTTCTTAACACTATAAAAAACTGCAAGCTGTAATGATGAATTATAGACAAATTGAATATCTGGAGGTGGTTCAGGACAAAGTGCTAATCCAGTAAATCAGGCTTGGTCACTGGGATTGAAACCTAGCCACAGATAACTCTGTTCGATCTTGCATTGCTTTCGTCACTATTGTTCCTTGCTGTCTTAAGATCTTCTTGCACACCTTTGGCCAATGGCGTGTGGCAGATGAATTTCATTTACATTGCACGAAATAGAGTCTCGTCGTCTACCATCACATCAACCTATCGGCAGATATTACATTCAGCTATCAAATTTCGGAGATCAAACTTTTCTTTGGCGGCCTCTTTTTCACCTGGCTTTTGCCCCGCCCACATAGACTACTGAACTGTGCGTGGACGTTATCAAGCAAACGCAAGGAGTGAGCCGGTACAGCACAAGGGTGAACAGTACTAAAAATATGCGACAAGCTCGAGTCTCGAACCTGCGATGCTTCGAAGCCACAGTTCTGAAGACAAATGCACTTTCAACTGCCCCAGTGACTCAATAAATCTACGGTTCAGGTTTGATGCAAAACTAATGCTTTACAATAGGTTTCCTAACAACAATAATTACAACAAGGAGAAATTACAATAATTCACATGTAAATTACAGCATTTTGGTTGAAGCTGAGGTGTTGAAAACTATTCAAGAAAAAACCTGCCCTCTAAAACCTTGATTCTATTTCTCAACCGGGTAGTTTGGAATGGGGCTAATTCAGGTTACCTTATTACCTTATTACCACGCAGCCATCGTTGGCCAGAGTTATATGGATAGACTTTGTCACAATATACAAACTAACTATATTTATTTAATCAACATGGCAGCCGGCTTAGATATCAAAACTGTGTGGGCTGATCTCAAAAAATTAATTGATTGAATAAAAACTATGTTTCAGCAACCACTCAACCAGTCTACCTTTAAAGGCTTTTAACTCGAGATTTCTAACTTCCAATGGTAGTCTATTAAAAAACTTGTAGCCTATTAGAGGATTACTTTCGGAAGTCTTCTTTAGTCTGCACCAAGGGATGTGTATGTCTCTATGGTTCCTGAGGTTATGGCTGTGGTGACCTTCTCTTAAGTTATTTACTGGTGCGGAACTGTTTTTTATAAGATTTGGGTAATCCCAGGTGTACTTTATGAGACACCTATTGGGAAAGGTATAAAAGAAATTGTCTTGTTTTGTGATACAATTCTAGATTTAAAAAAATGACTCATTAAAATATGAGAATTTGCAGGTTTTCGATGCAATAAAAATAAATAATACAAAAAAGTTGATGATTATATGCTTAAAACGGCATAATCACTTACGTAACAAGTTTAGCGATCTCCTGACTCCAGGCCTTGGATGCCTTGAAGTTGACGTCCCAGTCGCCGGCGGAGTGGAGGTGCTCCCTGCAGAGGTTGTCGATGTCGAGCGAGCCGAGTGCGACCGAGTCCTCCCACTCCGCGCAGGCCGCAGCCAGCCGCACGAACAGGCCTTCCGCGCGCTTGTACACCCGCGCAAACCTGTGCGCGTTGCTGTGGTGGCATGGTGTGGATCAGTGAAAGATCAAATTTTGAAAAACAACTAAACTTCAATCAAGTATCATATATGGTGGATGCCAGGACCTCAGCTGGTAAAACAATAAATCCTTATTTCAACATCTAAGAAGTAGAAAGCATCTTTAAGTAAAAACTTAAAGATGAGTAAGTAAAAGTAAGAGCTATCCTAGGTTTTCTTCTTTTCCTCAACTTGTTCAGTCACAACAAATTATATTTACAATTTTGATTTTATGTTTTTGAATTTTATTTTATAGCCATATTCTTGTTTTATTCATGGGAAGGATAGTTGTTGTCAAAGATAAAGCTTTAATTTGCTAGTTTTGTTGGACAGTACAGCTCAGATTATCCAGACCATACATTGTCCAGATCCCAGATTATTCGGACCGTTCTATCCGAGAAATTAAAAAATTAAAATCACGGCAAAAACATGATTTTAGCAAGTTTACCTATGAAATGTGCCTTCTAAAAGTAAAATCAAACGTAATACATTACTGTATGCATTTGGAATCACAATAATTGAAGGAATCGCATTGCCTAAACAGTACATTACAGCATTTTTGTGAACTTAGTTTTCTGGATTGATAATTGGGGCGCTAGCAGTAATCAACTACGGCAATTTTGTGAGTTAGTTTATTGCTGTCTTTTGATGTGTTACGTTATTGCTTAAGAAGAGTTACTGTAACTAAAAACATTTGTTGTATACATCACTAATCCAAAGGCTAGAACCGTGAAAAAAAGAAAAGAAAAAAGAAGATTTTTATACTTACTGATCGATAATGGCAGGAAATATAGAATTGTCGCAGACTCCTCTGAAGCTCAGAGGGATCGACATGAACCTCTTGAGCTGGCCGTAATACTTCATACGGATCTCTTCAATGGGCGGACTGGACTGCAGCCGTTGCTGTCTATAGCAGTTGACAGAAAACAGATCAGAGTTGAAGAAAACTCAGTTTTAAATGCATTTCAAGTGCTGTTTATCAATAAACTTGGATGAAAGTTTTTTGGAACAACATTGTAAATACTTAGACCAGCTTCAGATCTTATTTATGGTTTTTCATTTAAGGTTCTTTATAAAATATTTATTATTTAGTTTATCATGTTACTTGTTAGAAATGACACAGTAGGCCTATTTCATATGTCACACACCAAAAAATTGAATTTGGAAATGAATTATCTTTCAGTCTGAAAGGAGCTACTTACTTTTTTCAATAAGGACTGATCTAAAAGTATAATGAAAAACTAACAAATTTAGGATAATTTAAATAATAATGAGTTTAAAAGTAATGATGTTTCCAAAATTGTCTCTAAACTGAATTGGAAATCTTTAGACAGAAAAATGTCAAAGCAATTGAATAATTAATAAGTTTACTCAAATAACCCAACACTATTTTGCTTAATGACTTTGATAAAAACAAAACAAATATTTTTCAAGATTAATGTATTCCAATTATTCAACTGATTTCGCATAAAGTACCAATCAAGTTTATTCTTTCAAAATTCTGTTATACAGATTCCTCCATGAAAAAGGAACTAATTTTGTAAGCTTTTATGGCTTAATTGCCAGAACCAAAGACTGGATTGATGTAACTTCGTACAGATGAAAACAGTACAACCCTATGTTTGTTATATTTTAATAGTCAGTTATTACTGGTGTTCGATCACCAAAAAAATTTACATTCATATAATATTTGGGGCAAATACATTTTTTAAGTTTTCATAATACCACACTACCTGTAGACGATATCGACTCGTATCTCGGGCATGTGTTGATTGAGGGCCTCCAGTCCCAGCTGGTACTGGTGCTCCAGGGCCTTGTAGATCTGGTGGTCCCAGTGCACCCGCCACGACTTGGTGTTGCTGAACTGTGGCAAACATGGTCACTATCACACTACCTGTAGACAATATCCACCCGTATCTTGGGCATGTGTTGAATGAGGGCCTCCAGTCCCAGCTGGTACTGGTGCTCCAGGGCCTTGTAGATCTGGTGGTCCCAGTGCACCCGCCACTGGAAGGACTTGGCGAACTCCAGACTTGGTGTTGCTGAACTGTGGCAAACATGGACAATATCACACTACCTGTAGACGATATCGACTCGTATCTCGGGCATGTGTTGATTGAGGGCCTCCATTCCCAGCTGGTACTGGTGCTCCAGGGCCTTGTAGATCTGGTGGTCCCAGTGCACCCGCCACGACTTGGTGTTGCTGAACTGTGGCAAACATGGTCACTATCACACTACCTGTAGACAATATCCACCCGTATCTCGGGCATGTGTTGATTGAGGGCCTCCAGTCCCAGCTGGTACTGGTGCTCCAGCGCCTTGTAGATCTGGTGGTCCTAGTGCACCCGCCACGACTTGGTGTTGCTGAACTGTGGCAAACATGGTCACTATCACACTACCTGTAGACAATATCCACCCGTATCTCGGGCATGTGTTGATTGAGGGCCTCCAGTCCCAGCTGGTACTGGTGCTCCAGGGCCTTGTAGATCTGGTGGTCCCAGTGCACCCGCCACGACTTGGTGTTGCTGAACTGTGGCAAACATGGTCACTATCACACTACCTGTAGACAATTTCCACCCGTATCTCGGGCATGTGTTGATTGAGGGCCTCCAGTCCCAGCTGGTACTGGTGCTCCAGCGCCTTGTAGATCTGGTGGTCCTAGTGCACCCACCACGACTTGGTGTTGCTGAACTGTGGCAAACATGGTCACTATCACACTACCTGTAGACAATATCCACCCGTATCTCAGGCATGTGTTGAATGAGGGCCTCCAGTCCCAGCTGGTACTGGTGCTCCAGGGCCTTGTAGATCTGGTGGTCCCAGTACACCCGCCATGACTTGGTGTTGCTGAACTGTGGCAAACATGGACAATACCACACTATCTGTAGACGATATCGACTCGTATCTCGGGCATGTGTTGATTGAGGGCCTCCAGTGGGGGGTGCTCCAGGGCCTTGTAGATCTGGTGGTCCCAGTGCACCCGCCACGATTTGGTGTTGCTGAACTGTGCCAAACATGGTCACTATCACACTACCTGTAGACAATATCCACCCGTATCTTGGGCATGTGTTGATTGAGGGCCTCCAGTGGGGGGTGCTCCAGGGCCTTGTAGATCTGGTGGTCCCAGTGCACCCGCCACGATTTGGTGTTGCTGAACTGTGCCAAACATGGTCACTATCACACTACCTGTAGACAATATCCACCCGTATCTTGGGCATGTGTTGATTGAGGGCCTCCAGTGGGGGGTGCTCCAGGGCCTTGTAGATCTGGTGGTCCCAGTGCACCCGCCATGACTTGATGTTGCTGAACTGTGCCAAACATGGTCACTATCACACTACCTGTAGACAATATCCACCTGTATCTCGGGCATGTGTTGATTGAGGGCCTCCAGTCCCAGCTTGTACTGGTGCTTCAGGGCCTTGTAGATCTGGTGGTCCCAGTGCACCCGCCACGACTTGGTGTTGCTGAACTGTGGCAAACATGGTCACTATCACACTACCTGTAGACAATATCTACCCGTATCTCGGGCATGTGTTGATTGAGGGCCTCCAGTCCCAGCTGGTTCTGGTGCTCCAGGGCCTTGTAGATCTGGTGGTCCCAGTGCACCCGCCACGATTTGGTGTTGCTGAACTGTGGCAAACATGGTCACTATCACACTACCTGTAGACAATATCCACCCGTATCTCGGGCATGTGTTGATTGAGGGCCTCCAGTCCCAGCTGGTTCTGGTGCTCCAGGGCCTTGTAGGTCTGGTGATCCCAGTGCACCCGCCACGACTTGGTGTTGCTGAACTGTGGCAAACATGGTCACTATCACACTACCTGTAGACAATATCCACCCGTATCTCAGGCATGTGTTGAATGAGGGCCTCCAGTCCCAGCTGGTACTGGTGCTCCAGGGCCTTGTAGATCTGGTGGTCCCAGTACACCCGCCATGACTTGGTGTTGCTGAACTGTGGCAAACATGGACAATACCACACTATCTGTAGACGATATCGACTCGTATCTCGGGCATGTGTTGATTGAGGGCCTCCAGTGGGGGGTGCTCCAGGGCCTTGTAGATCTGGTGGTCCCAGTGCACCCGCCACGACTTGGTGTTGCTGAACTGTGCCAAACATGGACAATACCACACTATCTGTAGACGATATCGACTCATATCTCGGGCATGTGTTGATTGAGGGCCTCCAGTGGGGGGTGCTCCAGCGCCTTGTAGATCTGGTGGTCCCAGTGCACCCGCCACGACTTGGTGTTGCTGAACTGTGCCAAACATGGACAATACCACACTATCTGTAGACGATATCGACTCGTATCTCGGGCATGTGTTGATTGAGGGCCTCCAGTGGGGGGTGCTCCAGCGCCTTGTAGATCTGGTGGTCCCAGTGCACCCGCCACGACTTGGTGTTGCTGAACTGTGCCAAACATGGTCACTATCACACTACCTGTAGACAATATCCACCTGTATCTCGGGCATGTGTTGATTGAGGGCCTCCAGTGGGGGGTGCTCCAGGGCCTTGTAGATCTGGTGGTCCCAGTGCACCCGCCACGACTTGGTGTTGCTGAACTGTGCCAAACATGGACAATACCACACTATCTGTAGACGATATCGACTCGTATCTCGGGCATGTGTTGATTGAGGGCCTCCAGTGGGGGGTGCTCCAGCGCCTTGTAGATCTGGTGGTCCCAGTGCACCCGCCACGACTTGGTGTTGCTGAACTGTGCCAAACATGGTCACTATCACACTACCTGTAGACAATATCCACCTGTATCTCGGGCATGTGTTGATTGAGGGCCTCCAGTCCCAGCTGGTTCTGGTGCTCCAGGGCCTTGTAGGTCTGGTGATCCCAGTGCACCCGCCACGACTTGGTGTTGCTGAACTGTGGCAAACATGGTCACTATCACACTACCTGTAGACAATATCCACCCGTATCTCAGGCATGTGTTGAATGAGGGCCTCCAGTCCCAGCTGGTACTGGTGCTCCAGGGCCTTGTAGATCTGGTGGTCCCAGTGCACCCGCCATGACTTGATGTTGCTGAACTGTGCCAAACATGGTCACTATCACACTACCTGTAGACAATATCCACCTGTATCTCGGGCATGTGTTGATTGAGGGCCTCCAGTCCCAGCTTGTACTGGTGCTTCAGGGCCTTGTAGATCTGGTGGTCCCAGTGACCCGCCATGACTTGGTGTTGCTAAACCACAATGGCAGTTATATCTATCATTGTGTTTTGCAAATCCAGTTATTCTGGTTTAATCTATTTTAGCAAATTTCCTCCTTTAGGGAAGTATTTATTTGTTCTACCACTAATGTTTTCAAAGAAAAATAAATATCTTTTTCTGAAAAAAGTGTGACATAAATGTTATACATTACGTTTAAGCAGAATGAAAAGAAGTATTTGGCATATTTACCCTAAAATATAAATCAATTTTACATAGCATTAACAAAATGTGAATAAGATTTGCTCCTTTTTTGCATAATTTGGCGGCAAATATTTCCCACTTTGCTAGAACACAGAATGATCAAAAACTATACAGATTAGCAACTTAATGCATTTTTTCAAGCCCGTTTTTCCTAGCGGTGTCAAGATTGTTAGGATGTTATGCCACCCAAATTGCACTGGTGTAAAATTTATTATTAACTATATCTGTTCTTTGGGACCTAAAGATTTGACATTGACTAAATCGTCCTTGATACCAATGACGATATTTCTTTTTGGTTTGACGATAAACGACAAACCAACCTAACAAACTTGATGCCCCCTGAAAAAACAGGCACATAAAAATTAATTGGGTTGCAAATCTATATAGTTCTTCAACTGAAGCTAGAATAATGTCTGTGATCACGAAGAGAGTACTTTCAAATGCCTCATGGATTCCTTATATGACCAAACAGATTCCTCAGTTTTGTATAGTTTAACTCATTTTTAAAACAACAAGTTAAGTCAAAAAATAAAAGACTTAACTTGTTAGTAGATTTTTTATCTGAAAATCAACAAAAATAAAATCTTCTGCTGACAGCTTCTATGTACGATTTTTATTTTTAAACTACTATTTTGGATTAATGATATCAGAGATAATATTGACTCACTTGAGTTTCCACGTGTGCCATCAAGTCCCTTATCTCCCTCAGTCCTTCCTTCCACAACTGCTGATGTCTCAGCAAATCTGTGCTCATTAATGTCACTACCTGTAAATGATCAACTTCCATTAATAAAATAGTAATTATTAAAATTGAAACCTAAATTTTGCTTATTTAATTTAAGTGCCTGGTGCATTGAGGATAGCTCAGTAATATATTGACCATCAGTATTGCTATCTGTCCTGTTTTTACTCACCAGCTATATAAATAACTGAAAATTGGCAACTAGAAACTGACAGTTCTTTTCTTTATGTACCATTGTTATTTTGGCACCAGCATAGCCACATGAGGTCTCAAAAGCCCCAATATTTATTTCTTTCAACTTTAAAATTCATATTATCATGTAATCCGACTTTTGATGGCAGTGTGGTCTGCATTATATTTCCACATGTGCTTTACTAGTTGTTACCTTGTCGGTGATCTGGTTGTGGTAGTGAGCCAGCTGGTTGTTCTCCTTGTACAGTCTGTCGACCACTCCCTGCAGCTTGGTGATGTAAGTGTCCACGGCCGTTGTGTTACTCCACGTGACGTTGTGTTGCTCTCTCACCAGTTTCGCCAACTCCACGGCCGCGGCGAGCATCATTGGGCGCTGTGACGCTATCATGCGGTCGCCGATTGTGTTGTGGAATGTTGCCACCTGCAATGACAAATCAAATCTTCAAAATTTGTAGAGGTGATTGTCGATAATATTATATTAAATATCTTTACCTATGAATATATAAAGCATTCTTACATTTAAAGAATCTCAAACAACTTTCTACATTCAAAATAATTATCAATATCTATAATTTTAAGTTTCTTAAATTATGAATTGAAATCATGGTTTTATTAAAATTGCTTTGGTTAATATTTTTATAAATTAATTCCCTTGATGGTATTTAGCAAAATATGAAGGTATTTTTAAGTAAATTTTAGGGAATTTTGGAGGGGGCCACGATGGTTTTATTACTGAGGCCTTGGCTATAATTCAAACATTCAAAGCAGCAGTTGGCATTGGTCAGGTTTCCAAGTGGTTTGCTGATTGGTTGAGTGGTCCAAGTTGATTTATAAAGTAGAATAATTTTGAGGAGAAAAATATATAAAACATGAGTTACTGAACATCACAAACTATTTTGAGTTTTTCAACTTTGAAAAACAACAATTCTTTTTCATAAAAAAAATGGATTCAGTCATTTTTAGCCATGAAATCTTTAAAACCCGTACAAAACAAGTTTGAAGTGGTAAAAAAAAGTTAATTCTCACCCAAGAGCTTCGTGATATAATTTGTTTTTTGTTGCAGAAAGAAGTGATTTTTGTTCAAAATCAGAATGTTTTCATAGATCAGAAGTACAATATCATGAGTTCAAGACTTAAACAGCATTAGCGGTTGCAGATTACTTGATAGGAAGAGGACAATTAATTCAAAATGTGGTTAAGGGCAATTAAAAAGGCCTCTACCAGGGCCGGCGAGGGGGGGACAAGGGGGGCAAATGCACAGGGGCCCGGATCCACACAAGATGAGTTAAAATGGGGGCCCGCAACCACAAGAGATGAGTAAAAATGGGGGCCTGTAACCACACAAGATTTGTAAAAAAAAGATAAAAAAAGGTCGTCAGGTTAGGGGCCCAGGTTTCTCAATTGCATCGGGACTTGAAAATCCTGTCAACGAGCCTGGCCTCTACTGTCAGTGCAACAGCAATAAATCCAATTTAACCAGTACAAGTGATCGATTTAGAGTCATATCAACAGGGGCAGACTGGCCATTTGGGCATTCGGGCAAATGCTAGAAGGGCCGGCCTCTTTAGGTTAAAAAAGGGCCGGAGGATTAAAAAAAAAGTGGGCCTAAACTAAAATAAAAATTTGCCTCTTTTGTTGCTGAGCTGAGGCTGGCCCTTGTGGAACTACGTGGCCAATGGACCATCCAATGAATTGTTCGATAAAAGTTACTGTGAAGAGAGGCCGCAGCACCAGGCACAAGTGCCGGAATTACAGCCGCCGCGGCCCTGAGCCCAGATTACTGTGCAACCCCCTTGAGGACCCCAACGGCCTCGTCAAAAGGTAGGTCTCTTCTTAGCTCAAAGTTTTGCAGCCTAATTATGGTTTCATATATTCACTAAAAATACCTTATTTCCAACCATTGCGGCCCTTATCGGCACACGGCCTTAAGCCCGGGCTTTCTGATCCGTCATCTTTAGACTATCTGCTTTTAGACATTTCTAGGTGTGTGAAAAGGTAGGCCTTTTCTTAGCTCAAAGTTTTGCAGCCTAATTATGGTTCATATATTCAATAAAAATACCTTATTTCCAACCACTGCTGCCCTTATCGGCACACAGCCTTAAGCCCGGGCTTTGTGATCCGTCATCTTTAGACTGTCTGCTTTTAGACATTTCTAGGTGTTCAGATAGCCTTAAAACATGATTTTGAGTTTCACATTTTGTTACTTGGACCCCCGGACCCTCCTACACCCTGGGGGATATTCCATACCCCCTAGCCTCCCCAGGATACCCCCTTCTTTCCTGTTGCCAGAAGGATGCCAGGGCCGTTTTTCCTTCCCAGTCTGCCCCTGCATATCAATAAAAGTAATCAATGGATATAAATCTAGTGAAGGTGTAGACCTGCTGCAAGGCGCGCGCCTGCCCCATGAACTGGCGGGCGAGCTCGGCGGCGTCGGCGATGTGCGAGGGCACAGAGAGGCCCATCGCTGCGATCTGCCGCGCTTGCTGCACCAGCCCCACCAGCGCCGGGTTGTAGTTCACGTGCATCAGCTTCCCTTGCTCAAAGTGGACCACCGGCTCGTCCGTCTTCAGGCTGCAATCACATACATATTGTACAATTGAAAATTCAAACTAGTAATTTAAAACTTTTTCCAATGTTTAATTGTCCTGTATTATATAATTTTATTACAATGATAGGAAGTTTATTAAATAATTTCCCTAAAACATGTCTTACGTAGATAAAAGTAAATTTACATACTAGCATCTGTAGTAGACAAAGAAGTTTTTTTTATTTTTTGATTAGGATTTTTGCGGACATTTGCCATCACTGATTAGTAAAAAACAAGTTTCACGACGTTTCGAGATCTGGAATCTGATCCCGTCTTCAGGTGGAAGAAAACCTAGATCATAACAAGATTAGTAACACATAGCAAGGAAAACCTGGACAAAAACACAGCTAAAACAGAGAACTGTAAAAGCAGTCACGAAAACACTAAGCTGAAAAGAAAAAACAATAACACAAAAAAAACACAGGAAACACAAGAATCAAGAATCACCAGACAGGAGAGAGCACGTCCACACCCAATCAGAGCTGAACTGAGACTGTTATGTTCTAGGTTTTCTTCCACCTGAAGACGGGATCAGATTCCAGATCCCGAAACGTCGTGAAACTTGTTTTTTACTAATCAGTGATGGCAAATGTCCGCAAAAATCCTAATCAAAATATAAAATCACCATCACCAACAATGAATTTCAAACAAAGGACAAAGAAGTTATTGTTAAATACTTGAAAGACAATGGGTTCCTGGGAAAATAGTAATCAAGGTCAAGAGATTTTGGAATGTGTAACTACAGTAAACTCCCGATTATCCGCGGAATTGGGTGGTGTGACTACCGCGGATAACGACAATTGCAGATAATCCACAAGTGTTAAAAATGGGAGAGAATAAAAGAGAAAAACAATTTCAACATTAAAAATCAATTATTTAATACAGTCAGTGACGAACCCAGATTTAATTTAGGGGGATCTCCTATAACGTTCTGGTAGGCGAGTATCGCGTCACAACGGATGAATATGGACGTCGCGGTAAACGAATATCGTCGTTGTGTTAGACAAATATCATCGTCACGGTAGACACATATTATTGTCACATTGCAGTAGTCGAAAATCGTCGTTGTGGTAGGATATTGTTGTCACGGTAGATGAGTATTGTCGCCGCATTAGCAAAAATATCGTTGTCAGGTTATACAAATAAGAACGTCGCGGTAGGCAAAGTTCGTCAATGCGCTAGACAAGTATCGTCGTTGTGGTAGACACCGCGGTAGACGAATATCATTGTTGTCACATCGCAGTTGACAAAAATTGTCGTCATGTCGCGGTAGATGAAAATCGTATTCGCGTCGCGGTAGACAAACATCGTCTTCGCGTTACGGTAGACAGAGAAAGCCTGCATGCGTTGTGTACTCAACAAACTTTTCAGTTAAATCTAATATTTTCATAAATACGTATTTTTTCACTTTTTGTAGCACGCATGGATAATCCGCTCGCGGATAATCGGGAGTTTACTGTATGTTAGTTTGAATAAAAGTCTGCTGACAGATTTTACAAGAGCTATACGTGGAAAATCCGAGAAAGAGTTTCTTCACAGGGTTCTTTTTGTGGTTATTCCATAAAAAAATAAGAAAAAATCTTTTTGGTTTTATTTCCTAAAACTTAAAAAAATTAACATACATAAATCTATTACTTTTGTAAAAATAAAAAGTATATTTTAGGATAACAATTGAAAAATCTTAAAGTTCTGTTTGCTTGAAAAAAAAACTTAGTCCAGGAGAGTAAGTGAACTATTTGTTGAGAGATGAGCAAAGCAAAATGACAAGGGACCAAGAACCATTTAGAAAAAAAAATTGATAAATTGTATGATAAATATATAAGAGTAGTTACAAGAAACTACAGTTTAACCTTTTAATAAGCATACCTCAGAGTTCTATTTTTGATAGCTGCTCCAGTCTCTCTGGTCCACATGTCAAACTGTTCCGTAAGGTAATCTTTGAGTTCTTTCTTGAGGTGGTCTAGAGCTCTTCTTAATCCTGGGTACCCACTAAGATCATTTAGAACCGCTCCACTAAGCTTTTCTATTTCCAACACCTGTAAATAGTTTAGAATAATGTCTAAATCTAATGTCATCAAAGTATTTAATCTAAAACATAATTGAAGTTAAATAATAAATGAATATCTGAAATGTATATTAAGTCAGTTTAATTCAAGTGACCACTCGGTATTCTCCAAACACCTATAAAAGAAGGCAAAGAAGGGAATTCCTGTAGAAAGCCTCTTGTGAAGGAATTGTGAAAAAAAGGGTGGAAACAGCCTCCCATATATTGTTTGAGTGCCAAGCCCTTCAAGGTCTGCGTACAAAATCCCTTGGCCTATCATGCAGACATCAGGGAGAAGAGCAAATAATCATCGTTCATGGTTCATTAGGGACGTGTGTTTTGTCAGAGAATGAGGACCTATGAATAAAGGTACACAATGAGCTGTCATAGCTGTGATCCACTGCAAAGGTTAAAAAGGAAGCATGGCCTTCTTAAAAATTAGAATTTTATAGTTTAAAAACTTTCCAGTTGTTAAAGCTGTCAATAAAAAAGTTATTTTTGGTTGTTAACTTTTTTTATAGAATAACTCTCTAACTGTAATGGTTTTGTAGGGTCCTAAAGCTATCTATTAAAAAGTATTCATGCATGCAATGTCAAGTTGACGGATCATTGAAGATTAGAAATAAATTTGACAAGAAATAATTAAAAAAATATCAATGGTCAGAAATGAGCAAAACTACTTTTTTAGCCTTAAATTATAAAACAATGCACCAAGATTTTCAGCAAACAGATAATTCACCGGCACTTAATGCAACTACTGGCTACTACATAATAATTAATTGTAGTTAGTGATAATGTTTTGCTTGTGTAACATTTTTGTTTGAATAATGATATAGGCAAGATTGAGAATGGTTGAATAATCAAAAATGATACTGCTTACTGCTTTCTATTACATCAAAGTGTTTTTGCCTAACTGAATCTTCATCTTCAGTCTTTAACATCACCTTGGACTCCAGCTGACGTGCCCAGCTGAGTCTGGCGACCACAGGTGGCATGTCGACCAATCGCAGCTGAGTGTCACTAGCCTCCACCTGAGCTCCGGCCACATAGTCCTGTAGCTTTGACAGAAGAGTCTCCCTCTCGGCCACCAGGTCTCGCTGGATACTCGGTCTCTGGATTATCTCTTGGTACCTTTTAAACTCCTCCATTAGCTAAAACAAAGCTCAGAAACAAGTAATGTCTAGTGTCATAAATCTGAGGATCTTTATCTTGGCCATTTCACATTTAAATTAATTAAATTTGAAAATTCTTTCAAAGTGCTTTTCAGTTTATTATTCTAAATTACCTGTTTTATTATTTAATTAACTGTTTTTGTGAAGAATAAAATATTTCAATTATGGAGTTTTTATCCCACCTTGATCAACTTCACTTTAAATTTCAATTATGTCTCTTGAGAAACAGGAAATTGATAACATTAATGTCAGAGACAATAGGATTTTAGTGGATGAATATAATGATGGAGTTTCCTATTTCATTGAGCCATTGATCCAATAGATAGTATCTTTCAGCTGTTACCTGCAAGGTGTTGAGGTTGGAGTTGCACAGCTGATGCTTCAGTTTGGCCGCCACCCTCTCCTCGGCGGGTCGGATGTGCAGCTCGTAGCGCTTGACTGCGGCTTGCCACTGCGGCTCTGTGTACGGGTTGTACTGCACTGCATTCACATCTACAGTTGAAATCAGTCGCTTTGTTTAGAAATCTTTGAAGGAGTTCTTGGGAAAAAATGTTGACTTAGATAATAAAGTCAAAATAAATAAGTTGTTGTCTATAAAACAATGCCATTAAAATTCATATGTAGAGTTAAAAGTCTGAACTTACTGTTAAAATTATCAACCTGAGTAGGTATTGTCAGCTCTACCTAAATTCTACAGAACAATGACATTCATATGTGTGATGTATAATTTGACTTAGGCACTGTTCAAGTTGAAGAGCATCCTTAATTTGATTCGACTTACAGAGCTGAATTCGAGGTAAGGGGGTGATCCAAATGAAATTTTGGGTTGGAAAGAAATAACAATAAGTAACATTGGAATAATAAAGACTCACTAACTCTCGGGACCTTCAAGCCAGAGTTTTGACTTAGAGAAGTCTGTTGAGAAAACTTTTGGATATAGAGTTAAACTTTGAGTTGTGGAGGAATGTGCAAGTTGAATTCAACTTACCCACAAAACTTCAAGTTATAGACGTAAGTTTTGTGCCTCTCTGACTGATTTAAGAGAAATATAACCAAAATATGTTGAGTTATGAATGGTTACTTTTTCAACATAGAAGGGTCATTCCAAGGGAGTTGAAAATAATTTCAGATGTCAAAGCTTTTGAGCTATCAATGTTCGAGGTAATGAGAGTCAATTGTGGCTAAAACTCAAATTAATAAACTTGATATAGTATAATAGCATAACACAACCAAAAAATAATTTTTAAAACACATACTTGAAAAAGGTTTGAAGTTAGAAGAAACGTCCAACTGAGCTTGCTCATTAGGAGATAGCAACTTAGTTAGCTGTCTGTCAACCGTTCGAAGATTTAAGATCTGGAACAGAAAATACTTCCCATGGCATTTTGACTTTGTGAAGCGCTTTATTCCAAAGACGGTTGGTTATAAAGGAAGCTATAATAAATAGTAACATAACTATAAGTAAGGTAATTTAAATTTCAAAGTTCTGACTGACCTGCTTGAGTCTGTCACAGAACCTAGTGATGTGCACAGGTCTGTAGGGCAGTCCGGACCAGCGGTGGAGAGAGTGGTTGGGCCAGTACAATGTCGTCAACTTCTCACAAGTCTGCACCCACTTGGAGCACACAGATATACACTACAAAAACAATATTTTTAAGCAAAATGCTGATGAGAAATAAAATTTTTCTTAGTATTTGAACAAAAATAATTGAACATAAACTTTTTCATTAGCTCTTGTTATCAAGAAATGTTTGAGACTAATTGTCTGGGGAGAATACTTTTTATATAGGAAGTTTTACAGCACTGTACTATATATTAAGAAAGTGTGTTTAAACAAATCACTGTTAAACATTCAACCAACATTACGGACTGTTTTTACACGTGTTATCAACAACAAATAAGCTTTTGATTATCTTGTACATTAAAAAAGAGAGGATAAACTGATTGAACAATTTCAAAAACATGTTCATTAGGAAAACTTATTATTTCCAATCTAACTAACCAAAGAAACTTCTACTATCCAAAAACAGATACTACAAAAACATTTAATTTAAATGTTCTTACAAATCTAAATATACCTTACCTGGCTAAGCATTGCTTCCACATCAATGAAATCTCCCTCCCAAATTTTTTCTGATTTTAATTTCTGTTGAATAAAGCTTGTTAATATTTTTCCTGGAACAAAAGAAGAGTGAAGGAGAACTTATGAAACCAACTTTTAATAACAAATGGTCATAATTGTTCTGGCCAAATATCTAAAAAATGGAAAATTTACAAACAAGATTCAGAAGTGCTTGAATTTACAATTTTTTTCAACCAAGTTTACCCTGCTCAACTTGACTCTTTTTGAAAAATACTCAAAATTTCCGATAGTGCAGAAACTCCTGTGAAAACTGGTTAACCAGACAAAAAACATTGGTCCACAGGATTGGGATTCACAGTACAGTGGAACCTCTGTTAACCATCACCCTTGGGACCGAGAGTATGACGGTTAAGAGAATAGACGGATAACAGAAATTTCATTATAAACCTGCACAGTAAGTATAGATTTAAATGGTTTTGTAAGATATTATACCCCGTATAAGTGGATAATACAGGAGGATGTGTATCCTTATTGATCTGCACACAGACAATAGTAAAACAACTGCTATGCTGTAAGTAGTAATTGTTCATTGTTTTTATGGCGTCTATTATGGCACATTAAAAGTACGATAGCGATGACAGATAAAAGAGTGACGGTTTATCGAGGTTTTACTGTAGTTTTTCATACAGTTAATCCCATCTTAAACCACCATGAGTAAAAGTACTACCCTTTTGTTTTACTTGAAAGAAAACAATTTCTTTAGTTCCTATATTGATAAATTTATACATATAAATTTCTTTCCAGAATTTTTGGTTGTTTCTTATGCCGTCTCTTTGTAAGTTATTTTATTTTTTAACCTAAAAAATATATTTTATAACATTAATAGCTATTACTATATATTAGTCAGGGGTGGGTGAGTAGTGGTTTTCGATTCAAGATATTAAGTATATTAAGATTAATTCAAGTATATTAAGATGTAGAAAACGCTACAGTCAAAACCATAACTTTTCTCCTCAACCTCTTCCAGATAAACCGGGACTGGATGATTTGGGTTCAGATAATCTGATGTGTACTGTGTACAGTAATATTTTGCTTCACCTTTCCTATATTCCTTTATTTGTGGTTCAACTGTGACCTCATCTTGTATGTGATGGACAATAATGTATTTACTGTGTATTTAAAATGAATGAATTTACCAATTATCTCCATCAGATGTTCCATACGAGACTGAGGATATCTGTACTCATCTAGCTTCCACAGATCATCAAGTGTGTTGTATGCTGCCTCCAACAAATCTTCAGCATCTGCTACCTCCATTGTGTCCAACTCTCTGAAGGAGAAACATATAACTAAATCCAGGTAACATGCTAAATTTATTGAAGTAAATGTACAAACTATTAGATAGTACTAGGGGGCATGAAATTGTGAGCTTCAAAATTACTTAAACAGCTGATTGCCAATCCTAGTAATCCTACTAATATTACAAATGTGAAAGTATTGATGTTTGTATGAATATCTGTCTACCTGAAAAATACTGGACCAACTGAGCTGAAATTTTGCAGGAATAGAGCCACTATATCAGAAAAGGGCATATGCTTATTCACTTCCTTAAAATCTCCTCAGGCTACGCCCCATGAGTGTCCTTAGCTTAAATTTTTACATTTCATAAGGATGTAAACATTCAAATACTGAATTGTAAACAGCTGTGAATACTAAAATTTGACAATTCAAAGAGCAGAAGTAAGATCAGCGGTAATTTTTTATTGTGAGCAAACTTACGGGCAACAGCTAGATTAAATTATACATGGAATCAGCTAATGGAGTATAAGCAACTTCAAAGATCACACCCTTTAGTATAACGGTTTCTAAATGCTTTTACTTATAAGATAAATGGATTGGTTCAATATTTTCCTAAAGGCTAAACTAGGTATAGCAATGGCTATTTTTTTTTAAGAACTCTTTTGATGATTAATGTACCTCAGAGACTTAGCCAGTGGTTCCAAAGCTTCTACAAACGACTTTGATTTTTCTTGTTCGCTTTTCTTCTTTGCGTGAATAGCACATCCTTGCCAGAAGTATAACTCATCATCCACACTCATTATTTCTGAAAAAAAAACCCATTGGAACAAAAAAATACATTTATTATGACCGGTAAAACAGCCATTGTTTGGTCATTTAAAGTATATTTGTGTCACAACAAAGCTTGATTTACATGGGTCTAAGACAAGACTTGTCATCAGTTAAGTTAGGCGAGTGAGTCAAACTGGGAGGGTTAGCGGTCAAATAGATTATTTGTATGACACACCATCTTTTTTAATTAAAACGATTACAATGATTACACCAGAAAAGCGAATCAAGCTTGTCAAAGTCACGTGACAACCCAACTCTTTTAAATCCGCATTTAGTGATGTACTGAAAATCCTTAGACTGGTTTTCAATAAAAGTTTCCCATAGATGCGCTGTTCTACCTAGATTCTAAGAAGCTAATCTTCCGCATAGCTAATTGAAATAACAAACAAAATTTTCTAAGAAAACTGGCTAAAAAAATCTGTCTAAGATTAGAAGGTCTCTAAGAATGTAAAAAGTTACCTGATATGCTTGCAGATGGTGTAATGTTTTCATCTTGTGTTCTCAAGACCACACTTCTTAAGCTGGTTTCCAAATCATTCAACATGGTTTGCAGTTTAGGTTCTACATTTTGACTCCAACAGTCATCCTGTAATATACATAATAGTTAAGAAGGGAAGTAACCTTCAAACACTCATTATACTTTAGCGATAAAAATTAAACTGTTTCCCCCATAAATGTTTAGATATTACTGAGGAAATAGGGAAATAACAATTTTGAAATATTTCCGTCTCAAACCATATTTTAACGCATGAGAAGAGAATAAGAAGGTAAGAAAAGGAAACGATCACCGAGTGGTTGAAACTCAGACTTGTCAACTTTACAAGTGAGCCGTCAAGCAAAGAAATAAAAAATTTTTTTATTATTAATTAACATATTTTTATTTTCTGTCAAGATGCTGGCAATCTTTAACAACTAACAGGATTCTTAAAAATTCCTCTAAGTGGGAGGGAGGAGGTGAGGGCAAATTTCTCTTTCAGGAGTGCACCAATAACCTGCTCTCTCTAAAATGCTGCAGCAGTTCAAGATTTCATCTGAAAATAACTTAATTACTTCACTCACTACACGAGGAGCAGAAAACTGAAGTGACTCACAATACCAAAGAACAGTTCCACCCCAAGTTGTTAGCGAGTAAAACGAGTAATGGGCAGTAAAATCAATGATATAAGTAGTATGGTATTTATTAGGAAGGTTAAAAAATAAATTGAGTGGTGACTGGCTTACCTTGAGTAAAGTGGGTGCAAAAATCCTTTGCAGAGTGTGGTACAATGCAACTATCGGAGAATCAGGCATGGATACAACAAAAACTAACTCTCTAATGCTTTCTGGGGTGACAACCTCAGGTCGTATCTTGAAAAACACCAAAACAATCTCCTTGCCCTCCCCCGGTGGTAGCTAGAATAATTATTATTATGGTTAGCATTAATTGATAACACCCTTAAATATCCTCAAACTTATTTATTTTATCACTTGGGTCTATACCTTTTATACCTTTTGCTATATCGTTTTACTGCAATTCATGAAATACCAGAATATTTAAAAAAAAATTGTTAACAAGTTTAAAATTTTACAGTATTTTTCTTTATAGTAATTATAATAATCTCAAAGATATTTCACTGATTATATTTTCGCTGACATTTATATACTATAACAAGAACACATTTATTAACCATTAATATAAGAATTATAAAGAAATGCCAAAGTAAATAGGTATTGCTGAAATGAAAGCTAATGTGATTCCCTTGTTCATTTCCCTTATATTTAAAGTTCATGAATAATTAAATATAATTTGTTTAGTGCATCGTTTACATAATACCTCCGCCACAGCAGACCTGCATACTCAGTGAATTTCAAATGCGAAACAACATATTTCAATCCAGCATATCAAGATTTGACATGTTTTTGTAAGCTCCATAAGAATAACATGGGGAATGAGTATGCAGGTTTGCTGCTACAGGTATATTAAAACTGGGTGGTTTCAATTCAATATTTAGTAGATCTGAACTAGAAGAAGCCATTTACCAAGTTTGATCAAGATATGTTGAGAAATAAGCGAGATATAGAATTTTACTTATTTTCCATAAGGTTAACATTGTGACAATGTACTGTGTTTACCACTTTCAATATCTCGGTAACCAATGGACATAGCGCTATGATTCAAGATACGAAATTGTTTGTTTTTTCAAACTGAATTCAATGGTGAAATCCAAAATTGGATCACTTTAATTTTTCCATGTGAAAAACGCAAAAAAACCCATTTTTGGGGGGTTTATCCCCCTTTACCCCCCCTTCTGGTGGTCTGATCAGGCTGGTTTGCGAACTCGTCCAATTGATTACCACTTTACTCGTCTGTACCAAATTTCATAAAGATCGGACCATTTTTACGGCTGCTATCGTGCTAACAGACACATAGATATATGTATATATCTAAAAATTCAAACTAATGGTGTTTTTTGCTTCTGGGGGCCCCAAAACGAAAAGTTATCATGGTCTCAGGCTTAGGTCTTACCATGAGACCTACGGTAATAGCTTCTTCCCTAGAGGGGAAATTCGCTAATATAGGGGAAATTCGCTAAAACATTCAAAACAGAGCTTTGAAAATGAAATGGTAAGTAGTAGAAACTTGATACTCCATATCAAAATAATTCTTATTTATCTCTTCTAATGTACTGGGTTTGAAGTTGATCCTTCAAGTAATTTGAATGTACAGTAATTGATTAAATATGAAAAATACCCAAACACAACCAGTCGCAAAACTTGGCTTAGGAGATCCAAAGGTTATTACTAAAAAATATTTTTTTTCTTATCCAAGGAACAAATCACAAAAGATCTCCAGAGAGTTTGAAAACACTCTGTACCAGTGTCTAACTTACTAGATAGGTATAAGTGAAGGGGGAAATAAGATTTAAAACATCGGGTGGCTCAGCTGTGCCGCCGAATCACATGGGTTGTTTGGTACATTGAATTAAATGGGTTGCTGCAGTGCTGCCGAGCTGCCTTAGCCAAAAGTCATAGCTCTCATTTAAATCATTGCCCAAGAGCAAGCCGGAATGGTTTGGCGTCGCGGCTCAGCCACCTAATGTTATAGGGGCCAAGGGCTTAACTGTTCTCTAATAAAAGTCTAGGGCTTACCTTATTCTCTAAACTAAGTTTAGAGTTCAAAAGCGTTTTCACAGAAAGAATAAAACACGCAGTATCTTCCAAAAAATCATTTAGGCATTCATTTTTTTCCAGTCCTTTTTCTTCTTCTGGCGGTATGGAAATTCCAAAATAGTTTCCTATAAAAAAGTTTAAAATAAATTATCATATTTTATGTTATTTATTTCATTTTACCTTACAATCCAATATAAATATATATCTCAGGGATTTCGGATATCCCATCATCAGTCCCGTATTTGTTTGATTAGATGATGACATTACGGTGCTGAAACCTAGGTGCTGATACAAATATTAGATCCTAAGGTTTTAACTGTTCCTTCTTTTTTGAAAGTCAGTACAATACAATCATTGGCATTGATGTTGGTGTGCCAGAATAAAATAACAACTTAAAGGCTTCAATAATATTTGGAAGGTATTGAATGATATAGTGTATTCCATTTTCTAAATAGGCTGAATTAAAAATCCTTGACAGAAAATATTTTGCCTGCACGATCAGTGCTTGTTTTAGAGTCGGCCTACAATATAATCATTTTTACAGAAATAATTAAACATCCAGTAAGTATCTTCCAAAGATCATTTAGGCATTCATTTTTCTCCAGCTCTTTTCCTTCTTCCAATTGAAATTCATAAGTATTGCTACGAGCAAATTTTAAACTAAATTATCATATTTTAGGGTTTATTTGCCTACCAGTTCCCCCTTCTCTGAAAGTTCATTGAATAGCACTAGACTTTATGAATGCCAGGATGAAATAAATAACTAATGACTTAGGCTCCATCAGAAATATTTTTAATGAGAGGGCTTTAAATGGGATTCTCAGTTAAAACATAATAATAATTCTAATTAGTAGAAAAATCAATGCAAAGTTAGTGGAGAATTATTATGCTTATGAAAGTCAACCCCAATATTTGACGAAAAATCGTAATGACAAATGCAATCTATTTTCTTTTAAGACATTTAGTTTGTCTTCTGGAAATTAATGGTACACTTCATTAGGCTATAACTTAGTTTTGTTTTTCAAAACAAACAAATTAATACGCCAAATCAATGAATTGTGTTTATTGAAATCACCAATCGTTAAAAATTTTGGTATAGTTCAGATGTACCTTCGTGGTTATCGATAAGAAAAAATTGATCAGGCCTAGTTCACATTTTATTAGCATCCTAAAAATATTTTAGATAAATAAATTGCCAAATAAATGTGTTATACCTATTCAAACCAACATGAATCTTATGAAAAAAATGTGATATGGTATAGCTACAGCTTGAATAAGATTTAAAAACATGTTTACAAATCATTGATTTTCGGTGACTGAACTATAACTTATGGCGAAACTTATCCGACTTCATCGTATTTATCGATGTTTACAATCGTTCTTCACCATCGAATGCCGATAGTGAAGAATCGATTCTAATCATCGGAACAATTAATTGTCAACGATCTCACATGGTATATTAGTGATGGTAAATTATTTGATCATCAATGTGTAGGTTAAGTGTGTGTTACTAAACATGATAATAAATGAACACTTATTTGAACATTCAAATAAACAAGACTTTACTAGAGGCCTATAAAACTAAACCTTAGGCCTAACCAAAACCAATAACAAAATGACAATCTTCAATTGACCAGGCAGACAACACAACACACGATACTGACAACGACTGAAAATGAATCAACCAAGCGCAAGACTGCGAACAGTGTGGAATAAGTTTTGAGTTTGTTAAGTTAGTAAGAGATAGTTGAGTTATGATATTTATCTTACTATATAATGAGTTTTATTCATAAGTTAGAATAGTACAGGTTTCTTTATAGTGATGTTAGATGTTGATATGTTTTGTTGTTAGATCACCTGATGAATATTGTATTCGGTTACGGTAACTTACTTTTAGAATCGACATAACTTCGATAAATCGATTGTAAACATCGATAAATACGATGGAGTCGGATATCAAAGTTTCACCTAACTTATTACTGTTTTTACATTTAACTTAACTTATCGAAACCAATTACCTTACTCTAGGGCAGTAAAACGAATATTTCAGCCTTCAGCTAACTCAGGTAACCAGGGCTTGGATAACTGGGGCTTGGATTATGCAGAGAGTCTGGCAGAGTGTGCTGTATTAGTATATAATCAGTTTTTAATAATGTTAAGTTATAAAACTCAATTTATTACATTCTTTAAATTTAACCCTAAATCATTTTTCTACTCACCAGCGGTTGATATTAGGAATTTTTTCCGGTCATCTGTTATATTATCTTCTATTCTAAATTCTGCCATTTTCAAACCTTTGCCTGGTTAGTTGTCAAACTCTTCAATTTTCAAATAATTAATATAAGAATTTAAATTAACCATATTCAAGAGTTCAAGACATAGTGCATTAAAGCTATTATATAGCCATGGTTACGGGCCATAAAAGCCGTGGTGGTAGGTAATAAACTAAATTCCACTGACACAGACTAAAAAAACAATTAAATTAAAGTGATTTCCTTAATAGATTTATTTAAAAAAATCAACTATATCAACACTACCTCACTCTGTGACAGAAGTACTTTTTGTTTGTTTCGCGGTAAGGTTATGTTGCTATGGAAACAGCAAATGATTTGTTATTGGTTGGAGCGGTTTGTGTCTAAGAGCAGACTATGAGGAAATCGTTATCAGCGTAGAGTATAACAAACGATATTATATTTTTTCGTGCATTATATTCACCATTTATTTGTTGGATGTCAGCAATAATTCAATGAACTATTAATACCTGTTATTAATTATTTTTTTAAAAGACTTTTCATATTTTATGTGCTCACATGTTTAATTTTGTTTATCGTTAAAAGCAATGAAAAACTCTATGCCAACAATGTTGGCCGCTCAGACGACAACAGACAACAGTCATCTGTCAAGTCAATTATGTTATCATGTCTGTCAAATCATACATGGTGTGATAAATAGAAGGATGTTTAGGCCTTAATTTAATCATTTACTTAACAGGTAGTTATACTTATTTAAGAAATTGTAATTCAATTGAATTACAAAGGTAGAATAAACAAAGGTTTGAAGGTTAGGTCAGTGGCTTGGCCTAATTGAATTTTAAATGTTTAAACGATTAACCATAACTGAAGAGTTTGTAGGATATATGGTAGGCTTATACTTGTAACCCTCAATAAACATACTTATCATAAGTTTTTCTCAAAGCCTGGGTTAAGAAAAAAGTCAGATAGTCAGCTTTAAATGTTTGTTTTTGGCTTATAGTGTGAATACTCTCATTCTCGGGTGTTGGTGAATGCTAAGCTTAGTGAATGCCAAAAGTTTAGCAAACACATGCAAAAGTTCAATTTTTATTATGATATTCTCTCTAGTGCAAAGTAGGCTTTAAGCCAAAGATCAGTGTATTGGAAAATTTTCCAGTGCGGGAATGCTTAATATATTTGGCTGTTTCCCCCAGATTTCCCCTGAACAGGGTACAGAGATTTTCACGGATTTTTGAAAACCAGTGTGGGAACGCTATTCCCATGTGTTCCCGGCCCACTATACCATTGATCCCAATTAAAATCCAAAGATAGGCCTAACTGTGTGTTGATTCAAAAGGTAAGTTGTTTTGCTAAATTGAATCCAGGTCAGAAATTTGCCTCATCAATCCAGAAACCGAGTTACACTACTTGCACATATTAGTAAACTCTGGTGCTAGTCTTCAAGCTTAAATGGCTGCTTTTGTGTCTTAAAACTGCCACCAGTGTAGAAAGAGACGAATATTTTATTGCAACCTGGAATTGCTTGAGTAAGTTATTTATACAGTCTAAAGCATTTACTTTGTACTTTGGTAGTCAATGGACTAAAGCCTAAAATTTACCTATGATAAAATCACTAAGTCAAAGTAATCATACTAGAGATGACTTGTCAACCTGGATATTTGTCATATCTTTATTATCCACCCAGTATGCCCACTTTATGTTGTGTTTATAAGGCTTCACTGTTTCAGTCGACTCAAACATGAATAATTAATGAAGCGAGTGTAAGGGAATTAGCTTATTAAAAAATTCATGGCAAAGAATGAGAAGTATGCTTATTGATTGCCAAGAGCTCCTTTGTAGTCTGATTATTCTTATTGAATGTCTACCTATGCATTTTTAATGGATTTCTCTTATTTGTAGATTTGAAATTGATCATTTTAATGATTTTGGTTGAGAAGATGGCTCAATCGGCTGTAGCTTCTCAGTTTGTTGGCTCAACTTTTTTTGCCATGCGACATTCGGGTGAACTCTGTGGCAGTAACGGTCTCCCATTGACTCCTAATTCCATCACTATTCTTGGTCGATCCCAATATTTGAAAACACTGTCACATCCAAACCTCTGTGCGTATTTGGATGTCATAAGAGGGAAACATGGTAAGTTCTAAAGATTTTTTTATTATACTGAGCCATGTTTAAGGCATACAATTTTTTATATTTAGAAAACAGAGGACAATATTATTAGTATTGTAATTATTAAACTTATTATTATTAGGGTAGGCCTACCATAAGTGAATCCTTTGAAAGCTTTCATGGGGAGGATGTAAATTTATTTTGAATTGATTAGTGTTATTTCGAAGGCATTCTGTGTTTTCTATGATTGAAGCTGAAAGGGCTTTAAAGTGTCCCTTTTGAAAAAGACTCCTGACTAGGCCTATTAGCTGAAAGCCTATATTTAATAGGGTAAGCATTTACCCTTTACTTCAATAATGTATTGTTTTTATTTTATTTTATTTTATTTTGTAAGACATAAAAGATAGCATTTACTGTACAGATTGATTGCTTAGAAATCCCTTTGGGCTGGACAAAAAAATAGATTCTAGAAAATAGTAACACATATATGAACATATATTTAGATTGACATAATAACCTTGTTAATATATAGCTTTTGAATAGTATTTGCTTTTCAATAATGAATTTTTATTGGTTTGAATTCCATTTTGGTAGATATTTTTACACACATCCGATGGAGAGTTTGTTGTAACTGCGCCAAGTTAAGCCTGGTTTACACGGCGACTAATACATTGGACAGTAACACCTTTAAACAAAAGAGGATAAAAGAATTTATTTCTATTGTCCTACTGTCTGGTCATTGTGTAATCCAGGCTTCATAGATGAAGGCTTATATCCTAACAGAATATTATAAAACTGAAATGATGGTAGTGAACTCAACTGGTTTTGGTAACTAGGGTAAAAACTCCAAGGTTATTGTTTTTTGTCTCTTCACAATTATGTACAACTACTCTTAAATGTCTGATATAAATAGTGTTTTTCTGTAAAATGTGTTGTTGCAGAGAGATCTATAGTAGTGTGTGAGTATCATGGGAAGCCGTTGCATCAAGCTTCCCCTCCCATCAAAACTCTTCCTCAGATTATCAACCTCGCAAAAGAGGTATGTATGTATGATATTCTTTTGATAAATTTAGTTGGCCTTAACACGTTCGCTGCTGTGTACGTTCTTGAACGTCAAGGTGGGACGGCGCCAAGAGCTTGTGACGTTCCGGAACAGTTCCTTACATTGTTGATTTAACGTTGCCATGGACAACTCAGCCGTAGGCCGTAAGCGAGTACCAACCTATATTATGGGAATTTTAGCAGCGAATGTGTTAAAATAGGCCCAGCATATTTTCAAACAATCAACTAATCAGGGTTGTTCCAGTTTGTAATCTTGGTGGATAGGACACACAGAAGGGTTTTGAGTCAAAGAAGGCCCAACTTCAGAAAATTGTGGAGCAAGATGATTAGTTTTAGTAAACTTTGCAGATACAAATACCCCCGTTGCAGCAGACCTGCATACTCAGCGAATTTCAAATGCAAAACAACATATTTCAATCCAACATAGCGAAATTTGACATGTTTTGGTAAGCTCCATAAGAATAACATGGGGAATGAGTATGCAGGTTTGCTGCTACAGGTATATTAAAACTGAGTGGTTTTAATTTAATAATTAGTAGATCTGAACTAGAAGAAGCTATTTACCAAGTTTTATTAAGATCTGTTGAGAAATAACCGAGATATGGAAATTTACTTATTTCCCATAAGGTTAACATTGGGACAACGTACTGTGTTTACCACTTTCAATATCTCGGTAACCAATGGACATAGAGGGGTGATTGAAAATACTAAATTGTTTGTTTTTTTGAGCTGAATTCAATGGTGCCAATAAAAATTCGATAAATTTTATTTTTCTATGTAAAAAACTCATAAAACCCATTTTTGGGGTGGTTTATCCCCCTTAACCCCCCCTCCCAGTGGTCCGATCGGGCTGGTTTACGAACTCGTCCGAGGGATTACCACTTTACATGTCTGTACCAAATTTCATTAAGATCGGACCATATTTACGGCCGCTATCGTGCTGACAGACACATATATATATATATATATATATATATATATATAGTTGAAATGAACATAATATTAACAAAGTACCCTTTTTTTATAATATTTTTATTTAATTTGACAACATGTTTCGGGTATTATCCCATCTTCATGGTCAGAATATAAATACTTAACCTCATAATATTTGGTATTATGACTACCAAATATTATGAGGTTAAGTATTTATATTCTGACCATGAAGATGGGATGATACCCGAAACATGTTGTCAAATTAAATAAAAATATTATAAAAAAAGGGTACTTTGTTAATATTATGTTCATTTCAATCATAACTATAGTAGCCCTAGCAAATGAATGTTTTTTAAATAAAAAATATATATATAGATATATAGATATATATAAAAATTCGAACGAATGGTGTTTTTTGCTTCTGGTGGCCCCAAAACGAAAAGTTATCATGGTCTTGGGCTTAGGTCTTACCATGAGACCTACGGTAATAGCTTCTTCCCTATAGGGGAAATTCGCTAACCCTATAGGGGAAATTCGCTAAAACGAATACAAATATTCAGCAATACAAATTAAACTTCAAGTAGACATCTTTTGTGCCCAGAAGTTTAATCAAACTGATAATGGTGGCTTCTTGAATGCCTATTGATCAAATGGTTCCCTAAAATTTGCAAATCCGAGGGGGTCAAAATCTGAAAAGAGTACAATCACTGTCCCTTCATAAAAAAATAATTTAGCCTACTTTAATTATTGCTAAAAATGTTTTATTTTGGAAGTTTAGGTCTTAATCTTATTGTCTATACTGTTTAAATCATGAATTAAGAAGAGGTTGGGGCAAAATACGGAGAAAAAACTGGCCAAAGTAGTGACGGTCACGTGTCCCCAATCCCAGTTTTACCGCTAAAGATATGTTTTAAACAAGTTCACCAATCAAATAAGTGAATATAAAACCCACGTTTATATTGTCGGATACAGGGAGATAATCAAATAGCGCTTATTACGGATGAAACTATATTATTTCGACGCCGAGCTCGGTTAAAAGTCGTGTCCCCATCTTAAGCAGTAGCGTCGGTAGTGTAGTCTGTTTCTCATCGTACAGCAACACTAGCGCTAGTAGCAGCCGACAACGCCTTTAATTCAGGAGTATCATGGCGGCGAGCAACGACGGATGTCGGAGCTCGTCGTGGGAAATGAATTTGGACGTGGAGGAAAGTAGTTTTGTTCATTAAAATTGCCGTGTCTCATTTTTTGACGTAGCATCGGTACATGATTTATTCTTAATCAAAAGTAAATAGCTATCCATCGTAATAGTTTAATTCGTGCGTAATACGGCCCGGTTTCAAATGCCGATTCGTCACTAGCGATAGCGTTCGCCATTTTGAGGTTAGCAGACACAACAAGCGAAATTGTAGCGTCGGTCTGGGAAGCGACGGTCGCGAATTTTGGTTAGTTTAACGTGAGATCTGCTACATTTTGTGACCGGTTTTTCCATTTGACTGATATACCTTATATTCTTAATGGTGATGTATTTTTTTTATTACGGCCGATTTTAATACCTAATAGAGTAAAATGAATTAGTAAACAATGTGTTAATTATGAAAATAATGATGCAGGGTTGCCACCAACAGGGAAAATCGAATTGTGCGGGCATTTTTAGTTCCAGAAGCAATTTTTTACAACTGTCATACATTCTTTTATTTAATCTGAAAATGAAATTAGCTGATAGAAATTCTTTATATTCTTTTCATAGCTTATTCTTTTTAGGAGTATTTGCCCTTGTTTCTGTTTTTACGGTATAAATTTTTAAAATAATGATTAAGGTATTTTAATGTATATTTAAAATCAAATTTGGGTGAAAGTTTTTGATTGATTGTTTTTAAGTTTGTATTAGGCCTATATGCTTTAGATTAATTTATTAAGTCCGTAGCATTTTTGACGTTTGTCACCTAACCTTTGTTTAAAATGTTTGATACATAAAAAATGTAACATGTCCAACATTGAAACAAAATTTTTTTAAATGCTTCGTAACATTTTTTAATTAAGTTACTTAATTAATTAAAATACAGTATGTCTTAATAATATTTTTTGAAATTTAACTTGTGAGTAGCATTTTTTAATTATGACAAATAATTTTTTAATGAAAAGATTTTTAATTCCGTTCGGTCATCTGTTTTTTTCTGCAGTTTAAAAAGCAATTTAATACATTTTGAAAAATATAATGATTTTAATGTGTTTGAACTTACTCTAAGAATAGCTAAACGGGTTTCCTTTCTTTTTTAATTTTATTTTTATGCTCTAAACTATTACTTATTCAGGCCTAAGCCTATTTTTAGAAATTTGTAATGAAGCCTTCATTTAATCGTTGAAACGTTTTGATACACAACCACATTAAACATACCGTGATGATTTAAATGTAATTTTGAAGAATTTCAAAATAATTTTTCATGACTAAGTAATAACAAAGAATGATTTTGGAAATAGAACATCCTATACATCATAAGTCATTAAAAATATTTTGTATTATGCACCTAATGATTAAGTTAAGGATATTTTAACACTATTGTATTGTCTTGTAATTACTGAAAAAGGCCTATATTAGGAATCAAATTCTTCCTATTTCAGACTATGAAAGGAACAGATGAAGATTTTATATTAAAAAAAAATTCAACAACAAACATGTAATGGAAGTCATATCCATGTAACTGAGGTCACGCGTTGTAGCAGAATGTCACATTTAAAATTTTTTCTATTTAAAAATATGTACGGTCAAAATATATATAAATGGTTATATTTTTTCAATTAAGTACAGTTTCAAGTTGGTACACAATAATTTTCATGACAATGGCATGGAGTAAACACATTGTGAGGTTAAAAAACCTGACCAAAACTTGTATTTGTAGGTGAATTACATCTTTTCTAAGCTATTATTAAGATATAGGTCAATCAAAAGTAAGAGGGCTGTAATATATTTAAAAACACTATATGTGAGCAACAAAAAATATGAAATACAATGGGTTTTCCCTTTTATTTCATTATGTAATATTGATTTATCTGGGTGTAACCTCTATTACGAAAAATGGGAGTTTCCGATATATAACTGCCTCTCTCATTGACATACATGGGTAACGGTGCTTTCTTTATATTTTCTCATATTCTATAGGGTTCAAAGTATTAAAAAATGTAACTGTCATTTAGATACCAAGTAATAACTTTTTAGTTTTTTCCTACTTTGCAATTGTACCCTTTTCAGATTTTGACACGAGGGCCTGTACTATTTGAGAGGTGTTTCAAAGCAGTACAACACTGTACAGTGTCGCTCCCAAGCGCGAGGCTGGAATTCCAATTGTTTGTGGAGTGTTTCATCTTGGTTTCAGGGTGATGGCGACACTTGCCGTATATAGCACTGTAGCGAACTTATTCAGCTACTGGGGAAGTTTATTATTTAATAAAGTAGCAATTTGATACCCAACCGGGACATTAGCAAAATTGGCAGTGAAACCGGGCCAAGAGCATAATTTTGGGACAGTTAGAAAAATAGAAATATTATGCTCCGATACGTATGACAGCCCTACCTTGAAATAATTTTTTCCCCTTTTTTTTGTTCCCCCTTAAATTATTTCTGTTTTTCTCAGTGTCTTATAAGTAATTTTAAGATGCCTTAATTTTAATTTACATTAAAATCTTAATGATGACTAACACGCATCAGTATATTTAAACAGTTTGTGTATATTTCATTTTTAGGTGCTACTTTTAACTGCAACTAATTAATTATCCTCAACACATTACTAATTCATGGACTACTTTATTGCTCTTTTAGAGCTGATAATGTCCTAAAATAAATTAAACTTTCAATTCAATTCAGATATCTTTATTTCCAGTTAATGGTTTATATAAATTACACTGGCAGCTTAGAACTATGAAATTTTTCCTCACATAGGAAAATAAATCCTGTGCGTGAGAATGAGTCTATTTTTAATTTTGCCCGCTTATCAATAGACCATTTTTTGTTTGCCACTTGCAAAGACGACCAGACAGACAGACAAAACCCCCCCTCCCCCCTTAGAAATCACGCCTAACAAACAGTCACACACAATCGCGCACACATCCATACCCAGGGCCGCCGAGAGCCAAGTCGGGCCCCAAGTCTGCACACAGCACAGGCCCTCCAGGGGGTCGGGAGGGGTATGGAATACCCCCCAGCGAAAGCGGTGTCTAAAATTTTAGCGAATTTCCCCTATAGGGAAGAAGCTATTACCGTAGGTCTCATGGTAAGACCTAAGCCCGAGACCATGATAACTTTTCGTTTTGGGGCCACCAGAAGCAAAAAACACCATTCATTCGAATTTATATATATATCTATCTATATATCTATCTATCTATCTATCTATATATATATACAGGGTGAATCTTCTAAGCCGTCCATAACAGATCATAGGCGAACGGCTTAACGTACAAAGATGAAACAAAACATTTCCCCACTAAATCATACCCAAGGAACAACGTAAAAATATTTTTAACCTTTTTAAAATACAGGGTGTTCCAAAAACCGGGGGTCACGGGTTCGAATCTCGGAATTTTTAAATGACAACATATGTCATATTATACATAATTTTAAAGCTCTAAGCAAAACAAACAATTTGGTGAAAACAGAACTCAATTATCTTTATTATTTTTAAAATGGTGGCCGTTTTTGTGAAAAATATTAGTATTTACGGAATACCCTGTATCTCGAGATCTACTGAAGGTTTTTTGTTCTGTTTGTAAATTCTTAATCCTTGTAAACTCAGCTTTAATTTGATATGCAAAATGGCTACATTAGAAGAAAATAAATATTTTTAAAAAAATTTTAGGGTACGTTGCATATGTCCCAATTTCATATGTCCCAAACTGTGAAAATATTAACATTTTCATTTGTCCCACGTTTCATTTGTCCCAAAATTCTTATAACATAAGAATTGTCATATGTCCCAATTTCATTTGTCCCAAAATTACTCTTCAGTTGTAATTTTCATCTGTCCCAAAATCATATGTCCCAAATTATTTTAATAATAAAATTTGTCAGATGTCCCAATTTCATTTGTCCCAAACTGTTTAAAAAACATAACATTTTTTAAATTTTCCTTTGTCCCAAACTTCATTTGTCCCAATATAAGTTACAATAAATATTAAATACCAAGAGTATCATTTGTCCCAATCTCAGATGTCCCAACACATTTTATTTAATATAAACCTGTATTGTCATATGTCCCAATGTCATATGTCCCAAAACTGTAGAACAAGAACATCCTGGAGTAGTTAAGAATACATGTGTATACAAACACCATCTGGTCTTGGCCTAGGTAGGCTATCTACAGAGTGCTTTTCTGTCAACTACGGCCACCTATTTATTGGATAGTAAGGTGACCACACTTCCCGTTTTGAATGGGACAGTCCCGTTTTTTAGCGACGTGTCCCGTTGACTCGAAGAAAACGCTCGAGACGACCCCATATTGGCATAATTTGTGGGAAAGTTATATACTAAAAAACTTTTGTAAAACTAATGACAGCGACCCTGGCCGTTCTACTGGACTGATGTAAATGCGGGTTGTACCTAAATTAACACATAGACTACGACTACCGGCCGTCACAGTGCCGGGTACATGGTGCTGCTTTAGCTGTGGGAGGGAACGTGTTAAGGTTATCGGCCCTATATGTGCAGGTTTTATGTGTATTTTGAACATATTTTTTCGTCATACTGCTTCAAAAACAGCTGCTTTTGACACCTGTGTTGGGATTCAAAAGTTGTTCTTTTTAGTCCTTGGATAATAACATATGATTTGATGATCATTATTTTGCTAGGACCAAAAGGATCATTGTTGATGATACTTTTGATTCGAGGTAAATAATTGAACAATCTTCATTCGATTACAAATAATCTAAACATTCATCGTTATTGTACATCAGCGTCGATGGTGAGCTATCGATTGGATCGGGAGTGGTTATAAGTTATTATATTATATTGCAATAATTCATTGTTGCATTTTTGCATTTTTGTCGGTTTAATCAATTTGTGAAACTCGCTTATTTCACCAATCGATTATTGCATCCGTTTGATAAAATGTATCTCAATGTACGTAAAATGTGAACATTACGAACCGATTGAGTACATTGACTTTGCCTGTAAAGTCAATTACAACACAGGCTCATCAAGTTGTGTTTGGGTTCGACTTTGTCAGGCCCATACATAGGCCTGATTTGGTTCCAAAAATCCCTTATTAAATGGGATTTTTTTCAAAGAGGTGGCCATATTCATATAGCGCATAAGTAATAGCTGTAGACTATAACCGATTATAATTTGTACAATATACATTGCCAATTTACTGGGACTTCGCGGTAAAAATAGACTGTTTTAACATGTTCATCAAGAAATGAGCTAAGCAATAACAGAAGAACAGTTCAGTAATATTTTAGGTGATTTAAGTCAACAGCAAAGTGAACTGGAGTGGAGTATTATAATGATACACTACAACTGTTAATGAATTAATCAAAATCAAACATAGAAGACAAAAATATCAACTGAAAAGTTTGAAATAATTTCTTTTTGGTAAAAAACCCGACTTTAAATGCTCTAAAATGGATGAAATAATTTTAAGTCAAATTTTGTAATATCCAAACTCACGTATTTCAAGTCGGCGCGGCTATATATTAGCTCGAATAGCTCGAAGTTTTAGTAACGTTTGAATTACGTATTTATAAAAATAGAGTAATTTATTGTATGGTCATGCTCTATACATTTTTAGAGCGTTTAAAGTATGTTTTTTTTAGCAAAAAGAAATCGTCAGCAGCTGATGTCGTGGAGTGCTGTTGCTGTTATCAATGGGACGTGACGGTGATAAGGGAGATAGTGCTGCTCTATGTATAAAAATAGGAATCTGGGCGAACTACTGCTTGTTTAGACGCATTCTGTCTCAACACATACACGGCTAATCGTGTATCAATAAGTGTAACATTGATTTGATCTCTGTCACAGACGAATACTTCATCTGTGTCTCTGTTAAATACGCACCTATGAGGACATTTTAAATCAAGTTCCAGAAACATAAGATTTATTTCTCCTTTTTCAAGGTGTTAAATGACTGGGCTAAAGTATAACATATTAGCAATGTTCGTTTACGTGCTTTCATCTGGCAAAAATTTATAAGCCAGAGAAAACATAATTATGTTCACTAAAGTAGAGCGGACTGAATAGGGCGGGCGGCAAAAACTGTAAACTCATCTAAACTCATCAAATTGTCTGCTAAACCTCAGCTGAAATTACTAAATAAAGTGTTTTTGTTGATCTGTCAAAACTATGTTTACGTTTTTCACAGCCTTCTACATGTACATTTGTACATCACGGCACCGGACCAGAATTGTACCGCGTTGTGAGTATAAGAAGTATAAGGACCGAATAAGTTAGTGATGCCAAGTGCCAATCAAAACAAAACTAAAGAAATATTTCTCCGAATAATATCCACTGACTGACTGAAAGGTAGCCCCGGAAGATTTTTTTCTTAATAAATTTTTCAACTGCCCGCTGCAGTGATGGAGTTCAGGGATTTATACAGAAAAATATAAATCCCGCGGGGCCGGGGCCTCTCAGGGGCCCCCTGGGAGCCGTGGGCCTGGGGCAAACTGTCCCCGTAGCCCCCCCCCCCCCCCCCCCCCCGCTCGTGGCGGCTCTGCATGGACGTGTGAATAAAGATAGGATTGGCTCTTGCCCACGGTAACTAGAAACTTGCTATAACTTGCCTATCTCGTCGACCTCTCGGTCAATATTATTTATTTTGCCTTCATTAACTCTAAATAAATATGCCACACAATAAAACATACGTTGTTACTCTGGTGAAGAGACGATAATAAATTATTACTCTCCCAACGAGAACTACAAACAGTGGTTGTAAATAATCTAATTTAATGTAAAAAGGTAGACAAGAAATAAGAAATACGAAAGTTAAGATAAGAATTATTTTAATTGTCTGCTTCTAAGAACTGGCCTGGGAACGCAGCTGAAAAGATAGCAGGCGTCTCTTCAGCTTCAATTGCGATAATACTTAAACACTTTACTCTTTTCTATACTGTAAGCACAGAAGAATCAGATCATATAGTATACTTCATCTGTGACTGTAAGTAATTTCTTGTACCTTCTCTTTGATAATCTAAGAAAACCCCCGTTGCAGCTGACCTGTATACTCAGCGAATTTTAAATGTAAAAAAACATACTTTAATACAACATAATGCGATTTCACATGTTTTTCTTAGTTCCATAAGAATAACATGGAGAATGAGTATGCAGGTTTGCTGCAACAGGTCCATTAAAACTGGGTGGTTTTAATTCAATGTTTAGTAGATCAGAACTAGGAGAAACCATATATCAAGTTTTATCAAGATATGTCAAAAATAAGGAAGATATAGCATTTATTTTATTTCCCATAAGGATAACATGGGGAATGAGTATGCAGGTTTGCTGCCACATAAATGGAAATTTTGGGGGTTTTAGACTAAAATACATTATATCTCATCTAGATGAAGCCACAAACCAAGTTTTATTAAGATATGTTCAGTAATAAGCGAGATACTGTATATGATTTTACTTATTCCCCATAAGGTTAACATAGGGACAGGGACAACGTACTGTGTTTACCACTTTCAATATCTCGGTAACCAATGGTCATGGAGCAATGATTCAAAATACTTAATTGTTTGTTTTTTTCGAGCTAAATTTAATGGTGCTGGCCAAAATTTGATTAATTTTTTTGTTATATGTGAAAAACTCAAAAAACCTATTTTTGGCGGGGTTTATCCCCCTTTACCCCTCCTCCCAGTGGTCCAATCAGGCTGGTTTACGAACTCGTCCAATTGATTACCACTTTACATGTCTGTACCAAATTTCATTATGATCAGACCATATTTACGGCCGCTATCGTGCTGACAGACACACACATATATGTGAATATATATTCACAAACGTGCAGGGTAAGGCGGCCACTTGTATATAACCCAGGAGAGGCGGCCAGGGGGACCCCCCATATATATTCTTAAACTATATCCTCTATGGAGATTTTTTTGTTGGACACGTTTCTTTTAATGTTTCCGCACCTATATATATCAGTTTGAAACTTCTTCTTCAACAATTAAAAAACACTTATATACGTCTCAGAGCCCTAAAAGGCGGCCAGGATGTATTGCAGGGTTAGGAGGTCTGTGTGTATATATACGTCTCAGAGCCCTAAAAGGCGGCCAGGACATTTTACCGTAATTCTCACCCTTGTGCATTTTTCATGCACTTAAGTGTCTAAGACTGCCGTAGGTTGGAAATGAGGAACGCCCCAAAGCAATTAATCAATCTATGTGTCTAAATGTATGTTTTTGCACTTTTCCAGTCGAATGGGCTCATTTTTAGACTTAAAATATGTTTAGTTTAGCCCCTATGCGGAAAAAGTCGGAAAAACTTAAGATATTCTTACTCAATGCTAGATAAAATATTACCGTCTCAAAAAATTTAAAAAATGCAGGGAACAATTTTAGTACAGAGACATTTTACCGTAATTCTTACCCTTTTGCACTTTTCATGCACTTAAGTGTCTAAGACCGTCGTGGGTTGGAAATGAGGAACGCCCCATAGCAATTTATCAATTTATATGTCTAAATGTATGTTTTTGCACTTTTCTAGTCGAATGGGCTCACTTTTAGACTTAAAATATGTTTAGTTTAGCCCTTATGCGGAAAAAGTCGGAAAAACTTAAGATATTCTAACTCTTACAAAATTTTAGTGCTAGATAAAATATTATACCGTCTCAAAAATTTTAAAAAAATGCGGGGAATAATTTTAGTCCAGAGACATTTTACCGTAGTTCTCACCCTTGTGCACTTTTCATGCACTTAAGTGTCTAAGACCGTCGTGGGTTGGAAATGAGGAACGCCCCATAGCAATTAATCAATTTATATGTCTAAATGCTGCTTTAAGCCAGCTTTTAACTCGGTGTATTTCTTTTCTATTTACTCTATTATCTTTGTATGAAATAACTTGATAACTTATATCTAAATACCATTTGCATTGCCTATTTCCTCGTCAAATTTTAATTAAAGCGTATTTAGCTTTTTTCAACGTGCTTGTGTCAAAATGGTCATAGTCTATTGATATTGTAACACTATTCCTGCAAAATCTTCAATTCGTGTCTTCGCCTTTTAAAAATAATTGATTAAAATCTCTTACTAAGGCAAATCTTATATATATTATAACATTATTTGTCGTTTATTATCGTCGTAACATATTATATGTGAAGTTACTCCGTGTTTCAGTATCACCCAAGACCAACCTCGAGTTCTACTGGGTTAAATGCAAATACCTGGTGCATTTTAAACCAGCTGTTTAAGTTTTGGGCGTCAAAACGTTTTATTTAATAATGACCGTAAATAATATAAGAAAATGGTTTTCCTGTAAGTCGCCTTCTCGCTTTTTAGAGATAAAATTTAATTAGCTTCGGTAAAATCTTTTCTGGCCATTCACGCAATGAAAACCACCGATGAATTTATTTATGCATCGATGAAGGAAACTTCTTAAAAAGTTCCCTGCTCTACAGGAAAATATCATCAAATATGCACGAACATTTGATGTTGCATTTATAGCTTCTGTGAAAAGTTTAAAACTCGGTATCGGTGTGGATCGACGAGTGTATAAAATTTATCAAAATCTATTCCTCCCTTTGAGAAATAATCAGTGAAATCCTAAATGTCGGCTTAAGCTCCCACACTGAGAAAAATTTAGTCCTGAAACACGTGGAAAATACACGTAAATAAGGGTGTGCGGGTTACCCACTGCAATCTGGACCCGGCTCAATGCTCCGGCAGTGAGGCCGCCACACGGAAAATCAGGACTTAGTTTGTCTACATAGTTATGACGTCACTGCCTATGACGTCATTACTGTCGGTTGTAAGTCCTGCCGATCAGAGTTGGCTCTCGTAATTGCAGAGACTTTTCTCAGAATATCCTGCGATTCATTTTGCCTTCACCACAGTTTATCACAGAATATACCTTCCTATTCTCGTAAAATACAACTGATTTCTATGCACTGACTTGCCTAGTCTCTGCATATACCGGTATTTTTGACTTAAAATCATTAAAAAATGTCTGGGTCATTCTAGCGGTCACCCATCCAAGTTCTGACCGCGCCCGATGTTTCTTGACTTGTATGTTCAGGTGAAGACTGCTATATCCATTGCGTTATGGCTCTCTGTTGACGAATGTAGTTGTTGAATAGCATCTGAAGAAGTTATAAGTGCAGTTTTACGCCTAATGGTACTTCTCTACAGTGACAATTTATTGCGTAATTGAGTTAAGATTAGCCCTCCATACGTGTCGTGCGTGTTTCCCGGTACCGGAATTTTTATAAAAAGTAATGTTTGTTCGTTGTGTGTGTCAATCAACTTGTGTTACGTGGGTATGTGCATGCGTCATGATGGTTTTTAATGCTTCTTGACGACTTCCACTGGAATGAAATTTGATTTCCATCGCCTGAGGAAGATCTCTCTGAGATTGTAACTAACTGTCGTAGCCCATAATATCAGACCACAAAGGATCACTTTGACGGTATAAGGTATTTACACCATTAATAGTTACAATTTATTGCCCTGACATATTTATTTGATACATTTGAAAGTGGCAGCAAATCAATGCAAGGCTATACTCGACCTGCATTCTATTTCTCATAATTCATCTTGTTTAAGACTTTATTGCTAAAATCCCTGACTTTATTAAAATCGAAGCAGGATTTAAACAGTGCTACTTGTTTTGGTGATTTGTTCGTGTAAACTTTGGGCAGATAAAATTAATCTTAGGTCTAAAACTGATCAATGCGTCCTTGCAACTATTTAAAAATAAACAATATTTAACATAAGTAACTGCTGACGAATAAAACGATTTTATTTTTTTCAAAAATCTAAACTTTTTCTCTGAAAAATTGGAAATTTGATATTCTTTTAGACGTTTCACTGCCATTTACTTTATATGTATTTACTATCAATGGTACTACAGTAAGTAAATCTGTAAAAATCATTAATAAACTTTGTATTATAGAAACCAAATGTTGTTTTTCAAACTTATATCACATTTGTAAATTTTCAATCCCAAATATAAAACTAACACAACGGACTTAAAATCAATCCAGATTTGGTTAAAAAATATTTATTCGATTGAAATCAAATATTTGATGATAGTGCGAACTAAAACAAGGTAAAGACTAACTGCTTTTACCAAATCATATGGAAATAATTTGAAGTTCTCATCCATACACCTATCGTAAATGCAGTGGGCTGCAGGCAGAAAGTAATCATGGATAAACTTATGACGTGTTTTGTGACGTATACAAACCATCTATGACGTCACTTTAATGTTTTTTTCCTGAAAATCACGGTAAATTCCCTGATTATTTGCAAATACGGCAGTTCGAGCGTAATTGCAGAGAAAAAGTTCTTAAAGAAGGACTGCGAGTCCTGCGTCTGTATTAATGTCCAAAACTCTGCCGAGTCATTGAGCTGGGTCCAGACACAACACTCCTGTACGTGAGCCAAGTCCTTATTTACGTATTGCGAGTACAGATTCTAGACTTGGGGCAAAAACTCTGCTTTTCCGCTAAGATATTTTTCTCAGTGTAGTTTGATAGTTTTTTCACAGCAATTTTATACGATCACAACTACACGAATGAGTTTTGGGTGATAGCTAAGTGATTCCATGCTACCGAGGAAATCGCTATCACAAATGTTGGTGAAATCTACTGTCCTAATGATGTTAACCTTTACTTTTAACCTCCTGTTGGTGTTAGCTTCAGTTTCTTGCCTCATCTTGCATTCCCTCGCCACTTTTTTCGCCCGATTCCAGATTTAATCTGGTGTTCATATTGCTTTCTAGAACCCTGGGGACAATCATAGATTCCTCAGTTGTATTCTAACTAAACATTTCCACTCAGTCTGCAGTTTGTTCGTGTCCGTTCACTTGAGAGAATAACGGGATTTTTTTTTGGTTTATATTGGGTTTTGTAACATTATAAAACAAACCCATAATCTGTAGTCTTCGAGTTGGAATCTTCAAGCTTCATTTCTGTGATCTGTCTTGGTTCTTGGAGGGAATATTGTGTCTTGGCACTCTAGTTTCAAATACCATATTTACACTCCTGTCGTGGTCTTCAACATCCACAACTTTGAGCCTGTATATTCACAAATTACTCTTGACATTAATAAATAGCTCCCTCAGCTGAATTAGAATTTAAATCATTGAAAAGAATTCCGACGCTACATACGTTCAGATTCCTCATAGCTAGTCGAGATTGCTTCCACATCGTCTTTTATGTAAACTGTAAGATTACTTACGAGATTATCATATTGTACGGTTTACATCCAATGAATTTCGACTACAGCAAACTTGGTAGGATGCAGTGGCGGATCCACAGCATGAGTTCGGGCGGGGGGGGGGGCAAGCAGGATTGCGCGGGTAACATCTGGGGGGGTCCGGGGGCCCTCCCCCGGAAAATTGGCAAAAATTTGAACTGAAAACTCGTGGTTTTAGGCAATCTAGAGACAGAAACATGCTAAATTTTCAATTCATTTTCAGTTTTTTATTGGATTAGTTTATATACCGTATACTTGTTTAGGTAATTAGGGAAAAAGTCTTGTTTAGAGGTTCAAGCCTTAAAGTTATTATTTACAATAATTTCTCCAGAAAACTTAAATTAAAAAAAAAAACAATAAGTCCTAAGTCGAGCCTTCTTGTTCCAGTTTTTCCTCCCTTAGCATAACGCTCGATTATATTACCAACATTCACCTCAACATCACAATGTATGTATAAAAAACATAATCCGTTCTACCTCTCTTCAACCATTCTTGTCCGTTGCCACGATTTAACTAGCTTTACATTTGCCTTTTATCAGTGATCGGCAAATACTCACGATCGTTTTTCACAAGTCAATAAAAACCGCATTTTTCGAAAAATAAATTAAAAGTGCAGTAATCTGTGATTTACCAGTAGAATTTTTTAAAAGCATTACCATATTTCCAATTGTCAACACAGTAAACTGAGCTTTGTAAAACTTCGATGTATAGAGTCACTGTTCCAAAACTTTAGCTCTTTTCTCTACTTTAGTGAAGCTCTTTTTTAAAATTCTGAGGCGTATTGACAAATCTACTTAAATATTCCTTTTATTTGACACATCAAACGTTCAAATCCGTCCAGCCGTTGATGAGTATTGACTGTGATAAAAAAGCCGCTTGCAAATTAATATATGGATTAATAATTAAATAAATAAAGTAAATAAAATTATTTAACATTGTTTGAATAAATATAAGCAATAACAATATATAAATTAATGATAAAATTGATACAATGAAACATCATTAGTTAGTTTTCAACATAACAGTGGTTTTATCATACACAGATTAATAGCTGAAGTGTTAAATTAATATTTTAAACTAAAACTATTAAGGGTCTAACATGTTTCAGTATTAGTCAAATGCCTGCATAAAACTGACAGCAAACGTGCTACACCCACTCACTCCTGGCACAGACTGTACTTTGGGACATATGAAAGTGGGACATTTGCTATGCAGGTCGTTATTAAAAAAATTACATTTGGGACATCTGAAATTGGGACAAATGAAACTTTTGTTATTTCATATGTATTGTAGCTAATTTTGGGACTAATGAAGTTTGGGACATATGAAATTTTAAAAATTTAGTGTTATTTTAGAGAATTTGGGACATGTGAAATTGGGACATTAGACAAATTTTATTATTGAAATAATTTGGGACATATGAATTTGGGACAAATGCATTTTTTTATACCTTCTATATTTCCTAAGATTTTTGGGACAAATGAAATTGGGACACGTGAAAATATTGTAATTGGGACAACTGAAATTGGACAAGTGAAAATGTCAATATTATCATAGTTTGGGACAAATGAAATTGGGACATATGGCATGCTCCCAAATTTTATTTTTTGTAAATGTTGGTAGTACTGAAAATAAAAAATTTTGAATGGCAACATATGTTAAATAGGATATCATTTTAAAGGTCCTCCGAAAACAACAACTTTTCAATTTATACTTACCTCCTATCTTAAGTAGTTTTGTAGTAATAAACAAAAAACTCCATTTTCCCATATAGCGCCCATGTTAAATGAGCAGTACTCAAAGCATATAAATTTGCATCCTTTAACATTGAGTACAGGAAATTTAACATGGGCGTTATATGGGAAAATGGAGTTTTTTGTTTATTACAACAAAACTACTTAAGATAGGAGGTAAGTGTAAATTAGAAAATTGTAGGTTTTTGCAAGACCTTTAAAATGATATCTTATTTACATATGTTGCCATTTAAAATTTTCGATTTTCAGTACTACCAACATTTACAAAAACTAAAATTTTTTTAAAAATATTTATTTTCTTTTAATGTCAGCATCTTGCATATCAAATTAAAGCTGAGTTTACAAGGATTAAGAATTTTGAAACAGAACGAAAAAACCTTTAGTAGTTCTCGAGATAAAGGGTATTCCGTAAATACTAATATTTTTCACAAAAACTGCCGCCATTTTGAAAATAATAAAGATAATTGAGTTCTGTCTTCACCAAATTGTTTGTCTTGCTTAGAGCTTTAAAATGACGTATAATATGACATATGTTGTCATTTAAAAATTCCGAGATTCGAACCCGTGACCCCCGGTTTTTGGAACACCCTGTATTTTAAAAAGGTTAAAAATATTTTTGCGTTGTTCCTTGGGTATGATTTAGTGGGGAAATGTTTTGTTTCATCTTTGTACGTTAAGCTGTTCGCCTATGATCTGTTGTGGACGGCTTAGAAGATTCACCCTGTATATATATATATATATATATATATATATAAGTAAGAGCCGCTATCGTGCTCACAGACATATATATATATACTCGCTTCGCTCGCTGGGGGCTCCGCCCCCAGGCCCCCGTTTGTGTTCCCTGCAGTTGAACAATACCCAATATTGAAGGACACCAAGAGGGCGTTAATTGCCAGTGTTGAAATAATTTTAAGCTGGAGATTTTGTGTACGTACTTCTGAAAAACTGATGAAACTGAAAAAAACTGAAAACTGATGAAGAACTTTTAAAGGTATAAATTTTCAACGGATATTGTAAGGGTTGGTGAAAATTATGTGTATGAAGGTAAATTTATGTGCGAATGTTATGGATGAGAATTAGTTAAGTTGGATGTGAGAAGAGAGCCTATGTATGTGTTTTAAATAGTGCTGTCGGTGATTAAAGATTTTGATTATGTTTTTATTGGGATGAATTTTGAGGAATGCAGATGGGTTTTTGAAATTATTTTTGAAATATGTTGTTTAGATGAAATGATCAAAGAAGGTTGGATTTCAGTAACGGATAACGTTTTGTATCAAGGAAGAATTAATGCAATTTGATTTCCTTGTCAGTTTACCTAGCAATAGTTTATAATTGGCGTTTCCAGTTCCGCCAAACGGGGAGGTCAGGAAACGTAGAAACCATGTATTTACAACACTATAAAAATAGAATGGATATCAAATAAATGGGGAGTTTGTTTTAAGGCAGGCCCCCTTGCCTCTGTCAGTGAAAAGATTAAAAATCAGATCTAATTACACAAAAAAAAAACAACAAATTAATGGGGAGTTTGACGAAGCCCCCTTGCCTCTGCCGTAAACAATTAAAACACAAACAATAACATTCATTTCAAACAACTATGTACAACACCGGGGACTTTTTTTAAGCAGACTCCCTATCGTACTGCGTGAATAGTCTAATTACAACGAGGAGTTTTCATCATCTCGCAGATCCCCTAGCCTACTGCGGACGTATTTATCAGTATTAAAGAAGGAGGTCGTTAAATACTATGTTCTTCACATGGGCGCACTGAAATTGCGCCGCAAAATCCAGGTAGACACCGAAATTGCGCCGTGACTCTAAATCTTGTCCCAGGGGTAGACCGATATTGCGCCGCAGCCCTTCCTAGAATCACATGAGGGAGGCAAGCACTGACTCCTCGCCTCGTCTTCGAAGTCGGAACACAGGAATTCCTTAAAACCCCTTCGTTATCGCCCCTTGGAGAGAAGTGGCGAGTGAGCAACGGAGTCAGACTAAATTTGAAAATTCATACAGATGGCTTACTTTAATGGCTGATATGGAGGTATTATACAAGAATTCAAGATTGGTTCTTCGGACAAAAATACTTCTACTGGTATCTTCTTTACACCTGCCAAGTGGATACAAGGTGTATCAAAAAGTGCAAGGTTTTTACGTTAACCCAACGTACTAACACTTGATTTCACTTGATCTAATTCACTTGACTTTTAACTAATTAATTTATCAACTATATCGTTCGATTTATTTTATATGGTGCTGGAATATAGCAAACAATAAACAACTAATTCTAAATAACTATAATGGATCACTTGCTCGTGAATGGAGCTACCTATCGCGTAGGTGTCTTATGCAAAACTGACAAATCATTTGCGGAGTACAAATATTTTGTGGTTCGTCAACTGGTCAGGCGGGGGGGACGAGGGTAACATTCCTAAATCATTGCGTGGTGTTGCAGTCTACAGGTACCTGCCACCCTGACGACGGAATATCGGTTAGGGATTAGTGAACCTTTCTTGTCAGATTGGTTTGCGGCGCAATTTCGGTGCCTAACTCTACTCAGCAAAACGTAGAGCTGACCATGCATGAAGCAATCCGTGCGTAGATCAACACCGACTGATTCTATCGTCTGACCTTGGCTCTTGTAACCAGTCATACAATAGGCCAACATCAGTAAGAACTGCCATCCAGAAAGATAATTTTGTATGACCTACAAACCTCGCGGCTATTAAGAAGTGAACGAATGTAATCAAAAACCTGCCTTTGATCATCAGACAGTTTGACTACCCACTCCTCAACCAACGCTCTTTGTTGATTTTCACCATAGATGAGCAGTTCCCTACCCAACTCAGTAGTGTCTTCTTCCATATCAGGGAGACCTGATTGGATAAACAGGAACCCTGACGACGACGTAAACTACGATCAATTTCGACGAGGGCAAGATGGTAGGCCAATTCTGGATCATGGGGATTCCTTTCAATGTGATCCTTGCAAACAAGGTCTCTGATCTTGTCCCACAAGGTCGCTCCAGGAGCCCCCATGTTACTAAGGAGAACAAAGAAAGAGCGGAGTCTCGGGCCTGTCATGTATTGCCAGCATCTTGCAACGCGTAGTCGTACTCATCTTCGTCTTCGACCAAACCGAGTTTCCGTGTGAGTTCCTGGAATGTGCGGACAGTTGGGTCCACCAAGTGACAGAGGATCGAGATAACCACGACAAGGATCAAACATAAGTAGGACACGAAGGTAGCGAAGCGAATTTGGCAAATGTTTAACTTCAGAGAGGTTCGGGTTTTTCAAACGAAAAATCTTAACCCTCTCAAGGGAGGCGTCAGGATTACGCTGCGAGTACCGCTGAACGTCTTGTCTGTTTTTTTTTCAGGGTTTATACAAGCCTACAATATTAAATCAGGTAGTAAAGACACTGAGCAACGAACGACATTCGAAACGCCCCCGTTGCAGCAGAATGCTCGGCGAATTTCAAGTGCAAAACAACATATTCAATCCAACATTGCGAGATTTGACATGTTTTAGTAAGCTCCATAAGAATAAACTACACTTTAAGGCAAGAATGAAAAGAAATGTGGTCCTAGATTATTTCGGTTATATATTTTATAAAAATATAGCAGGATAATTCAAAAAAGTATAATAATAAAGTATTTAATTTAACAATGCCTATGTTGCTAAACTGCTAATGCTGCATTACCGACTTAATTCGAAAATTCAGAAGTTATAGATTCTACTATAAGGTACGGTATGATGGTAAGGAAGATTAGCGAGAACCTATATGGCTGGATTAAAGAATCAAAATTGGAGACATAGGAAAATTTCGAAGATTTTTAACTTTATATGCATTTTCATGCTAAGAACTAGTTATTTTATTGGCTATTTGGAACATATATGCTGTAGAGATGATGTGTAGGACATTTCAGGCCTCTACATTTCATATCAAGCCAACTAGAGCTGGAAAAACGAAGGGAAATCTTCAAAAATTTCAAATTCTAGAGCTATCTAAAGGTGAAGGGGACGAGATAGGGCAAAAAGTCACAGAACCAAAGTTGTAGATCGTGAAAAATCCGTGGCACATGGTGCAGTCTGTTTTTCGATAGGACCATCCGTTCGGCCAATAGAGATCAAAATAACTTATTTTTAAAAAGTTTTTTTAGCGATTTTTGAATAATTTTTTGAGGGGGTTAAAATAAAAAATTATGAGTTCTGATAATTTTTCCCATATGTTCAGGCAATAAGGGAAGTGCGTGCAAAATTTCAAGTCTGTAGGTCATCGGGAAGTGGAAAACAGTTCGTATACCTGAGTTACACCAGCGGTTGTATATAATATAGATATATATATATATATATATATATATATATATATATGTGTCTGTGAGCACGATAGCGGCCATAAATATGGTCCGATCTTAATGAAATTTGGTACAGACATGTAAAGTGATGATCGATTGGACAAGTTCGTAAACCAGCCCGATCGGACCATCGGAAGGGGGGGTAAAGCGGGAATAACCCCCCCAAAAATGGGTTTTTTGGGGTTTTTACATAAAAAAATGAAATTAATCAAATTTTTGTTGGCACCATTGGATTTGCCTCAAAAAAACAAACAATTTAGCATTTTGAATCATTGCTCTATGTCCATTGGTTACCGAGATATTGAAAGTGGTAAACACAGTACGTTGTCCCAATGTTAACCTTATGGGGAATAAGTAAAATTCTATATCTCGCTCATTTCTCAACATATCTTAATTACACTTGGTTTGTGGCTTCATCTAGATGAGATATAATGTATTTTAGTCAAAAATCCCCGAAATTTCAATTTTTGTGGCAGCAAACCTGCATAATCATTCCCCATGTTATCCTTATGGGAAATAAAAAAATTCTATATCTTACTTATTTTTTAACATTTATTGACGAAACTTGGTATATGGCTTCTTCTAGTTAAGATATACTAAATAATGAATTGAAACTAACCAGTTTTAACATACCTGTTGCAGCAAACCTGCATACTCATTCTACATGCTAACCTTATGGGTAATAAAATAAGTTGTGTAGTTCGCTCATTTCTCAAAATATACTGATAAGAAATGGCATGAGGCTGCATACAGTTAATATCTACTTGATTATGGCTTAAAATATCCAAATCATCAAATTCCTGAGGCAGGAAACCTGTGTACTCTCTTTCCCAATGTTAACCTTATGAGAGGTAAATGCAATTGGATAGCTTTCTTATTCCTCAGCATATCTTGATAAAACATGTTATGTGGCTTTATATAGTTTAGATATATTGGATTGTAGCCTATAATACCTCATTTTCAAATTTCTGTGGCAGCAAACCTGCATTTTTCCATACTAATCTTATGAAGAATAATTTATTTTTGAATACCAATTGTGGGCATTTGGCAAATCACAGGATGAGGGAACAGGGCTCAAATTAAATGTTTTAATGTCAGGGACTCAGGAAAAGTACTGCAATTTCTTAAAGTTTGCTAGATAACAAAAAATAACATAAAATAACTGCCATTTAAGTAGCATTGGGAAGTAGCATTGGGATCTAAAACTTGCTTTGTTTACATTAAAACATGTGAGCTGATGTTTGATTCAAAGCCACATGGTGGATACAGACATATGGCTTACTTAAAGGCCAGATAACTAAATATGTCAAATAAATGTACTATAGCGAATACAGATTTTTACTGATGATGAATATGAAATTTTTTACTCAAACTTAAACAGCTGGTCATTTCCCCATACGATTAAATTGGAAAAGCCAGCTGTTTTGAAGTTTTGAACATTGCATTTTCGTGCCAAGTATAGGCTATTATTTTTTATAGCCTGTTGATCTTAAAAGCCACTAGGAGAGTATTTTTGCACGCTTTCTTTTGAATGTATATTGATTTTACTTGATGCGAGACTTCATTTAAATTATTTATTTATGCACTTGAAATTCGCTGAGTATGCAGGGCTGCTGCAACGGGGGTATTTGAGTATTAGGTCTCTAAACTCGAGTTTTTAGGCAGTCTAGAGGTGTAACATCATACATATCCGAACCTCCAAAAAAAAACCAATAATCCGAACCAACTGAGGCTGAATGGTCGGCCGAACTTAGAAAATAGTCTACTCTGATTAAAAATCAAAAACTTAAAAATTATCAGCGATCCCACACTATTGCATTTTCCATTCATTCATCTCGTTCCCATAACTTCCGCGTTCGTTCCACTCACAAAGTTACTCTTCCGTTTTTTTCGCGATCAGTGTGCACGATTGTTTTTTCCGGCCATATTCATTTATTGCAACATATGTTGTGCTCTTGTTGACTACCAACGTGGATAATTACCTAACGTATTTAAGTTGTTGTTAATATATTTTAAGTCAGAGGGATGGAGAGGGAGGTAGAGTCGCTCACGCTCACAACTCGCTGGCCGCCACCGCCATAGCTAGTGTACAGTACATTCAGCCGCAAAATTAAAAATTAGACAGACAGACAGACAAAACAATCGCTTTTGCCTTAACTAAATACTGTATTATCAAAGTAATTTGTCTGATAAAGTTAGACATTTTATTTTTTATTTAGGCCAAATTTTATTTCTAAGAAGTGGTTAGCAATATTTTCTCAATCTAAAAAAAAATCCGCTCATCCCGGGCCCCAAGTTTCAGACTTGGCTGACATGGCCTCTCGGCGGCCCTGTCCATACCAACAGCACACTTACAAAAACCTGCTGCTCTGAGTAACTAATGTCTGTATTGACAAGTAATCAGTGTTTCGATGTTATCTCTTCCAATTTGTTCTAACCAATGTTTGATGCGTTTTTTGTAAGTCGCAAGAGTACAAGTTTCAAAATCCTTCAATGACTCTGGTAAGTTCCTGTATAGTATGTGTAGAATGTAGTGACAATTTGTGACAGAGAAACTTTTCACGAGTCTTGGAGTCTGAATGCCCACTGCGACGGCATGTCTAGTTGAGTAAGTGTGGTTCACATTGTCAAATAAACAGTCAGCGTGTTTGTATGTATAAATGAGTAAAGTCCTAATAAACAATTGTCTTATGCCTAATATGTTCCAGTCGTTGAAAAGCGCCTCCGAAGGGTATCGCCGGCACCTACCCATTGCAGCCTTTAAAATGGCTTTCTGCGTTACCGCCAGAGGTTGAAGGGTAGACTTGTATGCTCCTCACCAGGCTATGATTGCACCATTAAAGATTGGGCATATGCAAAATAAGCCATCTTGATTTCATTAAAATCAAGGATCGTGCTGAGCTGGTGGAATGCAAATATGCATTTCCTCAATTTCTTATTTAAATAATTTATATGTTCAGCCCAACTAAGCTTACTGTCAATAACCACCCCAAGATACTTGAAAGATTCCACCCTTTCAACCAACTGGCAGACACAGTTGTTGTTATTGATGTCACCACAAGTGTGAATTGTGAGATTGTCTCTGAGCGTGTTCCCTCGATCTCTTAATGAAATTGGCATGAATTTAGTTTTTGAAATGTTGAGCGTCAAAATATTTTGGTCAAATCACTTCTTTACAACCATAATATCTCTAGTCGCAATTTGGAAAAGCTAGTCCCACAATCTACTATGAAAGAAAAGAGCAGTGTCATCCGCAAAAATAAATATTTTACATGATACATTGAACTTGGTTGTGTTCTTGCTGCAGGTGCTAGAAGGGCTGAGTTACTTGAACAGCAAGGGCCTCGTCCACCGCAGCTTGTGCCCCGACAACATCCTGATCAATGACGAAGGCCAGGCACAGCTGTTCAACTATGGATTGTATTACATGACTGGAGCCGGGACTGATGTGCTGTTCCCCATAGGGTAAGCTGGTCAATTTATGGCAGCCCTATGTCCAATCTTGGGTGTTAAAATGTATAAAGATGCAACAGCATAATTTATTGAGCATAAGATTCTTTGTTTTGTTACAAGTTAGGTCATACTTCACATTTATTATGCATTATGCCAATGTGCTTTAAAAAGTCCTATTAGTTATAATAATCATCTCATACAATCTTCTGGCCAAGGTCTGTTGTAAAGAGTTTTCAGGTCGCACTAGTGCCTCTGACATGACCTGTAAACCACTACGCAGTAGCCGGGGCCAATAGCTTAATGTGCCTTTCAAAGCACATTTAAATTAAATTGTTAAGTGTCTTGGTCGGGAATCGAACCCGGGACTTTTGGGTGGTAGGCCAGTACTGGCCACTGAGCTATGACTGCCACGTAACCTAGGAACATTATAACACACAGATCCCATTGGGGAACTTATGTAACCTTAAAATGATAGTTACATGTCTTGTTAAACTACTGTGAAGGTCCTATTAGTTTACAATAGTTTAACAAGATATGTAATTATCAAAAGGTTATATAGGTTGTTCCTCTCCCAATGGGATCTGTGTATTTGCTGAAGGATCAAATTTGCAGTTTTTGAGGACAATCGCCAGACCCTAGGTCACATAGCTAAAAATATTTAGGAGATTTCTGAGTGCATTGGGTATTGGTTAAAATTATTAATCAATTAATTGTTAAGTTGTGAAGGTTGTAAATGTTGCGCTGCAGCTACATATCTTGATTTATTTTTCAACAGATCTCCAAAGTATACTGCCCCTGAAGTTTTTCTACTGCAGAACTCGTGCCAGAGTAGTGGCAAGCCTGATGTGTGGTCGCTTGGCATCGTGTTGGCTGAACTGTTGCTGGGTCAGAGGCTCTGGGCGAATCTCAACCTCGGTCAGACGCTGCGGAAGGTCTTGTCACTGCTACATTGCGACACTTCCACGCTGGAGAGATTGGCCCGGGAAACCGACAGATTGGCTGTGTTACAGGTGTGGCTCTGTTAAAGACATCACATGGCTCTTTTTATACAATCACAAAGTGACTTTGAAATTCCCCTCTGTCGACTAGTTAAAGCTGTCCTGAGGAAAGCATTAAATCTGATGTGACGGTTTGAAGACAATTTCTAAAAAAATAATGTAGGGAAATTTTTTTTCATACTTAAAAAGGCATGGTTTGTATTTGAAATATTATGGGCCTCTCTTGAATATTTTGTTCAGGAAAATATGTGTGAATTACCATCACAAATTTATCACCCAATGACAATCAACTGTGAATTAACCTAGGTGTTAAATACTCTAATACATGTCACACACTTGTTATGTGGAGGGAGTGGGGTGGAGGTAACGTACTTCTTTCAAAATCCTTAGATCACTGGTTCTTTTTTTATCCAAATTGTGAGAAGATTTTATGGAAGTTTATCTGATATTAGTTATTGAGCTATTAATAATCCTGTATGAGAAAATACAGTTGATAATTGATTTTGGTTAAGGAATTGTTATGCGAGCGTTATAATTTGTAAATTTCATTGACGCCATTCCATATACAAATGTGTATATATGCAATTTTGAATAAAATTTGTTTCGCTTGACTTGAAGTATCAACAGATTTTCCTTATGGTTGCAGTTGCATTGTTACTCATTCAGAACCAACTATGTACATAAAATAATGGTGAACAATGATGAATAATGGTGAGTCAGTATTCATGTGAACATTTTTACTAGCCTATAAACTTTTAATGGAACTTTAATGTACAACCCTCGGCAGATTCGCCCGGTGTGTTGCAGTCGCTGCCGGGGGAGGTGCAGGACCTGGTGGGGCGGTGTCTGCAGCCCCGGCCCTGCCTGTGGCTGACCGCGGCCCAGCTGCTGCGACACCCCGCCCTCGCCCGGGAGTGGGCCGAGGACAAGGCCGGCTCGCCCACTCATCGCCCGGTGTGTTGCAGTCGCTGCCGGAGGAGGTGCAGAACCTGGTGGGACATTGTCTGCAGCCCCGGCCCCGCCTGCGGCCAACTGCGGCCCAGCTGCTGCGACACCCCGCCCTCGCCCGGGAGTGGGCCGAGGACAAGGACGGTTCGCCCACTCATCGCCCGGTGTGTTGCAGTCGCTGCCGGAGGACGTGCAGGACCTGGTGGGACAGTGTCTGCAGCCCCTGCCCCGCCTGCGGCCGACTGCGGCCCAGCTGCTGCGACACCCCGCCCTTGCCCGGGAGTGGTCCGAGGACAAGGCCGGCTCGCCCACGGTCTCCGTCGACCCGAGGTAACTTGTGGTCTACACAATGTGTTCCGTATTAGACAATCTGCTATCACCAAAAATATTCATCAGTTATATCTGATGTTTACCAGTTTGAAATGATGACAGAATTTTTTAAATTTTGTTTCACCTTAAAATAGTTTTTTTCACTTTTGATTTCTTCAAGGTTTTTTATGTAGTTTATATTTTTTAAATGAGGTAATTTTATGTCATTGGATTGGTTTGTATGTCAGGAATAAATAAATGTAATAGGCTTTGATTTAAGTGGTGACTGATATAACTAGAAGCTGATTACAAGTGATATAGGTGAAGAACCATAGAGAGTAGTAACATAATGCTTTATTTTGTGTCAGTTTTCTCTATCAGCGTCAAATTTGTTGGTCCGATTCGCCACCCAAATTTCAATGTTATCAAAGTAATTCTGGCTCTACCTGTTCTTTGGGACCTAAAGATTTGCTATTGATGATGGTTATGTTATTGGGTTCCTTAGATACCGATGCAATATTGGTGACAAAACAGGCTAACAGACTTGACGCCACATGAAATAATGGGAACGAAAAAGTGCATTGGTTTGCCTTTTTGCAATACTTCTTCACGTGTGCTTGTAGCCAAGTATGAACTGAGAGGTTGTTGTGCAGGGTGAAGAGCTGGAGGAGCAACCCGCTGAGTGAGCGGCCACTGCAGGAGCTGTACCACCTGTGGCGACTCGCCGGCGGGGATCGCACAGCGAACTTCACCTGTGCTGTAGCTAAGTGTGAACCGAGAGGTTGTTGTGCAGGGTGAAGAGCTGGAGGAGCAACCCGCTGAGTGAGTGACCACTGCAGGAGCTGTACCACCTGTGGCGACTCGCCGGCGGGGATCGCACAGCGAACTTCACCTGTGCTGTAGCTAAGTGTGAACCGAGAGGTTGTTGTGCAGGGTGAAGAGCTGGAGGAGCAACCCGCTGAGTGAGCGGCCGCTGCTGGAGCTGTACCACCTGTGGCGACTCGCCGGCGGGGATCGCACAGCGAACTTCACCTGTGCTGTAGCTAAGTGTGAACCGAGAGGTTGTTGTGCAGGGTGAAGAGCTGGAGGAGCAACCCGCTGAGTGAGCGGCCGCTGCTGGAGCTGTACCACCTGTGGCGACTCGCCGGCGGGGATCGCACAGCGAGCTTCACCTGTGCTGTAGCTAAGTGTGAACCGAGAGGTTGTTGTGCAGGGTGAAGAGCTGGAGGAGCAACCCGCTGAGTGAGCGGCCACTGCAGGAGCTGTACCACCTGTGGCGACTCGCCGGCGGGGATCGCACAGCGAACTTCACCTGTGCTGTAGCTAAGTGTGAACCGAGAGGTTGTTGTGCAGGGTGAAGAGCTGGAGGAGCAACCCGCTCAGTGAGCGGCCGCTGCTGGAGCTGTACCACCTGTGGCGACTCGCCGGCGGGGATCGCACAGCGAGCTTCACCTGTGCTGTAGCTAAGTGTGAACCGAGAGGTTGTTGTGCAGGGTGAAGAGCTGGAGGAGCAACCCGCTGTGTGAGCGGCCGCTGCTGGAGCTGTACCACCTGTGGCGACTCGCCGGCGGGGACCTGCACAGTGAGCTTCACCTGTGTTGTAGCCAAGTATGAACCGAGAGGTTGTTGTGCATGGTGAAGAGCTGGAGGAGCAACCCGCTGTGTGAGCGGCCGCTGCTGGAGCTGTACCACCTGTGGCGACTCGCCGGCAGGGACCTGCACAGCGAGTTTCACCTGTGTTGTAGCCAAGTATGAACCGAGAGGTTGTTGTGCAGGGTGAAAAATTGGAGGAGCAACCCGCTGTGTGAGCGGCCGCTGCTGGAGCTGTACCACCTGTGGCGACTCGCCGGCAGGGACCTGCACAGCGAGCTTCACCTGTGTTGTAGCCAAGTATGAACCGAGAGGCTGTTGTGCAGGGTGAAGAGCTGGAGGAGCAACCCGCTGAGTGAGCGGCCGCTGCAGGAGCTGTACCACCTGTGGCGACTCGCCGGCGGGGACCTGCACAGCGAGCTGAAGAAACAGGGCCTGGTGCGCAATAAGCCCCCCATACTGTCCCTGCCCAAGTGAGTGGCCCAAGTGGTGTAGTGCTCGTGCTTGTTTTACAGTCTGATACATGTCACACACCTGATATGTGGAGGGGGGTGGAGGTAGCTTACTTGTTTCAAAATTTTAAGATCCCTGGTTCTTTTTTTAGTGAAATTCTGAGAAGATTTTATGGATGTTTAGCTGATTAATTATTCAGCTAGTTATAAGTTATTAGCTATTGAGTTAGTTGAGTTAGTTATTAGCTATTATTAGCTATTGAGCTAGTTATTAGTTATTGTTAATAATCCTGATGTACACGGAAATCTGATGGGTTTTGCAGTAATAAGGGTACACAGGCACTTATAGCATCAATTATACTTTGATTGTGTCTAATTAGTATTCGTATTTTCGTGATTTACCCCTCCCTCTACAGGTGTATTAATCGAACAGTAATATCAGACAGGCTGAGTATTGACAAAATAGATGGACTTAAAAATATCAACAACTATATTGTCTATTGTATGATTTTGATGGTTTAGAATAATTACTCAATACCAAAAACCTATGATTTAAAAATATGTTTTTAAGAGTCCAATAGCAAGAGTTTAAGAGATATCCAAAGCAAAAGTTGTAAATGCATTTGAACTTTGTAAATGAAGTTGAATTGCATTTTGTCTTGAAGAAAAAGCTGAGATCAACTACACCATGTTTCAGTCTGATCCTGCTGGAGGGCACCACCTTCGGCCAGAGCCGAGACCAAGCCACCTTGCTGGACCAGAGAGTGGTTCCGCTGCCTCTGGACACTCTGGTGCAGAGACTCTCCCACCTGCCACTCTCAGCCTACTTTCCACTCACAGAGACTAAGTGAGCACCGTTTACATTTGTAATCTGCATCAGTCATGAAAACAACTGCATCACAGTTCACTGTTAAAATAATATAAAGTCGTAACTCATAATTTTTTTTCAACCTCAGCTATAATTGAACTCATGATCTTTATTCCTCAATAAAAATAAAAATTATGTTGAAAATTTAAGGCTTATTTAGGCCACTTTACATTAGTGGTATAAAAATATTATATATTAATCTAATGAAGGTTTGTCATAACCTCCCACCAAAGCTGTACATTATGGTTTATATTGTATTTCAATTTTGGTACTAAGAAATATAAAATCTGGTGCGCTGCATTTTGTCCATTATTTTAAAATGTATTCAAGTCACAGTAAAAAGGGAGGATATGAAAGGTGAGGAATGCTACAACCCCGGAAGAAAAGATTTTTAACAGAAAACTGATAGCGATAGCATCCCGTCAAGGTGGGCAGGGATCCATCAATCCTGCTTGTCCACAAGTAAGGGCCCAGACAGGGTGTACAAGTTTAAAGGATCACATGCCCAAAAAATCAATGAGGAACCAGAGAGCTGGAAAGCTCACATTGGATGATGGCTAAAGGACTTACCGTGACAGTTACAGCTTCTTTTTACTGTACCCAATGAATACATCTAAACCTAGTAAAATAGATAAGTATTAAAACCTAGTGAACCCAATAAAATTCCATTTAGTGTCCATTACAAGTCAAACTGTCTGTATCTCAGGTCAGCCATCATCCTGGGGGTGGAGGAGCAGAGTGATGCGGCCGCTCTGCCGCTGGTCATCCGAGAGCGAGACACGGAGTACCAGTTCCACAGAGTGGTGCTGTGCGACAGGCTTCTCAAGGTCAGCTTGCACCATGAGCGATTGTATTATTTTTACAGTATCGGCTGTGCAATCCAGCCAATTATTAATGAAACTTTTGAATTCTCTTAGTTAATTCAAATTCTAAATTACTTAGTTTGATCCCAACTGATAGCCCTGATGACGAAAGCCACTGGACTATTTGCCAACAATGGACTTGGGACCATTATTTGTTATTTATTTGTTTACAAAACAAAAAATTTATTTGTTTTGTTAGCTTAAACTTCTAACAAAGTCAGTATCAGGTCAGACAATCCAGCGTAATACTTCTAACAAATTCACCCTGCATCATGGCGCTTGTAACTATAGTAGACCCCCCCTTAACCGACCCATTACGGTACCTAGGTCGGATAACTTAAAAGTTTGGTTAAAACGAGTAATCCTCTAAACACATAAAAATAAAAGCTCTATTAATTTAGTTCTATTAACATCATTCTACAGCCGTTCGTTGATTATTTAGAAAATAAACTATAATTATCAACTTATTTTGCAAAATAATTATTGTAGAAATGTCACCAATAACCTCAAAACACGTATTTTTAACAAATCTTTTGTAATGCAGTATTGATTGTCAATGCATCTCCTGTAACTTTTAATAAATCAATAAATGCTGTATTCAATATATTTTAACCCGTAACATCCTGTGGAGTTGAGCGCAACGTTCCCATCGCAGAGTATGGCAATGGAAATGCCGCAATTCCTAGAAAAGGGCGGTTAAACCAAACTGTTCTAAAAACAGGGTCGGTTAAAATGATCTTTAATATTTGATCAGCAAGGGCGGATAATCCGAACGTCGGTTAAAAGGAGATCTACTGTACTAACTGACCGACTCCGTCGGCAGGGTTACCCGTACAAGAAGGCCGCCATCCTGAAGGAGGCCCACAAGGACATCCCGCCGCTGCACCGCGGGGCGCTGTGGGCCGTGCTGCTGGGGGTGGTCGGCGACGTCGAGACGGCCTACCGCGACATCGACAAGGAGACCGTCACCGCCACCGACCGCCAGGTAACTCGCCTCCACGCTCTGTAGCATGTCTGTAGGTTTCATTGTAATTTAAATTGGACTTGATTAGTTTACAGGTTATAAAAAACTTTTTAGTATTGCTTTAATACTGAAACAATGTGGTATTTTTAAAATTATTAGATAAGTATTTGAGAAACATATTAAAGCACTAAATGATTACCTCATAAAATGTGTTGATTACCTCATAAAATGTGTTGATTACCTCATAAAATGTGTTGATTACCTCATAAAATGTGTTGATTACCTTATAAAATGTGTTATCTGCATTAAGTTTAAATTTTAAGAATCCTAGGCTGCTCTACATCACAAGAGACTAACTCACAAGTACATCTCTGGAAAAAATGTCAATGTAAGATCATAGACTGCTATCCATTGTGGGCCTACAAATTTGATAATAAACTGCCTCACACCATTATAGACCTGGGACCTACGCCGACTGAAAATTTGATGAAGAAGTGGCTGAACAGAAAGTGCTTCTATTCCATTGAAGAGTACTTCACTCTCACCATAGACACTCTCTGAACCTAAATCTGACTGCTTTAAGAAAATTTTGTGTATATTAGTGTAATAATTCTAAAGTAATATTTTTATATTGACAAGGTCAATCCAGGCATCAGTCAACGTTTTGCAGTTGGTGATGGTAATGGTTATTTTTTGGTTTGTGGCACTCCTGCAATTATTATCCTACCACCCTCTGACCTAACTCAAGCCAGCTGGTGTAGATTAACCGGTATCCAAAAACTTCCAATAAATAAATAGCAACTAACTGTTCACTAACTGCCCTGTCTCCAGATAGAGGTGGATATCCCCCGGTGCCACCAGTACAACGAGCTGCTTTCCTCGCGCGAAGGCCACCGCAAGCTCAAGCGGGTGCTGAAGGCTTGGGTCGTGTCCCATCCTCAGTACGTTTATTGGCAAGGGCTCGACTCTCTTTGTGCTCCGTTCCTCTTCCTCAACTTCAATCATGAAGGTTCGTAGCTTTTCCATAAATATATATAAATATAAATCTTGCTATTTGATTCTTTAAGCTTTACTTTTTTACCTTCTTATAATTTTTATTTTGTTGCAGATTATAGCCTTTACATTGTTCTCTGTACATGAAAAAGAACGGTTTCTCAAAATCTCTTTATGAGTTCTGCTGGAAACATTTAATAAACTTGTTTCAGATTTGTTCACTGTTCAATATATGCTGAGGGACAGATCTTAATTTACAATTAATAGGTTGAATGAAATATTAGATAATGAAGGGTTAACAGAATGTACAAGTGTTTAATGATGTTTTATGTTATTTTGTTGGCTTCTTCTTTGCTCCTAACCACATATATATATCCTTTTATTTCTGAATATTTATTCATAAGTATGTTCCAGCCCGAGCTTATGCTTGCCTGTCTGCATTCATTCCCAAGTATCTCCACAACTTCTTCCTCAAGGACAATTCAGCCGTTATCCGCGAGTACCTCCTCAAGTTCTCTCAGCTCATCACATTCCACGACCCCGTACTCTCCAAACACCTGCAGGAAATTAACTTCATCCCAGAGCTCTTCGCCATTCCCTGGTTTCTCACCATGTTCTCTCGTTAGTATTTGTTTGTATGTCGTTAGTGTTTGAGTTAGAAGTTTAAATATATCTATGAATTTTAAATGATGAATAAAGATATTGCTATTTCACAGTTGATGATGAAAACAAATACTGCTATCACAATACATACACAGGATCCACAACAAAGATTTGTCAATTAAATTAAATGGGTGTTTCTTTTTAGCTGTGATACAAAAACTTATTGCTTTTATGGAGTCACCAGATATTGAAGAAACCAATCTAATAAACTATTATACCTAGTTTTGGTCATAACATCTTTGTGTTTTGTGAAGTGTTTGTACCGTATTGAGTGCAATGTGGGAACTTCAGTCACTCTTAAAGGCATGTTCCCTGGCAAGCCTTATCGTTGTTTTATTTATTAAGGTCTCTGTAGTTTCCAATGAGTTTAACACATACACATACACACTCATTACTAAGACTCAGGTGTAAACTGCATATTCCAACCATTGAATTATGAATTAAGAATGAGCATGACATGGATTAGATACTTAAAAGCTTTGTTACTTACAACACAAAATACTAGCTGATTCATTTGGCTGCATCTGTTATTGATTGTTGAGTGATCAATGACAGACACAGCTCCCTCTCACAGGCTTATATTTTCTCTGCAGACGTGTTCCCCCTCCACAAGATCTTCCACCTGTGGGACAAGCTGCTGCTGGGCGACGCCTCGTTCCCTCTGTATGTCGGGTTGGCCATCCTACAGCAGCTGCGCGACACTCTGCTCGCCTCCGGCTTCAACGAGTGCATCCTGCTGTTCTCTGACCTCCCAGGTTTGTAATTTGTATTTCTGTTGGGTTTCTTCAAAAAGATTATACTGTGACCGTGATTTCCCTGTAGTGTTATAAACCCTTTACAATGCCCGAGATAGATGAGCCACAGGGTTTGAGACCCAGGGGTCGACTCAAAACTTCGAACTTGGTCGGGAAAACCACGGTGACACGATTTTTTGGGGTTTTGAGGAGAAAGCTCAGATCGGGCTCACTTCAGACACTTGGTCTAATATCATCACAGCTAACTCCTCCCTGACCTGACTCAAAAATTCAGCTACCTGAGTATCAAAGGGTATCCTCTGGATTTCAGGCCTAACGTTTGTCTTAACCTGGGTGTCAGAATATGTCCTCTGGTTCCCAGAATGCACAAGGAAATTAACTACAAGTTTGCCCTGGGTGTCAGAGTATAGCCTGTGGTTCTCGGAATTTACAAAGAAATTAAGTACAATTTTGCCCTGGGTGTCAGAGTATAACCTCTGGTTCCCGGAATTCACAAAGAAATTAACCACTAGCGTGTTCTGGGTGTCAGAGTATAACCTCTGGTTCCCGGAATTCACAAAGAAATTAACCACTAGCGTGTCCTGGGTGTCAGAGTATAATAACCTCTGGTTCCCGGAATTCACAAAGAAATTAACCACTAGCGTGTCCTGGGTGTCAGAGTATAATAACCTCTGGTTCCCGGAATTCACAAAGAAATTAACCACTAGCGTGTCCTGGGTATCAGAGTATAATAACCTCTGGTTCCCGGAATTCACAAAGAAATTAACCACTAGCGTGTCCTGGGTGTCAGAGTATAATAACCTCTGGTTCCCGGAATTCACAAAGAAATTAACCACTAGCGTGTCCTGGGTGTCAGAGTATAACCTCTGGTTCCCGGAATTCACAAAGAAATTAACCACTAGCGTGTCCTGGGTGTCAGAGTATAACCTCTGGTTCCCGGAATTCACAAAGAAATTAACCACTAGCGTGTCCTGGGTGTCAGAGTATAACCTCTGGTTCCCGGAATTCACAAAGAAATTAACCACTAGCGTGTCCTGGGTGTCAGAGTATAATAACCTCTGGTTCCCGGAATTCACAAAGAAATTAACCACTAGCGTGTCCTGGGTGTCAGAGTATAATAACCTCTGGTTCCCGGAATTCACAAAGAAATTAACCACTAGCGTGTCCTGGGTGTCAGAGTATAATAACCTCTGGTTCCCGGAATTCACAAAGAAATTAACCACTAGCGTGTCCTGGGTGTCAGAGTATAACCTCTGGTTCCCGGAATTCACAAAGAAATTAACCACTAGCGTGTCCTGGGTGTCAGAGTATAACCTCTGGTTCCCGGAATTCACAAAGAAATTAACCACTAGCGTGTCCTGGGTGTCAGAGTATAATAACCTCTGGTTCCCGGAATTCACAAAGAAATTAACCACTAGCGTGTCCTGGGTGTCAGAGTATAATAACCTCTGGTTCCCGGAATTCACAAAGAAATTAACCACTAGCGTGTCCTGGGTGTCAGAGTATAACCTCTGGTTCCCGGAATTCACAAAGAAATTAACCACTAGCGTGTCCTGGGTGTCAGAGTATAATAACCTCTGGTTCCCGGAATTCACAAAGAAATTAACCACTAGCGTGTCCTGGGTGTCAGAGTATAATAACCTCTGGTTCCCGGAATTCACAAAGAAATTAACCACTAGCGTGTCCTGGGTGTCAGAGTATAATAACCTCTGGTTCCCGGAATTCACAAAGAAATTAACCACTAGCGTGTCCTGGGTGTCAGAGTATAACCTCTGGTTCCCGGAATTCACAAAGAAATTAACCACTAGCATGTCCTGGGTGTCGGAGTATAACCTCTGGTTCCCGGAATTCACAAAGAAATTAACCACTAGCGTGTCCTGGGTGTCAGAGTATAATAACCTCTGGTTCCCGGAATTCACAAAGAAATTAACCACTAGCGTGTCCTGGGTGTCAGAGTATAATAACCTCTGGTTCCCGGAATTCACAAAGAAATTAACCACTAGCGTGTCCTGGGTGTCAGAGTATAACCTCTGGTTCCCGGAATTCACAAAGAAATTAACCACTAGCGTGTCCTGGGTGTCAGAGTATAATAACCTCTGGTTCCCGGAATTCACAAAGAAATTAACCACTAGCGTGTCCTGGGTGTCAGAGTATAATAACCTCTGGTTCCCGGAATTCACAAAGAAATTAACCACTAGCGTGTCCTGGGTGTCAGAGTATAACCTCTGGTTCCCGGAATTCACAAAGAAATTAACCACTAGCGTGTCCTGGGTGTCAGAGTATAACCTCTGGTTCCTGGAATTCACAAAGAAATTAACCACTAGCGTGTCCTGGGTGTCAGAGTATAATAACCTCTGGTTCCCGGAATTCACAAAGAAATTAACCACTAGCGTGTCCTGGGTGTCAGAGTATAACCTCTGGTTCCCGGAATTCACAAAGAAATTAACCACTAGCGTGTCCTGGGTGTCAGAGTATAATAACCTCTGGTTCCCGGAATTCACAAAGAAATTAACCACTAGCGTGTCCTGGGTGTCAGAGTATAATAACCTCTGGTTCCCGGAATTCACAAAGAAATTAACCACTAGCGTGTCCTGGGTGTCAGAGTATAACCTCTGGTTCCCGGAATTCACAAAGAAATTAACCACTAGCGTGTCCTGGGTGTCAGAGTATAACCTCTGGTTCCCGGAATTCACAAAGAAATTAACCACTAGCGTGTCCTGGGTGTCAGAGTATAATAACCTCTGGTTCCCGGAATTCACAAAGAAATTAACCACTAGCGTGTCCTGGGTGTCAGAGTATAATAACCTCTGGTTCCCGGAATTCACAAAGAAATTAACCACTAGCGTGTCCTGGGTGTCAGAGTATAACCTCTGGTTCCCGGAATTTACAATGTTATTTGACAATAATTTTTTTAGGGGTGTAAATTGCTTGTTACAATACATAAGTTAAAATAAAATCATCTTTTGGTGTCATGAATTTTTTTATAATTTTTATGAGGTCTATTTTTTTTTACAGGTTCGAATATGTCGCTATTCTCCCGAGTCCGCTCAATTTACTGAAGTACAGAAATTATTTGGGTATCAGTGTATGACACTCAGGGGCGGACTGGGTACTCCATTAGGGCGTAAACCTTGACTAGCCTGAGGCGCACAGGGGGGGGGTCTGGAAGGACGGAATACCCCTGAGGTCTGCAGGGGGCCCGGCGGTCTCCCCCCCAAAAAATACTGAAAATTGCATCCTATACATACGATGATTTGATGCTATTCTGACAGTAAATTTCCAAACAAAATACAAATGATTTTTTTTAGGTTCTTTCGTATTATATTAATGTTCTTTCTCTATTTTCCTATGCATGCATATAATATAAAATCATGTGCTTCCTGTCTACAACCTTCAACTAATCACACAATGGTGCTGTAAATAAAGAATTTATATAAAATATTCTATGATATAATTTAATTAACACATTCAATATGTTGTTAACAAACAAAAATTTATTATTGACTTAAACTGGTTTAGCACTGAATCAAGCCAAAACTGTAAGGTTGGTTTTGTTTAGGCTTAAAACTTTGTCAGGTTTTGGAATGACGACACAGAAATGAAAGTATGAAAAAGTGTATATTTTTACAACAAGTGAACTAATTACACAAATGACTGATCTAAAATTATCTTACAAAGCTTACTTTCAACAGATAATTTGATAAACTGCTTTAATGTCTTTGAAATGTATAAGTAACTTTTTGTTTGTAATTTACAAATTTTTAAGTTAAATTTACAAACTTTTAATTTTGTAAAAGTAGTGATTCTACAATACTACTCACGACCATGTATCCTGTGTAATGAATATCAAAATAAATTGAAGAGTTTGACTCAAATCAGTTTAGAAATATTAATTGACAGCTCACACTCTTCACTAGTTTTTAGTTTTACGTTTTCGTGACTATGGTTTCCCTCAGACGACACCGATGCAGTGTAGTTTTTTCGAATTCGGCGTGAAATGACGCAGGAAGTGGACAGCTGCTTTAAGTCGCTCAGACCACAGAGTAAAGTACCTCCTACTCGGTCGGTAGTAGGCCTAGGGGTACACGTACGAGAGAGAATAGCTGCTTTGCTCACGCTCTCGCTTGTCGGCAGTGTCAACTTCAGGTCTCACACCCGACTTAATGTTTTGCTATTCACTGCTGAAATTCTCACTTTGAGATTTCCTCTCGCTTTCTAGAAATGTGTCTAGGCTCATTGTTTGAATTTTCACGATTTTTTTTGAACGAGGGCGCAAAGATTGTAATATTGAGAAGGCGTATCGGCTTGTCGGCTGGCGGGCCGGCGGGCCAGTCCGCCCCTGATGACACTTGTTCCCAATCGCTAAACTTATTGAAAAATGGGTGTCAGAGTATCACCTCTGGTTCCCAACCGGCTATTTCCCCCTACTAATGTTTCCCTAAAATTTACAAAATACTATTTTAATGAAAAGTGGGTGTCAGAGTATATAACCTCTGGTTCCCACACGCTAAACTAATTGAAAAATGGGTGTCAGAGTATTACCTCTGGTTCCCAACCGGCTTTCCCACTACTAATGTTTTCCTAAAATTTACAAAATACTATTTTAATAAAAAGTGGGTGTCAGAGTATAACCTCTGGTTCTCACACGCTAAACTTATTGAAAAATGGGTGTCAAAGTATCACTCCTGGTTCCCAACCAGCTACATACCTACTACTAATATCTTTATTAAAAATTATAAAAACTTTAATATTTGAGAGCTTAATATTTGATGTGGATTCGGGTGAATTTAATAACCTATAAGACTGGCAAAGCAGGCTAAACGATACTACAATTACCAGTAACGACTTACTCACAGAGCCAGATGTTTAGCAAGTGGTGGTCAGAACGCAAAACATGTCGGCCGCTCGACTCTCGAGGTTTTGTTAGGCCTTCCCCCACCACATTCCGAGCGTGAAACTAGCGCCGACAGCCTAGCGGCCGAGTCGAGACTCACTCCGCTAGCCTGCCTGTCGTGACCGGCCGGGCAGACAGTTACAGTTTGAACAAACAACGACTCACTGCTTCTCTGGGTTTCCCTGGACTGCCGCCGTGGCCTACTTGGTTAATTAAAAATGACACAAATCTTAAACTTCCAAACTCAATGTTATTTGACAATAATTTTTTTTAGGGGTGTAAATTTGCTTGTTACAATACATAACTTAAAATAAAATAATCTTTTGGTGTCATGAATTTTTTTTTAATTTTTATGAGGTCTATTTTTCTTTTCTTTTGTGGGCTACACTCATCTCAATAAGATATCCTTTGGGGCTTTGTCAAATGATAAAAAACACCCAGATCACACGAACACACACAGACAAACACCTGTACATTAAAGCGTTCCAAAGTACTTCCTGACGTTTCACAAGGCCGCGAATTCAAAAAAAGGCTCGCTTTATCAAGGGTTGAGTCGGTTACGGGCAGAACGACGCTCCACTTCCTGAAGGGGTAGGAGGGGTGGGGGCGGGGGTCCTGCTTATCTCTGTAGGTAAATGAATGAATCAAGCCTGTTGTCGTGAGAGTTCGACTTCCTGTTGAACTAGGTTCGAATATGTCTACAAATAGTTAAGACAAAGGATCGTGACTCACAGCCATAAACAATGAGTCCGCCAAGTTCCTTTTTCTCCAGTTGGGAGAAAAAAAACTTACACTTATACAGGGTATTATTTCTATCAAAACCTTTTAAATCTCAATATACTGTACAGGTTTTGTAATGAAATTTCGAAATTTCTGTTATCCGTCTATTCTCTTAACCAGCACACTCTCGGTCCCAAGGATGAGGGTTAATGGAGGTTCCACTGTATTTTACTCAGCGTTGGTGTTGTTGCAGAGGTGGACATAGAGCGGTGTGTGACGGACTGTATCGAGCTTTACTGCAGCACGCCTCGCAGCGTCACCCACCGCGAGCACGAGCTGAGGAACAACAAGTCCGCCGTTCCGTCCCACCTGGTACTGCATCTATGTATTTTATATTGTTTAGGTTTTTATAACGAACTTTTGAAGCAGTTGTCATTTTATTACTGTTTATAGGAATTTTGTTGTTTCCTGATGTAAATTTAGCTGTCTTTTATATTCTTCATTAAAAATGTCGACAAGAATACAGAAATTTTCCAGATAGAATTAGACAATTATACAAACACAACTATTACAATTGATTGGGATTAAAAATTTTTGTTTTATAGCAAAGTAAATCACACACCGTGACTAAAAAATTAAAAATAATGTTTAGCAGGCTAAAATAATATAATATATTTGAATAGCCTACTTCCTTTTTCTAAAAAAAAAACAAAAGCAACGGGTGTTTTGTTTGGAAACTTATTGGATGATGTTAAAATCTCTACTCGGCACAATAATAATAATGAAGATGTTATCTCTTGATTTGTTTGATCTCCCATTCAACTTCGCTCAGTATTCATTTACATTTTATAAGAATCGTTCCTTATAAGTTGAAGTGTTGGTACAGTACAGAGTAAGGCAGCACATTGGTTAAACTTGTGTTTCAATTTTTCTTGTAGAATGATTCTCAAAATATTGTTCCTCACTCTACACACTGCATACACACCTATCCTATTTGGCGGGCTAAAAATCCTGTCCCTGAATGTGAGTGTGTGTTGTGTGCAGGAGCTGACCGGAGTGACGCTAGCCGAGCTGCAGTCGGAGGTCTCGCCACGCATCAGTGGTGCCGACCTCATAGAGCTGCTCAACACCAAGTTCTCCCGGCCGAAGGTGTTTGTTGTCGACATCAGGAGCAGAGAAGAGTATCCTTTTGCTATTAAAGTACTGGGGACCGAGCTTTGCTCAGATTAAACAAAAACAAACGGCTGATTCAGCTGTTTTAGTTAACATTTTCCACAACTATAACATGAGCACATAAGTATAACACTGTTTGAATTTGGTATCAACGCCTTTATACAGCCGCGCCTTCAGCTTTTTCTGTTTTTGTAAAAAGGAGTTGATTCGGTCTCGTAGCACTGATAAAAATATCGATGACGTACTGTTGTAATAAACGGCCACAGAAGGGAAGTGCCGTTAAATTTGGTCATTATAAATATAACAAAAATTCTGTCGCTTCGTTGGAGTGCAGCGGTCTTGCGATTGCTGCTTGGAACGCTAAGTGACTCTTCACGAATCCAAGTTTTGATATCTTAGAGCAACGGTTGGAAGCAGTTGGCACTATGTTAGTCGGGAACCCCAAGTCTCCTTTGTGGGTAAAAGAGATGATACGAGAATGGCTCGATGCGGTTGTCTGTACTGCTCATGGTGAACAGTTGTTTTCCTAGTTTTTCACGACACGGTCGAAATCCGCACAGGTCTGGTCGGCGTTGAGTGTGATAATAGCTGATATTTCATTCAATGTTGTAGCGGTTTGGGTCGAGGCCGGTAGTGCGAGAACAAATTGACTTTCGGTGGCTGAACTCCTGTAGCGTCACTCGGCGGCTCGAGCTTTTTCTTCTTATATGACTTCGCACCACCATGAACGCTTGGGTAGATTGGTTATTCTCCCGCAGGATTCCCTCGAGTAACTATCAATTCTAGGTTCATGTCGGCGTTAGCAGAAATTCGTCTGTTGACGGCATCGGTAGGGCCGAGAAGAATCATCTGCCCGTTGCACGGTCGTTCGTACTCTCCTTGTGCATCTCGCGTCGGCTGAGGAGGGATTTTCAGCGTTGTTGGCGGTTGATTAATAGCGCAAGTTATTTTGGGAAACTTGACAGTTTTTATTCGTATTTCCCGTGTAGACACCAATAATGTTTATTCTAAAAAATTACTCTTGAAAACATTTAACACTAATCCGTACAAAATCAAACCAAACTATATGTATATAATAAATATTCCTTCAAACAATTCATTCAAAATAACCTTTAACCCATTTAAAGTTAGCTATTTACAAATCAAATGATTTTTCTAACCTGCATATAAATAAAAACAACCTGAATCAACTGTTTTGGTTAAAATCAACAACAAAATGCCCATGACGATGGGCACTTGAATGGGCACTTTAAAAGGCTGTAGGACGCAAACCGGATTTTTCCCAGACTTGAGACCAGTTCCAATCGATTTCTGGTGGCCTAAAACCCCAAATTAACCAAAAAAATAAAAAATCCTAGGACGGAATAAAAATTTTGCCCGTACAAACATTGCTTGTTTTAGATTATAGGATAGGATAGGATATCTCCCTAAAAAAGTAGTAGCAAAGTTTATTATATATAAAAGAACAGATTCAAAGAAGTGCGAGTGTTCGAACCATCAAGCTTTTTTATTCAAGCTTTTCAGTATTTAACTCAACTCGAGACTTTCTGAAAAAGCTTGAAGTTTGAGCTGAACTTTTAATAAAACTTTTTATTGGAAGATAACAATCGCGATCTATTTTTGGATTTTTGGAAGAACGTTAAATTAAAGAACATAAATAATTATGTTAAATGGAAGGACGTTTCTTTTTTACAAAAAAAAAACAAACAATATTCTCTGAAGTGGTAAGGAAAGTATGTTGACGGGTTACAAGAAATATTATCTCCAATTAGATGTAAATTTTAAGGTATGTTTAGTTATTTGTTTAAAATTATATTTAGTTGACATTAACTAACCGCAAAATATGGTATCAAAATCTACTGCTTTATCATAGTTTATCTCTTGAACGGTATGTTGTACAAGTTTCATTTTGGTCTCATTAGATTTGTTAAAAACAAGTGAAAAATATCAGCAGTCATTTCTGGTTGTATGACAAGTAGTTTATAATTTTATATTTTGTAGTATGGACTCTACAGTCTAAAAAATTATAAAATTAATTAGACGTGAATTAAAAAATTTAAAAAAATTCCATGTATTTTTTAGATTGTTGTAAGATTAAAAAAATTTGTCAGACCATTTAAAATGACTACACATTTTTAAACACATTGTTTCAGAGCTTATAAGAATCTTGCCTTGGAGAGGTGTGCCTAAAGCTAAAATCCCCCCGTCACAGCAGACCTGCGTACTCAGCGAATTTCCATAGGATTTATTTTGTATATGTGAGCATTCAACTTATTTGAAGGAAAGTATTGTTTGAATACGTTAAGTAAATAATATACTAAAAAACGTATATTTAATCAATCATGAGCTTTAAACATGAGGAAAATTAACAAAGAGACCACATTGGTTTTCATTATTACTATACACTTTTTGTATTTTATATAATTCTTAGTCTTTTAATTTTTAATAACTGTAATCTTGTTATAGTATGTAAATGTCAACAAACATATAATCAATTGATTAAAAACACTCGAAACAAACTAATGACTTAATCTCATGAAAAAATTTAATTCAATCATATGGTCAGTTCTACAGTACTTAATTAAAACATCCCTGTTACAACAGACCTACATCTCCAGCCAATTTCAATAAAACATATTATCAATCCTCATCATTGTAAACATACCATATTAGGGGTGGGCGAGTAGTGGATTTTGAAGTCGAGTCAAGTCGAGTCGAGTATTAAGCCAAAAACTCGAGTATCGAGTCGAGTAGTTGTTTGTGAAAAGTAATGAAATTTTAATTTTTTCAACTAAAATCTTTCTTCAATTTTACTTATAAAATTGGTCTACTTTATTTAAGCTTATGTTTTTATATATTTCTTGGAAAAATAAAACTCTGATATTGTAATACATTGCATAAACCCTACTTTTAAATGAATAAGTTGACTATGCTAAAAAATCACTCAAAATAACAAATCAGTTAATGTAACAAGATCACAAAATAAATTTATGTAGCATATGCATAGTTGTAAAATTTAAGCAGTAATAAGATTTAATTAATAGCCTACTATTTAAACAATAAAAAACAGTTTTATATTTTACCTAAAAATAATTGTTGGCCCTAATTAAAACCTTAGCAGAGAAATTGTGGAAGAAAGAACTAAAAACATCAGGGAGGAGATCTATGCCAAGTTATTAGTTTACTTCTCTAAACCCAACCCCGCCCCCTTGCCTGACTGCTGAACTATTGTTTTTGACATCCAATCACTTGAGCATGAATGACACATCTGCGACCTGATAAGAATAAGATATCCCCCAATACAAAAATTATAAAACCTTAACTAATTGTTTTATGAAGTCCACAATTTTCTTCTCATTTTTACAAATCAAATGAGACAGAAATGAAGGCTGAGTATCATTTCAAAGATAAAATATAATTACAAATTTGAAGTAGGTCAGAGCTAAATATAGCGGCTGTAAGTTTTCAATTTCCGAATTCAGAGACATCTCTCAGAATCTGGTATTTCTAGATATCTGTCAAAATCCATTCTTCTATGAGTTAATGTAATATTTTCGAGGTTACTGTTATGAAAAACTCGTGGACGGCTGCGAAAATCGATAGTGCATTTCTATCGGTCGCGGCTAAACGCGGATGTAGCTTTTAAAAACTCGCGATCTGCCGCGAAATACGATCGCGCTTATTTGCGGATCGCCGAAAATTAGCAAATGTAGCATTGCTAAAGTCGCGGTCGGCCGAGAAATACGAGCGTGCGTATTTGCCGATCGCCAAAAATCGGCAAATGTAGCCTTGAAAAGTCGCGTTCAGCCGTGAAAAACGATCGGGTGTATTTGCCGATTGTAAATAAACGAAATGAAACTTTGCTAAACTAGCGATCGGCCGTAAAAGTCAGTTGCGCGTATTTGCCGGCCACAAATGATCAGAAAAATGCTGCTTTATTGTGAAACTAGCGAGGAGCTGCGATAACAATTTGCTGATTGCGGATAAACGGCAGATGTAGCTTTGCGTAACTTGTGATCGTCTGTAAAATTTGATCACACAAACGTAAATCGCACGTAAATTCGGCCGCCGCGTAACCGGCGGGAGTAACTAACTACTCGACTTGTTTTAGTCGAGTAGTTGGAACTACTCGACTCGACCTCGAGTAGTAGCAACTACTCGAGTAATTACTCGACTGTCGAGTACTCGCCCACCCCTATACCATATATTATGCTACATTTTCAGGCATTTTAGACTAAGACATCCCCCTTCCAAATGCTCATACTTTCTTTATTTAATTTAAAAATAATTTGTATTTTTTGATATAGTATATATTTTCTGCAAAATCTTGATCAATGAACTCTAACTATTCAAAATAAACACAAATAAAATATTCATCACCTGAAAATTTAATCATATGTTCAGAAATGTATTTTTAAAAATATCTTAAATCAAGGTGACTATACTTTTTGGAGGGAAAAATTAAAAATACGGGGTATGTTTGGAAAGTAAGTTCCGTTTTGGAGTAATGAAATTCTCAATGCGTTTACAACATTTTTGTTATGTACATCTCAAGGAGCATATCTTAAACTACTTTTCCACATAGTTCCCACAAATATTTAGGCATTGCAATATCTAGGGAGAAGCTTTTCAATTCGTACTGAAAAGAATCCTGCTGCCTGTGCACGCAGCCACCCGCTGACGCCGTCATTAAGTTCATCGTCATTCACAAACTGTCAAAGGTTACAATGTTGTACAGAAGAGTTCGTGAAATCTGTGGGAAACACTCAGAGAGATCAGTAATTTTTAATTTCCTTTTTTCTCGAACTGTGTCATTGATTTTGGTAACGAGATCGTCAGTAACGACAGATGGTTGGCCGCTCCTCTCTTCATCGTGGACATTAGTGCGACCATCTTTGAAGTTCGGGAAAAAAGGAAATTCAAAATTACTGATCCCTCTGAGTGTTTCCCACAAATTCCACGAACTCTTCAGTACACCATTGTAACCTTTCTCGGTTTGTGAATGACAATGAAGTTAAAGATGGCGTCAGCGGGTGGCTGCGTGCACAGGCGGCAGAATTCTTTTCAGTACGAATTAAAAAGCTTCTCCCTAGATATGACAAGTGCCTAGATATTGTGGGAACTATGAAGAAAAGTAGTTTACGCTCTTTAAGATGTATATAATAATAATGTTGCAAATGCATTGAGGATTTTTTATTCCCAAACGGAACTTACTTTCCGAACATACCTCGTAATATTGGACAACGTACTGTGTTTAGCACATCCAATATTATCCAATATCTAAGCAACGGATTGAAGTAGAATAATAATTCAAAGTGCTAAATTGTTTTTTTTAAGCTGAATTCAATTTTGACAATTAAATTGAAAAATAATTAGTAAAAAGGTGTTAAATCTTGAAAATAAATTTTATTTTGTCAAAAAAACCTTCTTAGTGTAAACCAATCTTGCTGGTTTTCGAACTCGAAGTCATGGACGCTTTACTTGTTTGTTCCAAATTTCATCAAGATCGGACCTTTTTTACAAAAGTTATCGCGCCTACAGACTGATATATATACCTATATATATGTATATGAAAGTGAACAAACGGTGTTTTTCGGGTCTAGGGACCTCAAAATGAAAAGTTATGGTGGTCCCGCGCTTAAGTCTCACCATGCCGCCTATGGTAATAGCTACTTCCCTACAGGGGGAAATTCGCTAAAAGGAAATACACAACAGATTTGTACAAACCTGTAGACCTACTATTAAAAGAAAGGACAAAAGAGGCAAACTGTTGATTTACCTGGTCATGTGCAGTTAAGTGGGTCTCCTAAAATGTTATTAAATCAGGAATGGTAAAAGAAAATGCATTACACTGAAGATGACAGCTCTTGCACAATGTTGACGCCTTGACCACCGAGCCAGCTACAGTGAGGGTGCGATCGCGGGTAGTGTTAACATCCCGCTGTCGACAGTGGACCTGGCGAGCGACAGCAACATCAGCCTCGCCGTGCCCGAGAGTCCGGAGCTCAGCCTGCTGTGCAGCAACAAGGGCAAGATCATCGTGGTGGGGGGCGACACCCAGGCCGACGCCACCAAGGTAATGTGCTGCTGTGTAATCTTGAGCTCAGCCTGCTGTGATGGGGGGGGGGCACCCAGGCCAACACCATCAAGGTAATGTGCTGCTGTGTAATCTTGAGCTCAGCGTGCTGTGATGGGGGGGGGACACCCAGGCCGACGCCACCAAGGTAATGTGCTGCTGTGTAATCTTGAGCTCAGCCTGCTGTGATTGGGGGCGACACCCAGGCCGACGCCACCAAGGTAATGTGCTCGCTTTGTAATCTTGAGCTCAGCCTGCTGTGATGGGGGGGGACACCCAGGCCGACGCCACCAAGGTAATGTGCTCGCTTTGTAATCTTGAGCTCAGCCTGCTGTGATGGGGGGGGACACCCAGGCTGACGCCACCAAGGTAATGTGCTCGCTTTGTAATCTTGAGCTCAGCCTGCTGTTGTGGGGGGCGACACCCAGGCCGACGCCACCAAGGTAATGTGCTCGCTTTGTAATCTTGAGTTCAGCCTGCTGTTGTGGGGGGCGACACCCAGGCCGACGCCACCAAGGTAATGTGCTCGCTTTGTAATCTTGAGCTCAGCCTGCTGTGATGGGGGGGGGGGGACACCCAGGCCGACGCCACCAAGGTAATGTGCTTCTATGTAATCTTGAGCTCAGCCTGCTGTTGTGGGGGGCGACACCCAGGCCTACGCCACCAAGGTAATGTGCTCGGTAATCAGTAATCAGTTATTGTACTGAAAAATGCTTGAGCCAGCATTTACAGCCAAAAAAGTTGGCATTGATTAAATTTTTACCAAAATTTCCTCCAGACCTAAAAATTGTATAACTTTTGAATGGTTGTAGCTTTGAAAACAAAGGCATATCGAGTTTATTTAAATCTCTAAGAGAAGATTTGTAATAATAAAATGTATGCTATTGATTTGCATTAGCAAGTTAAAATAAGCGCTCTTGATTTAAAATAAGTTGGTTGAAAATGACACAGACTTACTGAACCTGTGTTTTACCATTGCCTTCTGTTCGCATAGACCTAGTTTGTACTTTGTCACCAAGCGATAATCCTTGCTAAAATCGGTCTCAGTTACGCAGTTACAGTTACTGGTCTACACAAAAAATGGTCTTACTCACTATACACTTAAAGTATAAACAGTTTGGCCTGTGTCAAAAACATATAGATATATATATACAAACATACATACATACATACATACAAACATATAGATAAATATACTGTGAGGTGCATCCTGTATTGCAGGCTTCATAGACATGGTGTATAAAAGTAAATAACCAGAACAAATGGAAGGCATCATGCCAGGTGCTGTTTAGGTTTTGTTTCGTCAAGTCACTTCTGTGACTGAAGCAGCTAATGTTGATGGTGATCTTAAAAGGGTGCAATGGGTATACCAACAGGTTAAATTGAGGAGCTGAGAGACAGACATTTTTTTCTGTCAAAAAAAAAACATGTTAGAATAACTGTCATATAACTTTAAAAAACATATTTAAAAGCTGTTATGAAAATTATTTTTGTACATAACCTTGTTAATTTTCATTGCAGTTCTCCAGATTGCTGTTCAACAGTGGGTTTCCCCGAGTCTGCTGCCTCCACAGAGGAATGTCTGTTTTGAAAAACACCCAACTCATGACTCCGAGCATGACATAAATCTGTTTATATACCTTTAACAATCATCTTTGTTGATAAGGATACTAATCATAATATGTTTTGTGATATAATCTATGTTATTTATTTAAGCTAGAAAAATCTGTAAATAATGTACAGTACATTTTATATCAGTTATATATAATTAGGTAAAGGTATATTTATTTAAAAATATTAAAGCACTACAGGAGTAATATGTTAAATGTTATATGTTCGTTTAAGTAAGAATGTACACAGTGAAATATATTTACATTTTTAATCATGCGTAGATATGTGTATATAAAATTATTTTCAACCAAAAATTTGATGATCTTTTCTTTGTTCCAAAATGTGTTTCCGCCCAAAAATTTCCACTGCCATGTTTGGAAAGTTTTCCCCGTAAAACTAATTATAGGTCTATTGTTATTAGCAAAGAATTAAATCCAACCAAGAACTGCCTTAGTCTTTTTCACACCATAATGATCGATTTGAAAAGATCTTAGTACACATAATATTACAGTTTTAGTAATGAAATGGCAAATTTTTATTGTATCCCACAAAGATACAATGAGGTTTTTACTTCAACGTTTATAGGATTAAATTGCCGCTCACTTTTAATAAATAAAAAAAGAGATTCAACGGTATTCACTCATCTACAATATTAAAGTTCATCTGAATAGAAATGCACAACGATCAGAGTTTAGAGGCTATTTACACAGAATGCTTCCAAAATAGATGCAAGTTATCATAAACTGTGCAATAGCGTGTGTTTGATCCACAATCGACCGAAATAGCTCGTTGGATGATTCATTGAAAACATCAACTGGCCAATGGAAAAGTTTATGTGTTGGGCATGTTCATGTAATTCTAAGGCGATAAAGTTTACAACTGCATTCTATTGTCAAATCACAATGCCCACCATATTTATAAAATCTGTGAATTGTTTTGCAAGTTACATTTACAATTTTATTTTTCAGTTTGCCCTCATTGGGATATTCAATTTAGGAAAATTTTTAATTAGGAATTAGGGATTTTCAGTTAGCATTGAAATGATCCTAAAAATCTAGAGGCTCACATCTAATTTAGTGTATTTCTAGCTAGTTATTATTATATTGAACTTGATCAAGAGTTTTTCTGATTTTCGTATTGTGTCCTATTTGGCTTTTTATCCACAATAGTTTATTAATCTCTGTGAAATGCTTTAATTTAAACTCACAGATCATGTTAAAAATAAATTTACAAGTTTCTTAAGAATCTTCTTGGGCAATTTATTAGGTTCGGTTGAAAAACTAGTTCATGAAACCGGCTTCTCAGAGTGTTCTGGTTGTTTTTATTCTTAGACTCTACAGTGGGACATTTTTAGCTTTGCCGTTTGTTGGGCCAAGTTTGGAGAGGCCAACTGTAGAAGATGCTAGGGGTGGGAGACATTAACTAAAACTTCTGCTGATATTATTTTATTCTGAGTGGGTGTTAAATGTTCTGAGTTTTAAATATTTTGGAATTTGGAAATTTGATGGTTACCGGTTGTAGTAAGAACTTTAGTCTCTTACATTCGTCTATTGAAGTCTCCTCTTCAGAGGTTCAAAAATAATTTGAGAAAAAAAATTACTGTTGGTGCAATTTATTTTGAGCTATGACCTACTCTGATGCCAGACCTGTCAAACATTGTATATTTTAAATGATTTGGGGAAAAAACAATGTAAAAATTAATTTCAACAAACATCAACTTTGTTTGTTTACAATTTACAGAAAAGATATAAATAGACAGCTGTTAGAAAATGTTCAGGCTAGTATGACTTTAGGGTTCAGCTGTGGTGTTTTGATATCTTTCACTCCACTCCAACTGACTCAGGTGTAAATGGTTCCCACAGCTCAAGATAAAACACACAAGTTGAAATCCAAAAGTGTTTAAAAAAAGAAAGATATTGAATAAAAAGTAAATAAAATATGGCAGTGATCACCAATTACATTTTATGAAGGTCCATACCAAATTTTTATAAAACTGTCACGGGCCGGACCCTAATTGTCAGTGGTGCACCCAGGATTTTTTCATGGGAGGGCTTGACCCACCGGGGGGCACCCCCCAGTTGAGGGGGGTCCGGGGGCTCTCCCCCGGAAAATTTTTCAAGATTTCACTTTAATTGGTGTGATTTTAGCCTATTTGTGCATGTTATTTGTAACATTTCTTTCCACCCAAAATACCACATAAAAGTTTGAATAGAGAAGTAAGTGTCTCTATTGTTTAGGCTTAATAAAAAATAACAACATTACAAATACAGTTTGTGAATTCGACCTCGAGGTCTGTAAAAAATTAGGTGGCGAAATATGGTAATGCTTTTTTAACTACACTACTGTGAAATGACCTGTTTTGTTACGTTTTTATCACCTGCAAATATTCATCATTGCATTGTTTACTGCGCAAAAACCATGTTTACTATGAAAAAGAACTGTTTACTTTTTTCTTTTTTCTTTACCAAACAAACAAATATTAGTTATTGCTTCATCAGCTGTGAAGCGAAAAGATCATTCAAAACATGAGTGAAAGTGATTTGCATATTCTCGACCATATGAAGTGCTCGATAAATCTTGTCTTAAATATATGGTCTCAAATATGCTATGACTCACTTTTACCTCATTATGAAACATACTATTTCTGGGGATTCTACAGTTGTGGAAGTACATCCAATAAAAGAGTAAACAACAGGTCATTGTCATTGAAGTACTTTGCAGCCTGAATTTTTACTGAAACTGAGCAACGAGATAGAAAAACATTTCATTAAAAGAACAAGGAGAAATATTAAAAGTACAAAAGAGGGGGCCACTAATTTAAAAAGAATTTTATTGTCAATATGTCCAATATGTAATTAAATATTGAGAGCAGTAAATGTGTGATATGTAAAAAAATAAGTATAGGATCGCTTTGAATGTAAAATTCAAAAAGTAGAAGTATTTTTAATTTTGGCAGAAATGTTCAATCTTTCCAGAACTTTCAGTTGGAAACACCTTTTAAAAATAAGTTTTAATTAGTGTTTTTCTAAATCTCTTAACAGGTTTTAACTCTCACTCCAAATTAATTTTATCTGGCAAATGTTTCGTTCTTGGATACGGTACCTGTGAGTTTGTTTAACTATCTGGCTTACATTAGTTAAATGTAATTGCGGAACATTTTCAAAATATTTCGGAACCAGCAAATTAGCAAGATAAATAACAGATGCTATGAGTCAGTCATATCCAATTTTACTGAAATGCTCAAAATTTTCTTTTATATAGCATGATTAAATCCATTTTGTAGATCGGGGAGACAATATCATAGTTTAATTGATATAAATATTCTATTTAAGCCAAAGCGAAAAACATTGCCTACACATGGTTTAATGGCCTATTAGTGGAAGTAACATTTTTATCAGCCATCTTCATTTTGGCTTAACCTTAGGTTTCTCAGAACATAACATGATGTTAGTTTTGTTTTAGGAAGCATGTATTTTATCAGGTTGTTATTAATATTTATATTATTATTATGTTTGGTATTAACCTAGTATACAAAAGCAGTATTTAAGTAGAGTCCTACTACTCTGAACAAATTGGGACCCCTATTCGGTTTAGCGGTAAGATGAGCATAAATGGGTTACAAATACAACTAATGCCTATTAAGAACACCAAAGTTGACTTTTCATAAAAAGCTATAGAAAACGTTTTGATTTTCATTTTGGGCTGATATACCAAAGTGCAATTGTCGTATAAGGCAGAGCTATAAGAAAGATCATCATTTTGAAAGCATACCGATTGTTATTTCTGGCCAAGATGAAAAAGGATAAGGATTGCCATTTGTCGTCGTGATTACGTGGTGTCATCTACAGTTTCACACTCTGTATATGCTTTGTGATCGTCACTTATAGCTGCAATTATATGGCATATCATTGCCAATATTACACCTGATTAATGCTTCGTGATCACCAATTGTGGCAGTGGTTACGCAGTGAAATTGCCAATATATGCTTAGTAACTCTCATTTACAGCCATAACACAGAATGACTGCTGAGCAATAGTCATTAATCAGCAATTGCAATTGATTTATTTGAGCTTTTTGATCAATACCTCCAAAATAATGGTTAGTATGGTCCCACTACTTTCAGAATAGTGGGACTCAAGTCACTACAAGTCAGTTTTTGCAGAATGAGTTTGCAAAAACTGGAATTCGTCTACTACAATTATGAATTGAAGGTACTCTTGAAGATAAAATACTGTGTAACAGTTTATTTACAGCTAGAGTCCATTCAAAATTAATAGGCGGTCGGAAAAGGGGAAATAAATGGTTTTGTTTATTTCCCCCTCCACTACCAACTCTCCCCGTTAATCATCTGCTTGATTCAAATTCTGTATCGGATGTCAATGTTTTGTTTACATCAAAGCGTTGTCGATTATTATTGTTTTTGTTGTGTTTAACCTTTTTTGCAAAAACAGTTACATGCTACAGCGTTGTTTTTACTGTATATATTATTGTTTTCTTGACGAAGAAAACTTAACATTATAAGTCAGACAAAGTAACATTTTTAATGTTTACAAATGCTTTAAAAACATTGATACAAATGTGCCGACTTATAAAGTGTGGGGAGTGTTCCACCAAACGCAAAATGTGACTGCTGAGGCTTGCCGTGTTCCTCTCCGAACTGTACAAGAGTGACGGGAGAAGGAAAGAAGACTCAAGATATCGATGCTGAAATAAGTGATATGGCAGGGGTGCCCAGCCCCCCCAAGGGCAATGGCGCATGCCCCCCCCCCCAAACCAAGCCTAATGCCCCCCCAAAGCTTGACAACCACCCCCCCACCCTTTAATTTCTAACATTAGTTAGTGTGTCAATAATAAAAACTAAAACCTTACATCCTTCCCTATCAAAGGGTATTATTGCGTTTTATTTACCAAACTCTTAAAAACACAATTAATTACTAAGTATCAAGTAATAATGTGATAAAGCATACAATAATAAAGCATACCAGCATAGGTAATAAAGTGATATCACTTCAATATATAAAACACATTTATTTAAAAGTAAGTCTAGTTCCAATAGCATGAATCAAAAAGTCACTAATATGTTGCCAGTAAATGAAAATAGAATGAAGTACTTTTTACAGTACGCGATACTATAGCCAACGATACAAATAAGCAGTGTTGTAATAGTATATTTCGCAACAAGGGCCGAAAATGAGATTTTGCAGGCTCGATGTCGTGTTTCAAATTCGAGACGATGTCGAGACGGAGTCACTATTTTTCACCACATTACACAATGAAATATGCTCTATATAACATTTGAAATCTGATTATTTATTTGAGACACTTGAAATCAAAACTCTGAGGGCACGAGCGGTGATACAATTTCTTTGTCATGGTTTAAACAAACAAAGCTGAGCTATGAAAATCATAAGATCACAACTATCCTGTCTTTTGGAACCTATTAAGTGCTCTATAATTATGATGTTCTCACGTTGATTCAAGTAAATAAACAATCAGCTGACGAAAGTTTTTGGTCCTCTGGCGGAAAAAGCTGATTTCGGCTACCAAATAAAGTTAGTAAAACAGGTAATTACGTCGTAGTGTGGCGAAAAATCTTTTACAACCTATGAGTATTTTTAATTTTCGCAGTTTAGTGATGCATTAATTTAACATGGTTTCCATAATGATGAGGCGTTATTGTTCTTACAATAACCAGAAATATTTGTTTTTTTTATTTATTAAATTACGAAATGAATGAACATAATATGTGGTACATACAATGAATGAATGAACATGTCTATAAATATAATAAAATATTGGGATTTTACATCATTAAACACTGAAACAGTGGTATTGAAATGGCACAATTCTCGCAGGCAGGTTCAAAAACATATTGGATGCGTGTTGATTAAAAAACATCTTGGTCTTGGGAGCTGGTAGACGAATGAGGAACGTCAACGTCAAGTGTGCTTGTTGATTGACTTGGGTCTGGAACGTACTTTTCCATGGTTCGTTGTCGATTTTAATTTCAATCCTCAAATACTAGACTACTAGACTAGGTTGGGAGGCCTATACTGTTCATTCAACAAAACACACATAAAACCACTCCGTGGTATGCCACAGATAAAAAAAATACAGAATACAATTCAGTTTCTGTATATCTAACTAGCTAAAATTAATATCCAACCACGATATCACAACACAATGTGAACTTGTAATCACCATTCACTTCTCTGAGTAATTAATTGTACTATTCGTAAAACTGCCTCACCGCAGTCCAAGCAGGCACACCAACCGTGCTTCATACGACAGGCGATTTACTGTTGCTATAGTCTTATCTCAAACGGCCAGTGTTGCATTACACAGGATTTGGCATTTGACCCGCCAACTCCATTAATAATCCTCACTTTTACCTGGTTTTTCGGCACTAATCCCTGCAAAATCGGCCCAGGTACCAAAATCCGAGTAGTTAGCCGAAAAACCACGTAATGACTTTAAATTAACCAAAACCGGATGCTTTCCTAAACTTTCTGGGTAAGGAGAGAAATATTACATTAATAAACTGCGCACTATATATTGTAATTTTCCCTTATTCGCTGGTTTAAAATTCCTCACAAAAAAATAAAATTCCGCCCGAAACATCATGCCCCCCCAAAGATTTTGATGGCGCAATTTGCGCCATGCCCCCCCCTTCTGGGCACCCCTGTGATATGGCACTCTTGTCATTTCAGACTAATTTATATAGTTTTCCTCTCTTCAAAGAAAAAATGTCACAAGAAGTGGATCATCTTGACCAGTTTGACAAGGACATAGTGCTACGGGCTATTTTGGAGTTTTATTGGGGCGGGGCATTTTGGACTTGTAAAAATTAAAATAAGTAGAATATATTGGCTTTGGTGGAAGCATATGTTCCCACTGGAACAATTCGAATTCCACTACAAAAAATGTAAAGGGGAGGTAAAGGGGGATAAACCCCTCAAAAATGGGGTTTACGAGTTTTTTTACATAAAGAAATTAAAGTAATCTAATTTTAGTTTACTTTAATCAATTCAGCTCGAAAAAACAAACAATGTAGTATGTTCAATCATTGCTCTATGCCCATTATTTTCCGAGATATTGAAAATGGTAAGGACAGTACGTTGTCTCAATATGTTAACCTTATGTAAAATAAGTAAAATTCTATCTCTCGCTTATTTCTCAACATATACCAATAAAACTTGGTATAAGGCTTCTTCTTGTTCAGATCTACTATACATTGAATAAAAACCACCCAGTTTTAACATACTTGTTGCAGCAAACCTGCATACTCATTCCCCATGTTATTCTTATGGGGAATACAGAAACATGTCAAAACTTGCTATGTTGGATTGACATATGTTCTTTTGCACTTGAAATTCGCTGAGTATGCAGGTCTGCTGCAACGGGGGTATTTTAATAACCTCATTTAGATGTTTATTGGTCCATTTAAACAGATTATTATATTTTTTCGACCTTTCCTCATGTAAAATTCTAGTTTGTTCAAGTGTAAAAGATTCTGAAACTATTTATGCTGTACTGTAATTCTTAAATAATTTAATTGAGATAGTTTTGTAAATACATTTTCGACACTAAGTTACTCATGTTTAGTTACCTTATTTATCCTATTGAAGGTTCTGACCTTTAACGGAAATATTTAGTCCTGATAATGCTTTGCAAAATATAATTTGAATTTTGAATATTATAAGATTCCTTGCAACATAATGTTGTCTATGTATAAGTTTGGTATCCAAGGATATGAAGATATTTTGTAAAAATAAAACCAAGTGATGTACACATTTAAATGAATGAATGCATATTTGCAAACTATGAATTGCGTACGGGCTCTAAAAAAGTTTCAAAACATCATAAACAATCAAAAGGGCCTGATTATTTTCACTGACGATTAAAAAAATAGTAGAGGTCATAACTAAATAAAATATTGATTGATATGAGGCATTTCACACTTACTGTGTTTTATATTTTCAACACCTAAAAAGTGCCGTTTGTCATTCCAAATAAAACGTTAACAATTAGGCTGATATTTACCTAGAACTTGCTTTGATAATCAAAAATGCCCTCAGTTAATTCATTCCAAACCTAGTAAATCATGGCATATTTTAGTGCAGGTTTAGGTAGTTGGAATTTCCACTTGCCTAAACAACATATAATTCAGTGCATTACTTCATTACTTTTTAGCGTGGCAGAAACTAGACATAAGATGCTGGCCTAAAAATCCAGCTATTGCATTTAATTTGGCGGAATTTCAACACATTCCCAAAATTTGTTATTCTTTTAGTTTAATTTGAATTAGTTTCATAATAATTATCGTAAACATTAAACAGTTTCGGAAATTTTAATGACACATTTGTCTCGTATGAATCAAAACCTCTGACAAATCTGACGATTATTTATGTTATTCTGCTGCCTGCCGACTTGCAGATGAAAATGACAGCTACGTGTTGACAAGAAAGGAAAAGAGGAAAGTAGGGGTAACATATAAGACCTGTGGGGGTAGTTGTTAATAATTCGACCGCCTATTATTTTTAATGGACTCTAATAATGCTGGTATAATTATACCTTGATTATAAAATTTTGGATTGGTTGCTCATTCTTTAAAAAGTGGTTGATATTTTTCAGTGGAATCTTAGTAGTGAATGTATGCATTTTTAATTTAATGTCATCTATTTTTAAAGCTTACCCAACCCAAGAACAATTAAGAAACTCAATGCTCACTCCTAAATTTATCATTTTATTAAAAGCTCTTTGTTCAAGAAAATCAACTCCAACTCCCAGAAAAACCGCTATCAAACATAAACATTAAAGAAGAGTTTTTCTCCTCGCTTGAGTCAAAGCGGAAACAGCTGGAGTGTTTCAAAATAAATGACCCGTCGGAAACGAGACTCGACAGTTGGATCCGGAATTCCTCATTTATTTAGACGGATGTCAAATGCAAAACTTTGCTCTGACTTAGTACCAGCAGAGTTAGGGTGGGGTTCTGCAGCGCTCCTGTGCTTCATATCACAAGAAAGATGTCTTTGGAGCGGGCTGTTAGAAATAAGGTAAGTGTAAATTGAATGTTTCACCAAATTAGTCTTGCACATGGCTTAGCTCGAGGAGGATCAGGATACCCGTAGCACACATTTAGGGCGAATATTTTATAAATACATTATTTATTTTTATCTTTAGCGCCTGGTTACAAAATACAGCAGAAAGCAATGTCAGTGAATCATTTTAGAAATTGGTGTTATTTGCTACTGTGCAAATAGATTTTAAATATCATGACCCTTTAAATTATTGCCAACTGCTCATTCCAAAATTGGCTTTGTATATCAGTTATAATACTACGGTTTTTCAATAAAATTTAGACAAGGCAAATTGTGATACAAAAATGCAAAAAAATTACATCAATCTAAACTTTATAACGTTGTAATCGAGTTTTTTTAACTGGCTTTATAGATATTTGCCACCTTGAGTGTTAAGAATAACAGTGAAAGCAAATAAGTTTTGAAAGTATAATTATTTGCATTGCACAAGGACATTAAATTACTAAGGCTGTTATGATCTCACTTATTTATATAATGTTTACATTTTCATTGCCCTGCCCCTAGCCTATAAACAGTGTGATCTACTTAACTATACTACTAGCATTAGCACCTTCAAAACTAATAGATTTATAAAAAAACTTCAAACTTATTTTTTATGAAAATTGAAAATATCATTTCTATTTTTGTAAATAGCTGTCATATTCCAATATGGTGGACAACTTTTAATTTTTTTTTATTGAATACTCTGTATTTTATGGTGTTTTGATTCAATTATTGACTTTATAGCTCCAAAACTTGAGCTTTATTACCTCTAGCTTTAGCTTTATTGAATTTTAGCTTTATTAAAAGGAGGCTGCTCATGCTTATTGACTTCTGAAGCTAGAAATTGAGCACTCGTGAAATTAGTTCATCACTCGCTAATCCGGATTGCCTCAGGATTGTGATTTCATGTAAAGATTTTTACCACTGAAATAGAAGATTTTTGCTTCTACCGGGCTAAAATATGGTTTAAGGTTAAAAAATAGATTTTATTTTAATCCATCAAAACTAGGAGTGCAAAAGAGAAAATTAAAAAATTATTTTTAATTTCCTTAAAACAAAGATTCACCACCAGAATGTGCTGATTTTTATACCATACGATCACATGTTTCGCTTCAAAATTTGACATTGCTTGAATCATATTTTTTTCTTTATAATCAATGATCCTATGCTGGAAGGTGGTTTGACTTTTCCTTTTATCTCAGATTGATGAGGTGATGCTTTGATGGAAATTGACTGGCTAATTGAGGTTTTTCACATCAAATTTATTATACTAATTCACTTTTTTCTATGAATCAACTCTCTAAAATTAGAACTTACACTAATAAGTTAATATTGCGAAATGTGTTGCTCGATGGGTAAGAATTGAAGTCAATAGCATACGGTAGCAGTAATAGAAAAAGTCCATTTTTTTAAAGTGTTTATGTTATCAATTTTGTAATAACGGAATAATTACAATAAGTAATTTTGTCAATAAGGAATCCAATCCCAGGATCCCACATGATTTTAAAACATATTCAATCCAGGGATTCTCAGGCTCAATCCCAGGATTTTTGGGATTATAAAATTTATACAGTAGCCGCCCTATAATTCGGCCACCTCGGGACCGGACCACCGGCCGGACTACAAAATGGTCGGACTATCCGGATGTACTAACAAAATGTAAAATAACCCTATTAAATTCATTACCTGTGCTTAAAAATCAACCAAACACGTTATTTACACATATTTACAGTGCTTAATTACCAAAGAAAATATTTTGACGTCTCTTATGTTGAACTGTCGTATTGCGTCTCTCGTAGATAGGTATGTTGTTACCGATAACGTACTGAGGATATGAGGTGAGTAGAAAAACTCATTATGTACTGTAAAAACACATTAGAAATGTATTTGATCTAATTAATTTACAAGTATAACTTGAATCATAACCTATAGACTACAAATTAAAAGAAACCTGTTATTTTCTTTTGTTATGCAAATGAAATCCCAGATCAAATCTTACTGTACAGTCCTTATATTGAAAGGATAACAACATCGTTTGTTAGTTGAGGTTAAATGTGTCCATCAATTAATTATTACAAGCTTGCCCGTAAACTAAATTGACATTAATAGTTTACTTCTACGGCCGGAAACTAAACATTCAGGATAAATCCTGTCGAATGTCATTCCCTACCGCGGTGCAGCGTAGTGATATGACGGATGAGTCTCCATCCTAGGGCCAGCCGGACCATCCGGCGGCCGATCCAACCGAAGCCGAACTAGAGGGCGTCTACTGTATGTGGAGTCAATGTTGATTAAGTTCCCATAAGTTAAAACATTTCTAAAAGAACCTAGTTAGATGACATTTATGCCCAAAAAGTCATGGTTTGATGTGGTATGCAGTCTTACGTCATCTATATAAGTGGTTTTCAGTTAATATTTCCAAGCCTCAAAAAAAAATTGAAAAAAAATATATATAATAATGTTTTAAAATAAATGTAAAACTTTTTCCCGCACGTGCCTTGCAGGCACATGGGGTTTTGTAATCTGCATGTATTTCAAAAAATAAATATGTTTTGAATTTGAATTGGAATTTGAAAGTCTTAAAAAGTTCAATAAGATTTTAATTTGTTTCTGAAAAATTATATTAAAATTGCCATTAAGTTTCATTTCAATGCTCTTATGATTATGTAAATTATTTTTGTTATGGATTTTCTTAAATTTTTCTGTACATCTTTCCCAATGAAATTTTACTTCTAGGTCTGATATTATTGTCCAAGTAAATAAATCTATTAATATTTTGTGTTCAACTTTCTTTAACTTATGTTTAAGTAAATATGTTTATGGTTCTTTTGCAAATTTTATTGTAAGTACCAGGAGACTAAGCTTTGCTTGAATAAAATAAAAACAACCTGAATATATGAATCAGCTATTTTGGTTAACATTGTTCATAATAATAAACACTTCTAAGGGCTATAGGGAGGAAATCAGATTTTTTTCCAGAATTGTGACCGGCACCAATAGATTCCTCAAGGCTGAAACCCCCATTTAAAAAGATATAGTTAAAAATCCATGGAAAAAAATAATGTACCTGTACAAACAATACTTTTTTTACAGTTTAGGAATACCTTATCATGTTTTCCAGTTTGACCTGACATCTATTATTCAGTGTTTCCTGTGGCCTCATCATATTGATCATTATTGTCAATTCAATAACTTTGTTTTTTTTCTTAATTTGAAAAGAATCAAAAGTTTACAACTTAAAACTAACTGTAAAACTGATTCATGCATTGCACCATATTACAATTAATCATGGATGTAATCAATTATACATCCAAGCTTTTTTTTAATATCGCCAAATATTATGATGGTTCAATTCCGAGATTGGTCTCGGGATCCTGGGATCAACATTTTCAGTTCTACAATCTGGGATAGAAAATATCGGCCGGCATTTGATTCCCTGACTGGTTATAAAATATGTAGACCTCAAAATGGCATCTATTGCACCACCAGTGCCCTCATATGAACTGTAATCTGTTGAGTAGGTTATATAAATTTAATTTTTAGTTTTAAATCCACTTTAATTTTGTCTTGGATGTAAGCTTGCAGCAAATAAAGCATCGTTTCCTGTGGGATGCTTAAGGAAATGAGATGAAGCGTGGTGTGGACGTGGACTGAGGCTGGCGTTCATCCAAGTGTCCAACCTTCGCACCATGAACATCTGTCCCTCGTCTGATCTGTGTTTTCAAACACTTTCTGCCAACATTTACAGCCTGCCATTAAAATTTATTAGGACCTGTACTGTAAAAGATGGAATGAACCAAAAAGTCTTGATTAGCACAGTAAGCTTGGTTCAAATCATTTTTTTTTAATTGAATACGTTTTTACTCTTCAAACTGTATGTTCTACTTTGGACCACAATGGAAATTACTTTTGTTTTGCTTTGAGATGCATATTCCGCCTTAAAATTTATTTTACAGATTAATTATTTTTATTCTGTAAAAGAAATTCCAGAATAAATTTATGAATCATCAAAAAAAATTTGTGAGGGTAATACAACTAACTACATTATCAGTTCTTACACAATAATTTTATACATAAAATTTTTAAATTCATTAGTTTTGGTTTTAAATACAGATACATGCATGAGCGTGACAGCATGAGCTGAAAGGGTGATTTTTAACTTAGGAGGGAGAAGCAAACTAGGAAAGCTTATCACTCATAAGGTCAGAGTCTTTTAAGTAAAAGTAGCCAATAAACCTATAATAAAAGCTTGGTTATTCTGTATTTAACAATATGACGATGATTACAGATCCTTAACAAACGCAATCAGGAACAGGAGAAACAGGCATTGGAGTGGATAGAGGCAGTGTTAGGGGAGAAGTTCCCTACGAAGGAAAGGTACGAGGACATCATAAGAGATGGACAAGTGTTGTGTCGAGTGATGAACAAACTGTCGCCCGGTGCAGTCCCCAAGATACACACCTCCGGCAGCCAGTTCAAGATGATGGAGAACATAAACAAGTGAGTGATGGCAGGACTTGAGGCCTGTGGGAATGGTGGGGATGATTGCAAAAAAGTGGTATATAAAAGTGTGGTTATAAAAATTATATATTAAATAAAAGAAATCTAAAAAAGGTATAGTTGCACGAGAAAACCTAGTCTCTCAACAAGTTGACTTTAAGATGGGGAAGGAGGAAAGATATTTTCACCTAAAAAGATTCTCACCACCAACTACTCATTCAATATATTTTAGGTGTCATTGGATGTTTCAATAAACATAATATTCTACCTCGAAACATATTTTTATGTTGGATTTGTAATTTAATTTTTTTTTAGAATAACACTATCCTACAGGGATTAACAATTATTTTTGTTTGAGTGAAATTCAAAGAATGAAATGCTACTATCACAAATAATGGCATTGAACTCGACTGTTTGTTTATGGCAGGAAATAAGGAGCTTGTTTACAATCCGGCCAAGTTAAAATGTTTACTAGTTAAAACTATTTCAGAAAACATTCACCTTTACTGCTCACAATTTAATTTTAAATTCAGCAATAATAGTGAGACATTGTATAAAACCCAAACCATAAATCATATATTTGATTTGACAGATCTCATAATTAATATGCCAATAAAATAAATGTTGTCTTCATAGAATATGAGTATACTAAAGCAATATTTGAGTTAATCTACTTATTTTCAATCCCTCCCCACAATTTGACTTTGTTTACATCAAAGACACAAGTGACTTTTTGCTAGAGTAATGACTCTCATTTGATCTTTCAAGCTTCCTGAAAGCTATTCAAGCATATGGAGTGCCAGATGTAGATCTCTTCCAGACTGTGGACTTGTTTGAGAAGAAGGACATTGCACAAGTGACGACTACTTTGTTTGCACTAGGAAGAGCAGTAAGTATCACATTAATAATTTTAAAGATTATTTTATCACTAGGTGTTTGTAAAAGAACTTCCCATCTTTGAATCTAGTTCAAATCCATATGTCTAGTCCCTGAGCTGTGTTATGATCAAATTAACTTATGAACTTTGTCTTCGTCATACAGCTCCTGGTTTTGTAACAAATGTTACGGCCATTTTGGAATTAATATGCTATCTTCAGATAGTAACTTTCAGCCTTAAGGCGTCTTAAAATATTAAAAAGTTACTATACATCACATATACTTTATATTTACAAAAACGGGCCTGATTCACGGTGGTACACACCACCAATCAATCACAAGCAGATGGCACTACCGTCACCGTCGGTAGTGTGCACTACTATGAAACAGGCCTGTTTTTGTAAATATAAAGTATATGTGATGTGTGTGATGTGTAGTAGCTTCTTTATGTTTCAATGACACCTTATGGCTGAAAGTTAACGTCTCAAGATGGCACATTAATGATGAAATGGGCGTAATGTTTGTTACAAAAATCAAGAGCTGTCTGAGGAAGATAAAGTTCATAATTTAATTTTGACTCTAGTTTGTAGTATACTTAACATAACATAACAAATAAATTATATTTAAAGTTATTTAACTTGTCAAGTTTTTGCTCAAAGTCACAATTGTTTGATGCAAGCAATTTTGGCATGATTACAAGCAAAATAATACAATTTAAGGGATCCCCGTAAAACGTTCTAAGCAACAAAATTTCAAAATTGGAGATATTTAGTGAAAAAGAACACTAAACGGGGGTCGGGGGTGGATAGGACTGAACTGAATATATAACTACTGAACAAAAAAACTGAATATAAAACAATTTTTCCTGATATAAAAAAGTACAAAAACATAATGTTGTTACAAAAAGTGATATGTCATTTTGCTAAAAGTTACCCAAAGGTGGTGCTTAAAACGTTCTACTCAGCTCTTTTGGGAGCGATTTTCCAGGCCTTGACTTCCTAGTTTTTTAAATATAGGGCAATTCAGCTTTTCTATATTCCTACCTGGTCTTATCCTTCAATCCAAAATTTACTTTACGTCTTTTGTTTTTATTTACGCGATTATGGTCGCTGGGAAGCAACGAAACGACCGGCAGGGAGTCTATCTTTCGGTGAATAGAACGATATTCCCCAGAAAGTCCGAGGAGTCCCGCGAACCGCGCCAACTTTGACAGACGAAATCAGGGCTGCCAACTCAAATATTTTCAAAAGACAATATACCCGGTACCACGGTAAATGCTGACAAGCATTTAGTATAGGCTTAAAAACATAGCATATATAACAGCTGACATTCAGTCTCTTCTTTAAGAGATTTTTTCTATATTAATTAAGGCCTCATTTAATTTACTTTGGTTTACATTACACATTTAATTTAGACATACATCCATTCCGAGTGGCCCGGACCCTGGCTGGGACCGAAGCCTTCCGAGGAGCACAAACGCAACTTCACCCAGCAGCAACTTCGCAGCGGCGAGAGTGTCATCGGACTTCAGGCAGGCTTCAACAGAGGCGCCACCCAGGCGGGCCAGAACTTCGGGGCTGGCAGGAAAATTTTGCTTGGAAAGTAATAAGAGAATTGTGAATTTGTTACAATTCTAGCTACTCTTCATACCAATATTGAGACTTTCCAACACACTGAAGAAAGTATATTGTTACCTTTATATCTGAATTGGTATTGATATTAGTTTTTTGTCTCTTTTTTTTTTTTTAGTTACAATGTTAGTGACTTCTAAAAACCAATTTAGATAAATTACTTGATAGAAACATTTACGTTATTGAAGAATCATTATTATTTATACAAATTATTTTGATATGGTTTTATAAATTATGTTATAAGTATTTATAGTATTAAAGTGCTACAGGAATATGGAATGAAATGTATGTTGGTTGATTTATTCGCTTTTATCAATTATATTTTACTTTGTTTTTTTAATGAGTGATAAAATTGTCAATTTATTTTGTTTTATTTCACAGTAGCACTTACAAGCTAAGTATATAAGGGTAAATGCGTGAAAAATGTCTATTAATAATACATTTCCTTACTAATCTATTTTCTTCCAACAACAAAATACTGTAGGTATATATTTTGACAGGAAATACATTTTGAGTGACAGATAAAATTTTTAACCTTGTCATCTGTGGTCTGGAAAACTATTGTTTTAAAACTGCTAATCTAAGCCACTATAAACCAAAGTTTTAAAGAATTAAAATCTTCATTACAACCTAAATTGACTATTAAACCAACTAAGAGTCATCATAGTCCTGAGCTCACATTAAGGGCGTAGCAGGATATTTTTCCACAGAGCAAACAGGTACCTGTTTGAAAATAATATACCTTTAAGTAATACCATTGACTGAATATAGAAGTATTTAAGGTCAATGATAATACTTTTTTCAGAAAATAAGGTAGATGGAACAACAAGTGTTGTTGAATAAGAATATTAATCTTAATATCTTATGCAATCATTTTCTCAGGGGGGCCATGGCTTACATCCACACCGTTCTGAATACTGCAATAGCAAAGTTTCTTTCTTTGACTTTCCTAAAAACCATTCAGGAATTCAAATCATCAGTTTATTCTAGAACAAGAATGTCCTAGTGAGAAGCGATGCACTGATTCATGAGGTCTCTTTATCCCAGCAGCGTCTTAGATAAACACCTGATTCACCCTGCGTTGGTCGAGACAGGCGTTACGAGTGGGCGTGGAACTTGGTGGATCATTTGGCAAAGCCTCATTATTGTCCTTGGTCCCACCTGCTGCCAAAATAATTCTCTGGCTAAAAATATATAGTAACCGTGAAATATTTAATTAACTAGCACCTTGAACAAAGAGAGTGTTCTTCCATATGGCAGCGTGCTATTATTTATATGTTAAGTTTATTGTTGCTGTTTTTCCTCATTCGATAGTTGTGATAAATTTTCCTCTAAAAATAATCACTAAAAAACGTTTAAATCACCATTGCGTAGATAGACATTGATCAGTCAAATTTGGCAATTTAAGAGTGTAACAAATATTTAGCAATGTCAAACATTATAGTTCAATGTAAATTAGTTACTGAGCATAAGATGAGACTGTGGGTTTTGAAACAACATTGTACACCAGTGATATTTGATTTGATATACATGTTGTGTTATAGTATTATTTAACTATCATTAATTAATGGCATTTCCCTCACTAATTGGTAACTAAAAAACACTTCAAATTTCCTCCTTGTGTTGATTAAAGTTTGGAAATTATAAATTGTTTTTTAGACAATAACCTCAGAGATAAATTACTGCCACGTACGGTTTCGAAATAGTATATTTCACTACTAGTCACGAAAGTAGCCCATTTCGGGGCAAGATAGTGTTTTGCTTGCGAGGCGTAAGCCGAGCATGTAAAACACTCTCGAGCCCCGAAATGGGACTTTTCTGACGAGTTGTGAACAATACTTTTCATCATGATGCAAATAAACCACCAAACTTATAAAAAATCATCCAACATTTCATAATTCAATCAATGTTAGTCAAAAAAAAATTCTATGAGAAAACACAATACAGCCGAACTGTTTATTTTAGTTAAGAGTCAGCTGATTGAACTGTCAAAATAGGAAAACCGTTTGTTTGGGTACGGAAAAATTTTGTTTTGGTATGGAAATGGTTTGTTTGGGTACGGGAATGAAATGTTTGGGTACCGAAAAAGCATCTGATCATTATTTGTTTTGACGTGAGGAAATCGAGAGTTTTCGTAGATCTCAACTGTACGGTAACGGGAAATTTTCGTATACAGAGTGATGAAAAATAAATAACCTTTGTCATCATAGAGGAACAAAAATCTAGTAAGAGCCTTTACATCTTTGTGGATTGGAGGTTTGATGTTACATTGAATTTTATGTATTTAGTTTGCTCAGCAGGGGACTGGGAGGGCATTGAGCTATTAAAGCTAGTGGAAATTAAGGTCAAAAGAGAAAAAAGTACTCTGTAAGGTATTGAAATGTGTATTTACTTATGATATTGTTTTACAATCAATAACTATTGATGACTTAATTATATAAATAAAAAAAACAACCAAACTGCTCCTTGTATTAATTCTATCTTGTTACCAAATCAGAGTTTTTGAGCAAGTTCTTTTCCCCATTGAAACTGTTGAATAGCCCAGGCTGATGAGTTATTAAGCATCAAGTTTGTGAAACAATTCTGTACCTTAGCCAAGTAGTGAAATTTTTCATCAAATTTAATGAAACAGTTTTATGTCAAATTAAATCATCTACCAAAGTACATTTTAACACCTGAGGTTTGGTATTAAAACTATTTACAGTAAAGGTCCAATTTAATAAGACCTTTACTCCCCTTAAGATTCTTTTGTAAATATAGAAATTCATAATAACAGAATTAATAAAAAAAGTTCAATAATACTGGATTTACATTAGATGATATTTACAATTACTGATTAGTAAAAACATAAAATTGCTCTTACAACTATTAATTTCAAACAAAAACTAAATATATATTTACAAATACCAAAATACCATAAATCACCATATTTTAATAGCAAAACATTGGAAAAGCAAAGATCTTTGTCAGCAAGTGTCAGGAACACGTGAGAGGGCCGCCTCTGACCCAGCCTCTGGTATTGTCCATTGACGCGGGGGCTGGAAGGGGAGGGGGGCGGGGGCCGCTATTTTTGATTGAGATAAAAGCAGGGAATTCCCTCGGAGGCGGTACTTTAGTGGTGAAGTCGTTACTGTTACCATAACTGTTACCAGAGCAACATTATCAGTGACTAACCATGTCTCTCCAGAGAGCAGTGCAAGCTAAGGTAGGTTAAAGTGATTAATTGTATTTTTATGGTAATCTTTTAATTTATAATTGCAAAATCTGTAATAATTCAAATTGTTTTCCATATTCGATTTATTTTTCAACCAAACATTTTAAAAATCCGAGTCGAAATTTTGAATACAACAATTCATTGGGTTGGGAAGCAATAAAGCTTTTATATAATTTTACATAGAAAAAAATAATAGATTCATTAATTTAATTGATTAACAAATTTATAAGTTTTTATTTTTTATTTTTTTATTTTTGTTATCGGCCTCTACAATAATGGAAAACATATTGGTTTTAACAATTTTTCCTGGTAAATGTAGTCATAGTATAAGTCATTAGACCTTCCTCTTTTCCAACATTGTTTTTTTGCCATTCCAGAATTCTTGTATATGGCTAGTATAATTGCCTTACAGCTCTTAACATTGAGATTCTCATAAACCTTTGCCATTACAGATTATAAAAAGTGTTTCTCATAACTAATTTTACGGTATTTCAGGATTTGGGATCCTGCTCTGAAACTTCATAATGATTGTCTTAAATAAAATAAAACTTTGAAAAATAATAAACTAAAATTATTGTCATTAAACATTTTAAATAATGTTTAGGATTTGCTGTACAAATAAATGTAGGAGGTTTTTGAAAGAAAATATGATGCTGAGGTTACAGACAGATATTTTTATGGAAAACTTGATATTTTAGCATTGTAGCCTATTTCTTAGAAATAATTTAATTTAATTTTACTTAAAAAATAATCCTCATGTTATACAAGGAGATTTTTCAAATACTTGTATTTGCCTCTTGGTGTTGACTATAATTCTTCATAATTTGATTTACACACATGGGGAATGACTAATTAAAACTGATTTCCCTTAATGCAAGCTTGAATGATTGATTTAACCTATAATTTAAATGGGTATCCCTAAAAATGAACAGCTGTACAAACAAGATAAGCTCTCTATTGAGATCGCAGAATTGCTGAAGTTTTATACTAATGAATCATTATTGACACTAAACTTAAATGACATATTAAATGTTGAAATGAAATGAAATAAAATTCGTTTATTCCATATAAATAAGAATACGTGCTTACAATATATCAATAAAAAACAGTTTATGGAATTAGTTCCGCACATGAGCAAACGCTTGTGTGTGGGGACGAGTCATCAGTCATAATTAGAGGTGGAATGACTTAATAATAAATACAGTAAAGCTATTTTAAAAAGTGATAGAATAAATACAAGAAATAAAAAAAACAAATATGAAACAAATACATGTACATACTACTACACACTCTGACTTCAAATCGAGATATTTCAACATAAGTCCTGAGCATGAAGCCATTTCACTGTAAGTCCTGGGTCATTCATGCACACCCCTCATGAGACTCATTCCGCAGGCACCCAACATAGAGGGAACATAACTTATGTTACATTTTAATAGTTATGAGGTGAATGAATTTTGAAGCTACATTCTAACTAAAACAATGTAATACTTTTAACTATTATTAGCAATAGTAGTTCACATCTTACCTATTGGTGATGTAATAATTTATGTAGTTCAAAAGATAATGCAAATGAAAACATAACTTCTCTCTTAAAAATGAACTCTGAACAGATTTGGATCTTCAAAACATTATAGATTCTTAAAAATTGTTAATTTACAAATTTAACGTGTTTTTAAACCCTTGCAAATTTCAACAAACCGCAGGGCTGCACAACATAGAGGGAACATAACCTCTTGGCCACCTTTGTCTATGGGTGATAGTGTCACGTTTTCGTCTTAAATCATAACTTATTGAAATAAAATATGTCACATTCATCACTTGAAATGATTGAATTTAACTTTAAAATACCTATGAAAGTAAAACCAATTTGAAAGTTAGAATGATTTCAGAAACCTTTTTCAAGGCTATATTTCTAATAGGACAAATTTTAAAATAGGCATAATATCTTAAGCTAAATAATTGAAATATTTTATGTTTAGCATATACGTGACAAATTACTTCCTACATTTTACACTGATAGGATAGTAATAAAATATAATATACTTTCTAGATTATAGTTTAAAAAATTGACTATAAAGTCAAGGTTTTAAGTTAAGCCATTGACAATGGTTATGATTCTGACCCACTGAGTTGAAACTTTGAATAACATTATCAAGCTTATAAAACAGTGAAAACAGTATTGCAAATATCTTGCTTATTTATTAATATTCAGATTTGTCAATATAAGCTTTATGAAAACCAACAACTTGGGTGCTTATGGATTAAAACCAAATAACATGCTGTGTCTTTCCAACTTAAAAGTACAAGACATGCAAAAAGGCATGCAATAGGCGGGAGTTAAGTGTCAAGATTAAAGCTTAGCACTAAAGCAAACAGTTGCAATTGCCATTTAAACCCATGAAATTTGCTTAGTTGAATTCTGGCAGGAAAAACTAAATATTCTAATGCTAAAACAAAATACTATCTTTGCTTAACTGGTTAGATAAAGTACATTAGAACCCCTAATATCCGGTCACCATGGTACTGAGCTAGACCGGCTAAAATTTTGGCCAGATAAAATATTGGCCGGATAAAGATTTGGCTGGGGAATCCAACCTTTGTCAAAACGATAAATTTTACCTCATTAATAATCTGATGTTAATGAAATAATGAGTCCACAGTAGAGCTTTGTCATTTTGAGTTATTTAAAAATAGACATGTAAGTAAAACCAACACAACTCATCTCTTGAACACTAATTGATCTCGTTACACCTGTGGTATTGAATGAATCTCAAACAAAATCATTTCCCTATTCAGTAGTTTTCGCTACCACCACAGCCTTATCAGTGTTTGCATGCCTACCATACAAAGGGACTTGGAAAAACAAAACAATAAATAATAGCTCTGGATACATACTAAACAACATTTCAGAACTTAACTAGCTCAACTGAGTGAGCAGTGTACATGGTACGAATTATTGGCTCAAGTTCATTATCGCAGAATCAGGGTGACTCCAACTTTCCCAAATGTTTTATAAGCAATTTGCCACATGGTGTCTTATGAGAGTGATGTAGCACAAGTCATGGCAAACATTCCAGTGCATGCTTGAATTCACCTGGATCGTCCTGATTGTTGGTATTGGAGCCATAAACAAATAGAGGGATAATACAATGTAAACAATCAGAGAAATATTAAAGAGAGAATCAGAGGGACTATGTGTCTGTTTGCGTGTAAATATGTTTTGATATTGGCTTTTGAGAGGCAGCCGGATAAATCGAGGATTGGTAAAACTGAGGCCGGATATGAGGGGCTCTAAAACAGTACAAATACTTCACAGCACTTTATGGCCTTACACTAGCAGTTGAAAGTTTGAACCTTAGTCCTTATTAGCTTTTGAAAGCAAAAACACAAGTGCCCCTGAAGGCATTGAGACCCAGGCCTTTCTAAGACTATGCACTCAGCTTAACACTCTCCACCAATTTGTCTTATATGGTATGACCCGGGGTGTAAAACTGATTTGGTACGCTACAGAGAGTATCATAAGTTTTTGCCTTAATTTAGCAAGTTTTGTAAAATAGCTAGAAAACTAAGAAAAAAGTTAAAATGTAGGACAAAATAAAAAAGTAATTTAATGCAAAATTATCAAAATTTTTAACTTATACTCTAAAAGGAATGTGCATACGGAATCTCAAGGTCCCAGGTCAAATGATTCAGGCTGGGCAATGATCCATATCTAATCTGTGAGTGGTATTAAGCAAATATATAGTAGATTGTGTGGAATGTATCACAATAATGATTTTGGCCTAATGTGAGGCATTTTGCCAAAGTAGGCTAGATCTTGATTACAGTTGAACCTCTATCAACCATCATTCTTTTAACCGTCACTCTCGCTGCTTTTATCCATCATCGCTGCTTTACTTTCAATGTGATGTAATAGACGCCGTAAAACACTGAACAAGAACTAACCTACAGTACAGCAGTTCTGTTTTACTCTTGTATGCATATGTAATTTAATAACAAATAACATATATTATCTTCTTATACAGGGTATGATTTCTTCCAAAACCTTTGAAATCTACACTTACAGGTTTGTAAAGAAATTTCTGTTATCCATCTATTCTCCTGTCACAATCTCGGCCCCAAGGGTGACGGTAGACAGAGGTTCCACCGTACCATCAGATTAGTTTAGCGGGTAATTATGTATAGAATATCTAAAATAACGTTTTGCCACCTGTAGCCATAAAGGGTTTTCTGTCCTCTCCTTAAAAAGTTATAACTTATATTTAATAAAATTGCTGGGTTACAGATTGCAGGGAAGCGAGATCCCGAGCAGGAGAGGGAAGCCCTGGAGTGGATTGAAGCAGTTCTTGGCAAAAAATTTCCTCCCGGTGAAGCGTACGAGGACATCCTGCGGGACGGAGTTGTGCTCTGCGAAGTCATGAACAAACTCGTCCCCGGCGCCATCAAGAAGATCAACACATCCGGAGGAGACTTCAAGCTCATGGAAAACATCAATAAGTAAGTTGACTGACTATTACAATGATTCAAGAATAATTGTTGATTAACCATTTGTTTACTAAATTAAACAAATCAAACTTTTACAGTACCTAAACACAAAAAGCGCACATATGTTTTTGAGTATTAATCAAAAGTTATACACACTTCAGCCTTATAATGGAATAAAATATATTCTATTAATAAAATGTGCATCCACTCAAGAACCATTTTCAAACCATAATTTATACAATAAGTTTCTTAATGCTGAGTTCCTATTTCATTTAAATTAATTCAAATCATAGCTGCTTAAATAAGCATGATAAATTTATCTTTAGTGCCTTCTGTATAGTTTTAAGTTGCTTGGTAGGACAAATGTTAAATGAAAAACACAGAAGAAAATACCACTTATGGGAAAGTGGTTTCCTTCAGATTGGCTGTTTTTCAGCCAAGTTGCCTTGACAGGCCATGTTTAGTAGCAAATGGAAGACACTGGTGCATCCTCTCAAACACACAAAATTCGCAAGAGACCTGTTGAAATATTTTTTTTGTGCTCTTAAGTCGGGTGTAATTTTATTCACTTTATTTGGCGGCTTACATTTGAAGAGTTTTTAGGTCTTATGTTCAGTGCTCATTTAGAAAAGTTACTGTATATTTTTGGTATGCTTTAAAGTATAATAACATTCAGCTATTTTTTCCAGTTTCCTAATGTATTGTTAGATTCATTACTCTGTTTGTCATTAACTAGGTAATTTCTCTTTAAGCCTTTTCTATTACCAGTATATATTTTTTTACTTACTTACAGCTTTTGTTTTGCTCCAGCTTCCAGAAGGCTATCCGGGCGTACGGAGTTCCGGTCCTGGACGTGTTCCAGACGGTTGACCTGTACAACAAGAAGGACATCTCACAAGTCACCACGACTCTGTACGCCCTCGGGAGGACGGTGAGTACATGTTCTAGAAAATATAAAATAGTTTAAAAAGAAATTATTTTGACAGTATGCTGAGAGAGAAAAGCTTGCACCTATAACAAAAGTTTCACCTTCCTTTCGTACTGTTTCATCTATTTAAATAAACTTATGCCCTAATATTATAATTATTTCAATATTGCAAAAGATTAAAGCAGAACTAGGTAGCTGAATGAGTATTTCCATCATAAAAATGAAAAAATACCTCAATTGTCCTTTTCTATTTGGACCACTTTTCCGAATTTCCAGTCCAACTTTCTATAATATTTCTCTCCACTTGTAGTGTTAGTCACATTTTACTCCTTGTGATGAGTGAGTAAAATAACACTGTATCTCCCCGGGGAAAGTTATGTGATTCGTTTGTCTCCCGTCGTGAGCCAAATAAACCCATAAGAATAACATTTAACCTAAACCCCTCTAACTGATCTGTGTCCTTAATAAGTGTATTGTAACCCTATCTATAGTGTGTAACCTTAATGACCTTAGCACCGCCCCTGCGATCTGCATCCAAATTTTCGGGACAACATTACTGCCACCTGACGTTATTATTACTGTCCTTTGCAATCTGCCTCCAAATTATTGAGAAAAAAATACTGCCATCCTCGCAGCTAAAATCTTGGGAGAACATTGAACTAGCACTGCCTTCCACTGCCCAGTACTAATCCTCAGGTCTTATATCACAATCTTATATCAACTTCATCACCACCCCCGATGATCAATTAATGAATTCTGGGCATACAATACCCACCGTGACGTGAAAGTTAAGTCTTGGAACATCAGTATTACTGTCCCCCCCCACGATTCGTATCTGAATCCTCAGGAGTGCCATGCATTGTTCCGAAAGTCGTAACTCCGATAGGCATATCTCCGAAACAAAATATATATTTTTTTAGGCATGATTCCGAAAGGGCACAACTCCGGAGGTCATAACTCCGAAAGGCACTGCTCCGAAAGCATATTTCCGACAAAGCAGATCTCCGAAAGTCTTTACTCCGAGTTGTTTCGGAACAGTGTCTCTCGGAGATATGCCTTTCGGAGTTGTGCTCTTTCGGAGATATGCTTTCGGAGTAGTGTTCTTTCGGAGATATGCTTTTTAGACCATAGGCCTATATTTAATTTGTACCTAACCTGTGGAAATTTTTCTTATTTCTAACTTTATAATGTGTTTCAAGGAACACAGTTCCGAAAGGCACGACTCCGAAAGTCATAACCCGAAAGAGCAAAACTCCCAAAAGCATATTTCCGAAAGAACACTACTCCGAAAGCACATCTCCGAAAAAGCACAACTCCGAAAGAATATGTCCGTAAGAGCAAAACTATTAACACTCTTAACAAATCGGCCACAGAGTTTGCTCAGGCATCGAGGCATCACTCAGTACGTCGTACTTCCGAAAGGCACAACTCCAACAGTCAAAACTCCAAAAGAGCACAACTCCGAAAGTCATAATTCCAAAAGGCAGTGCTCCGAAAGCATATGTCCGAAAGGGCACAACTCTGAAAGTCATGACTCCGAAAGGAACTGTTCCGAAAGAACTCAGTGTTAAGATTTTTCGGAAATGTGTATTTTCGGAAATATGTCTTCGGAGTAGTGTGTTTCGGAATTATGCCTCAAAAAATACATTTGTACGTTAGAAATTATATCAATGCCGAGAATTTATGAATACATTATTAGAGAAGCATATCTCCAAAAGGTCACTATTCCGAAAGCACAACTCCGAAATAACACTACTCCGAAAGCATAACTCCGATAGAGCACTATTACGAAAATCTTTTTGGAGATATGCCTTTCGGAGTTATGACTTTCGGAGCAATGAGGGCTTCCGAATCCTCAGGACCAACATTCTTACCACCCCCTCCCTGGATTCTGATCTCACATTACTAATACAGTTAATTGAATGGTTTCAAAAGAAGTAAAGCAAAATTAATCCTAATGACTTAATTGAATCTTATACTTTAGATGATATATTTTGGCGTTAAAATTAGTTACCCACGGGTGACGGGTGAATTGATTGTTAGAGATTACTGCCTCTACCCAGAGGCGGATTTGTAAATTTGCCGCCCCTGGACTACACGGGGGGGAGTAGGGGGTTTGGCCAGGGCCGGGCGGCGGGATTTCCGGCTCGGCAAAAGTGGTGACCTTTTTTTTTACTCGCACGTGTACTTTTTGACCCCGTTGTGGCCCTTTTGGCCGTTTTTACCAGTTCCGCCCCGCTACAGAAGGCTATTTCGGCTAATTCAGGGGGAGTTGTGACTTCTCTCTCTAATTCTCTCGAATTTGCCGCCCCTCCCAAATTCTGCCGCCCTGGACTATAGCCCATTAAGCCCATATGTAAATCCACCCCTGCCTCTACCTGGACATTCCTCTCATGGAGAAACGACCCTACAACACAAGAGATTGGTTAAACGTTGAACCCCACCGACTGGAGTTGTTTAAAAAGAAAGTAACTTATAGGGGAATAAAATTGTTCAAACAAATTCCTGATGAACTAAAGAAAATTCAAAATTTGCCACAGTTCTCCAAAAAGTGAAAACGTTTTCTGGTGGAACATCCCCTGTACTCCTTTGAAGAATATCTTAAAGGGCTACATACTAGTAGTTTTAGAATAGAATCATTTTTTTAATGTAAAATGTGTGACACTATTCATCTGTAACAATTGTACAGTTTTATAAATAAAGATATTTTTGATTTGTTTTGATTTGATACCATCCCCCTCCTTTGGATGCTCCCCTGTCAAGTAATAACCTGAAGATTGCTGGTTAGAACCAAGACCTAATTTGAAAGTGGGTCCAGTTTTATTTATAAATTAATGATATTGTCCAACAAAAGGTCACTATTGGACTTCAATAATACCTGGGGCCTACTGGTCAAAAAAATTTTTAAAAAGTACCATGGTAGATACATACAAAAATGTAAAAATTTAATTTGAGTAACTTAACTACCTTAAGTTACTGTTCTGTTGGCAGACGTACACACACCCCGAGTGGCCGGGCCCGTGGCTGGGGCCCAAGCCCGCGGAGGAGCACAAGCGCAACTTCACCGAGGACCAGCTGAAGGCCGGCCAGACCATCATCGGCCTGCAGGCCGGCACCAACAAGGGCGCCTCCCAGGCCGGCCAGAACATGGGCGCCGGCAGGAAGATCATTCTGGGAAAGTGAACATCCCTCCATCATATTTTATATTTATTTTTATACTCATCGCTTAACTCCCATTATATCTTAAGAATTATTTTTATATAGGACCAACTTATTATGGGTGTAGGAGACCTGGTGTGATTTTTATATAGAGGTATCGATTAAGAGCTGTGACTAAATGTATTTTTTACATTTTTGCTAAAGTCAATAAATACGATTTCACTTTTTGAGTTGCAGTTTAATTTTTTCCTCAGAGTTGCTCTTTTCCTCCTTGAAGATAAGAAAGATTTTAAATAATTTTCTTTCAGATTACTCAAGCATTTCCATCCTTGTTTATTTAAATTTCACATAATGTTGTGTACCAAAAATTAAATAATCAACTAAATACCGGGTGTCCATAAAATATTCATCGGGTTTTAAAATAATTTATTGAACTTACAGATACATGAATGCTACTAAAATATGCATGGACTGAAAGAGAAAGCTCTCAAGTTTTGTTTGATATAATTCAAGTTGCTCAATATGCTGCCCGTTTGCAGCAAAACATGTTTCCAATCTATGTTGAAACTCTGCCAAAATGTTGGAAAGCATATCCTGGCTTACTGTTGTCACTGCAACGCGAATCCTTTCCCGGAGCTCTGGCAGGGTTTGAGCTAATGGGGGGTATGTATACCTTGTCCTTTACATAGCTCCAGAGAAAGAAATCGCATACAGTACAGTCAGGGGACGGGGTGGCTACCTTAAAAGAGCTAAGTCATCCTCAGCGCAGGGCCAATCCAACCATCAGTGAGTCTCTATTTAATGTATCGACAGACTCGGTCGACTGGGATCCTTATGTTTAAGCAGGCTTCCTGTGTTTTTGCACTGCCGATACCATCGCAAAATGCTCTTGGAGCAGAACTTTCGAAGTGTCTGATGAACTCACGCTGGACAGTTATTAAAGAAAAACTGTTATCATATCTTAAGACACAGAAGGTTTTTTCCCTGAATTGTAGGCATTTAAAAAACAACTATTGAAAGTAAATACAAAGAGTAACAATGACCAATGAATATATGCTTATAAAACTTAGAAAAATTCTCTTTAACCACGTATAAGTCACAGTGTTGTAGGATAAAAGTTTTGTGAGACATGCGTAATTAAAACCGGATGAATATTTTATGGACACCTGGTACATTTTTTAATTAATCTTTTATGGCAGTTGTTTTAGACAACTATTTTACTTCAGGAGGGAAATTATTTGACTGATTACAGCAGACTGTAATAGATTGATTTATTCTTATAAAACAAAAATAATCTTACAGACAAGAAAGTAGGCCTACCGGGTAATTGTACATAAAAAACAAAGGTAGGGACAGTATTGTAATATTAAAAAGAAAATTACATGAGACAGCATGGTAGAAGTTTTCATCGCAAGGAGCAAAAGAGGTATTTTTTGGGGTTCAGTTGTGTTTTAAAAGCGAGGTGCAGTGAAGTTTTTAAAAAAGGTTAAGCAAAAACGACAGTTTTGCTCCATGTGTTGAACAGAGTTTTTTTATTATACTGTGGAAGTAAGCTTTTAGTCCCACTACATATAGGTCAGCTACACATAGGTTGATTTTTAGATGTTACAACGTAATTTACAATGTTTACATTTCTGTTATTCACAAACAACACTTTTCACTTTGCTTATAGCAATTTCAGCTTACATCAATGAATTAAACAATAAGAATGTTTGAGGCTAGCTCACAAAAAAATCAGAGCTGTTTTTTTTGTACTAGCACTAAAAAGTGAGATTTTGCAGACAATTTAGAGGAAAAAAACGGCTGCTTTCGTGCAGTATGATAAAAAACAAAATTTCTGGCTACTATTCCATCAAGTGCAGCAATATTGAAAAGTAATTAAAGCCCAAAAAACTCAATAATTAAATTTGTCTAATTGTTTAGGATATCTCTTATTCAGCTACCTCGGGACTGAGGATCAGGCAGATAACAGTTTGGCTGGAAGCCGACTTGCATTAAAACTCGATAATTTATAGAGTTTTATGTACAGTAAACTCCCGATTATCCGCGGAATTGGGTGGCGCGACTACCGCGGATAACGAAAATCGCGGATAACCCGCAAGTGTTGAAAATGGGAGAGAATAAAAGAGAAAAACAATTTCAACAATAAAAATCAATTTATTTAATACAGTCAGGGGCGAACCCAGATTTAATTTTGGGGGGGATATCCTAAAATGTTGCGGTAGGCGAGTATCGCGTCACAATAGACGAATATGGATGTCGTTGTAAACGAATATCGTCGTCGTGGTAGACAAATATCATTGTCGCGGTAGACACTTCTTGTTGTCACGTCGCAGTAGACGAATATCATCGTCGTGGTAGAAGGATATCGTTGTCACGGTAGCGTAGACGAATATCATCACTGCGGTAGAAAAAATATCGTCGTCGGGTTATACGAATATGGACGTCGCGGTAGACAAAGTTCGGCGATGCACTAGACGAGTATCGTTGTTGTGGTAGACGAATGTGGTCGTCGCGGTAGACGAATATCATTGTCGCAATAGATAAATATTGTTGTCACATCGCAGTTGACAAAAATCGTCGTCGCGTCGCGGTAAATGAAAATCGTCTTGGCGTCGCCATAGACAAACATTGTCTTTGCGTCACGGTAAACAAAAATCGTCTTTGCGTTGAGGTAGACGGAGAAAGCCTGCGCATGTTTTGTATGCAAAAAAACTTGTCAGCTCAGTCTAATTTTTTTATAAATATGTATTTTATCGCTTTTCATAGCATGTGCAGATAATCCGCTAGCGGATAATCGGGAGTTTACTGTATACTGTATTAGCCATCACTTATTATTATGTAAAAATTGTACCTATTTTGAACTTTATATATACTATGGGATTCTTTGATACTGTCCTCTTCCTGCCAATGTCGGCTGGTTTAATTGATACTTTGATGGAAATCAACGGGCTAAAAAAAGTCCCTTCTTTGTAGTTGTAGTCTTAAGTGTGGCCAGTAGAAAAGATAATAAGGAGTCTACGGTAATCGTTTTGGAATTAGCAGCTGAAAATTCCATTAAATGTTTAGGATTGAAATTTCATCCACCAGAAATACAACATAATATCAAATTAGGCACCAAAATAAGCAAATAGATGTATTAATGGATTTAAAAAATGCAGTATAACATGTATACTGTTATCATTTGACAGTTAAAGGCTAGTTAGGTTAGATTCATAGTACAAATAGAAAAACTGATAACTGTATCAACAAAATGAAGAAAACTAAGGGACTTACTCAAATCTATTTGCAATTATTAATTCCTAAGATATTTTTTTCAGAAACAAGTGACCAATATATTTAGGTTATAATCCTTTTTGGATGCTAATGAAGAAGGATTATATTCATGACATTGACAAAACTTCATGGTTTTTTTTTAATGAAAATGTTCAATTTTATATTTTGAAGATTGCTGATACAGCTTTGCTTGCATTCATATCCTCAAATTTTCGAAACTTTAGAATTTTGTTGCTAGAGGTCACGTCACACTGGTTGAGTTACTCGGCCGAGTTGCTATAGGATCAGCTGATTCCTATTGTTAGAATTGCCAACTCGACTTGCCCATTTGAAAAAGGTCGATTTACACTGGTCAAGTTGACGGTCGAGTCTAACTCGCCTGTCTAACTCACCCTCCTATTCGACCAGTGTGACGTGGCCCTATAATAGCTGTTCTTGTTTCTATGTAATGTTTTGTTTCTTTATCCATCTGTTAATAATTAAATTATATTCTTACATAACTAAATCTTTGAAAGGCTGCAGGGCTTCCTCAGAAATAAAATAAATTCTGAGGGAATTTTGAAAACTTCCACATTTTGCGCTTTTAATTTGACACATGATAATTGAAGATTAGTTCAGCACTGACAGTTTCAACCGCGTATGAGGACTGATCTTAAAACGATTCTATATATCTACTTACTCAAAAAAGTAGGAGCTATTTCCTCAGAGCCCTTGGAATGCCAAAGTCAAGTGGTTGAAAATGCCATATTACATGCTAGTTTTGAAAAATGGTTGCAGTTTCCAAAGTAGTTCATCGTGTTTTGAAACATAGCGTGATAAGGCTGTAATAAAAAATAATTGATTGAGAGTGTTTCTTCCATGAAGAAAAATTCAATTCAACATCAGTGGTAAAGTCATATAAAATCAACATTTTTGAATGTATCAATGCAACCTTGTTCATTTCAACAACCAACTTCTACAATAATTCATTCAATAAAAACAATCTTTATAAAACTTACTTAAGGAGCAGTTTAGTTGTGATAGTAATCTCTCGAAAATATATGAGTAATATGTTTTCAAAAGTTAATAAAATAAAAGACTTTTCCAGGAAAAAAACTGCTCACAAACTGAGCTTCTTACCTCCGTCAGTGTTTGTCCACTCACGAAGAGTCGCCAAAAACTACAAAGAGGTGCGTAATTAGCTCCGATCTTAATGCTCTGAAGTGATGTCGTTTGCATCATTACCACACAAGTGTTGTTGATTCTTTTTTGACTGTCGGCCAAATTCCTCGGCTACACCCATTGACGATTATCAGTCTTATTGTTTTATCTTAGTGGACAAATTTTCTTTCATTGTATACTACAAATAGTCTAGCTGTCTAGTTGAACAGACAGGTGAATGAATTGCTCTTCATTTAATGAACAATTCAACTTCAATAATTTAAAGTTATTTTCATAATATATTGCTGACAGTGCCGGACTGGCTGCTCTGTGGGCCCTCGGCAAAAATTTGTCGTTGGCCCCCCCCCCCACTTGCGAATGTTTTACACCCAATGTAATATAAAAAACTTTTTCGAAACTCATCATTCTCTATACATTTATCATACGTGTATTAATATTAACATAAGGCCATCGAAATAAAGAAAATAAGTACCCGTTGTCATTAGGAAATTAGATTATAAATATGGTAATGAGTGTATAATTTCATAGAGATAGATTTATTAAAGGCTATTTAAAAACAATAAGTCTATGTTAACATATTAATAGACAAAATGTTAATGTGTGTCAATTTCTTAGAAACACATACAAGATTATATCTTAAAGACCATAATTATGATGTACTTTGTACAAAACTTGGTGCATTATATCTTGACCCTTGGGAACCCTTTACACCTGAAGCAATTGGAGTTGAGTGAAATTCATTAGGAGACCACAGCTGATACGTAAAGTTGTACTAGCCTGACGTGTTAGCATTTTCCAACAGCTGTCAGTGTATATCTTAATTGTCATTTGTAAACAACATAGCTTGAATTTGAAAAATTCAAGCTATGTTGAATTTTTGACAACATAGCTTGAATTGTCAACTTTTGTCACGCATGCTACAGTAGTTAATGCGTCAGACTCAGACTCAGCAATGTAATGATTGATGTTTCGCAATTGATTGAAGTTTTTAGGATCCAAAACAGCACAATCCTGTAATAAGTTCTCATTCCTTACAAAGCGTTCTTCAATGCTGTTTGCAGCACAATCTAAAATATTGAAGTACAGAGTTTTAATCTTTTGGGTAGGTGTCATGGAATCAGATTCATCCTCGGCAAGTTCTCCTGACATTTTCTTTTTTTCCTCATTCTTTTTTCTGGAAAAGCCACTTCCATTTCTATATCTTCCATGTTTTCACTAATACATGAAGTATACATTTTACACTTTCTTAGTATATCATCAAAATGACTGTCTTCTCTCATTTCCCGGATTTGTTGAAATAAGCTTATGACCAATCTTCAAGCAACAGAATAATCCATTTTTTTTGTAAAAAAATGAAACTGGAGAAGTTACTTTGAAGAGATCTAAGATGACGAATGATGTAAATATATTTTCAAATTTAGTCCACTGACCAATGAGGACCATGATATGAATAAATAACTGATTTAGGCTCGGATTAATAACTCTACTTTCTTCTTATAGGCCTATAATCAACATATAAATTACGAGCAACCACATGTTTTTGTTTTGCTGCAGAAGAAATATTTTGACAGTTAGTTGTCTGCTGGTTTTAATCACAGCTGGTGTGCTTCTTTCGTTTTGATTTAGATTCGATGTTCATTAAATGGGCCAAATCGTACTTTGAGGGCTTTCCAAGGGTTTCTGGGTACATGCACAGATTTGAGACCCTTAAAAGGCACATCTACACGTTAAGGGCTTTCAAACAACATACAAAACATAAAAATTAAGCTAATAGTTTGGCCGAAATCTCGGTCACAAAAATCACCTTATTCTTTTAATAAAATGATGATTATTAAACTTTTCTATTTTGTAATAATTTGATTTATAGCCAATAGGCTTATCATTTTAAACCGTCGTGATTAAGATATTTTAGACCATTAGGCCCTGGCATGATGTGAGTTTTTAGTAAAAGAGTTGTGTAAGACAAACTCTGAACCCAGAAACTAAAATATTTATTGTAATATTTTAATACATATGCGATAAACTTACTTGTTGTTACTTCACATTCTAAGTTATCTTGAGAAGTTTGAGGCGGCTGTAGGCCTTAACTACTGGTACTGGCAAAGTATGAATCTAAAACCTTATTGGTTTTCTTTAACCTCCCGTTCCTTTTTAAGTTTTCGCTTAAAAGCACCACTTGTCCCTAGACTGTTTATTCATTGTAAGCAATCCCACACAGCACACTATTTCACTAATGTATTGTCACTATTTCACTAAGCACTAAGCAATATTAACCTATAAACTCTTGATCGTGAAGAAAAGAGAGCATCGGCAATAGATTCAATGGCAATAGTAAACCTCTAATAAACACCATGCAGACGACAACCACGCGCCCACTGTTCGCGATCGGGACGACAACGCCTCACAGCTGATCCTGGTAAGCAGACAGCTCACGTGGTGATAACGAGTAAACAAAGACAAAATGTGTTGCCTGTGCTAAACATGGACAAATGTGTGCTGTAGAGTAATCTTATAATGTTCATTAGTCAAATTTATCGGCTATCTTATTGATAAATAAAAACAAAAATCTTATTTTCAAATAAAAATATTGTGGATTTAATTTTTGAGATTGAAAAAACTGTATTTAAATAATTTTGTATTCTTGAGGCCCGTGGGCCCCTTAGGGCCGTGGGCCCTCGGCATTTGCCGACCTGCCGACCTGGCCAGTCCGGCACTGATCGTTGATATAAAAAAAAAACTGTGATATTCAGCTTACAAGTGATAAGCTAGTAAGCAGCTATTTCAGCATCCAGCATACAGGTAAAATTTTGAGCTTTCACCAAACACATCAAAACCACTGGCTGCGTCTCTGACCTCACCTCTGACTTCCTGCAGATCAAATGAAACAGTACAAACAGTTTTAATCATGCCCTAGAAACAAAATTTTAAAAATGTAAATTTGTGAGAAAAGTTGTTTATATAAAACTTAATCTAACTTTCTAAATACCTGAGGATCTCTGGCAGAGCAATATTGAGATGTTGGAATGCTGGAAAGTGCCACTAGAATGCATCGTTGGTCGCTGGTCATGAGTGACAAGGAGTGGGCAGTTCTATTTTGGCTGGAAGATAAAAGCTGTGACTTTGTGAAACTTGAGTAGTTTGTGATCAACTCTTCCAGAATGTCTCTCGCACGAGCTGTACAAGCCAAGGTAACACAGTTTTTTAAAGAATCTAATGCAGTTTAATAAAATAAAATATTTACATTTATTATTATTTAAAGTGAGCAAGGTATATGATGTTTTTAATTAATTCCAACAGTGTGTGTGTGACATTCCGAGTTTAAGCAAAACTCTGAATTTAAATAGAAACTATAGTGGATTAATTAAGAACTATCCTTCCTATTTTGTACTTTTTTTAATTTTTAACTACTCACTAAAAGAATATTTTTACATTCTGCCTATGAGAATGATTAAACTATAATAATTCATGATGTCTCAACAGTTTTAACAAAATATTCTATTCAGTACTTTAATTAAAGGCAAACAATTTGAATTTGATTAAAAATGCAAATTCAAATTATTATTTTCACATGTTAAGTTGCATCTTATGGTGAAAAACAAAGAGATAAATGTAAATAAAAGATAAACATAATGTAAAAATATTTAAAACAATTAAAAATTTTTAATTCCTGGAGAATAACCAAAATGAAAGATTGTGGTAAAAATACTGAGCAGTAAAATATTAAGATTATCCATAGTTAGGTTATAATTGATGGTATATTTCTAAATCAATCCTAAAACTTATGTTGAATAAATAAAGTTGTATTTATTGTTAAAACATTGATGGGTCATTGAATGTCAATAAAAATTCTCATGTATTTCAGTAATTTCTTACTAAGGAACTAAATTATTCAAATTACTCTCCATTGTTATTCAAATCAAATCAAAATCACTTTATCTTCGTATAATGTTTGGGTCTAGCACAGCCATAAATAACAACAAAGAATACCTAAATTAAATCTAAATTCAACTAAAAGAGACAGATTTTTGCTTAAAAATAATAAAATAAAACATAGCATGTGTTATTAAATAAAAATTTCTAATCTATAAATAAAATATTAAAAACTTAATTTGTCAATTAAAATAAAAAGTCATTTAAAAAATATTTCAAAGAATAATATGTTTTTGGCAAAAGAAATTCTTCCAATCTGTTTTTGAAGGTTGAATCCAAAAGTATTTCTTTAAGGCAATTAGAAAGCGTTTTAAATAGTTTTCGGCGCATATATTGAGGAGTCTTTTCTAACAGCCCTAGACGATGTCTTGGCTAATGAAAATCACTTTTAGTCCTGCATCTGACAATGTTATCTGTGTGCAAATTTTGTCCAGAGAATTTTCCGTTTCTATTTCGTATTAGGGGTCTAAAGAAGTGTTTTCCACTCGGGTGTCAAGAATGCACCTGAATCGTTTTCCGGCGATGACGTCATCAATATGGTGGAATATCCATTAATAAAAACGGGTCTATTTCACATACTATTAGTCCGATTTGAATGAACTTTTTTTTTGTTTAAAAGGTAATATTTAAGCCTACAATTTTTGTATTTAAACATTTATTCTTTTTCTAATAATTATTTTGTAATTTTCAAAAAACGTGTTTTTTAACTTTTTTTGCTTTATTTTTGTATATGACTGCTTTGATGAAAAAATTATCAAAAAATATCTAAGATAAAACTTTTAGAGCCTTTTAAGACCTTTACGAAAATACCATATTTTGTATGGTTAACTCAACCATTAAAGTGAGTGAACTCAGTAAATCTTTTAAAACCAATGAAATTTTCGTGTTTCTCAAGAAAATGCTTCAACCTCAGCAGGGCCACTGCTCTGTGTGTAAGAGAGAGACAAAAAGAATTTTACTGCTTTATTTTGCATAGCATGTCTAAAGAAGCATTTTCCACTCGGGTGTCAAGAACGCACCTTGATTGTTTTCCGGCTATGACGTCATCAATATGGCGGAATATCCATTAATGAAAAAGTCTTTATTTCACATACTATTCGTCCGCTTTGTATAAACTTTTTTTTATTTAAAAGAAAATATTTAAGCCTACATTTTTTGTATTCAAACATTTATTCTATTCTTAATAAATATTTAGTAATTTTCAAAAAAACGTGTTTTTTAACCTTTTTTTGCTATATTTTTGTATATGACTGTTTTCATGAAAAAATTTTCAAAATATGTCTAGCATGAAACTTTTAGAGCGTTTTAATACCTTTACAAAAATACCATATTTTGTATGGTTAACTCAACCATTAAAGTGAGGGAACTCAATAACACTTATAAAACCAACGATTTTTTTTGTTTCCAAGAAAATGCTTCAACCTTAGCTGGGCCACTGCTCTGATTGTATGACAGATATAAAGAATTTTACTGCTTTATTTTGTAGAAGATGTCTAAGGAAGCGTTTTCCACTCGGTTGTCAAGAATGCACCTAAGACGTTATCCGGCTATGACATCATCAATATGGCGGAAAATCCATAAAAAAAACTCCATTTCATATACCATTTCTCCGATTTGAATAAACCTTGTTTTGCTTAAAAGTTATTATTTAAGCATGTAATTTTTGTACTTTAACATTTATTATTTTTTCAATAAGTATTTTTAATTTTCAAAAACCTTGTTTTAAAAATTTACACCCCCGTCGCAGCAAACCTGTGTACTCAGCGTATTTCCAATTACAAAATAACCAGTAATTAATCCATTATCACAAAAAAAATAAAAATACCCCCGTTGCAGCATAGATGCAAACTCAGCAAATTTTAAGTGCAAAACAATATATTTCAATCCAACATAGCGAGATTTGACATGTTTTGGTAAACTCCATAAGAATAACATGGGGAATGAGTATGCAGGTTTGCTGCTACAGGTATATTGAAACTGGGTGGTTTTAATTCATTATTTAGTAGATCTGAACTAGAAAAAGCTAATTACCCAGTTTTATCAAGATATGTTGAAAAATAACCGAGATAAAGAATTTTGCTTATTTCCCATAAGGTTAACATTGGGACAACGTACTGTGTTTACCACTTTCAATATATCGGTAACCAATGGACATAGAGCAGTGATTCAAATTACTAAATTGTTTGTTTTTTGAGCTGAATTCAATGGTGCTAACAAAAATCGGATTATTTATATTTTTCTTTGTAAAATACTCAAAAATCCCATTTTTTGGGGGTTTATCCCCCTCTAACCCCCCTTCTAATGATCCAATCGGACTGGTTTTCGAACTCGTCCGAATAATAACTACTTTACACGTCTGTGCCAATTTTCATTCCAATCGGACCATTTTTGCGAGCGCTATCGTGCTTACAGACACACACACACACATATATATATATATATCTAGAAATTTGAAAGAATAGTGTTTTTGACTTCTAGGGGCACCAAAACGAAAAGTTATAGTGGTCCCGGGCTTAGGTCTTACCATGAGACCTACGGTAATAGCTTCTTCCCTATTGGGGAAATTCGCTAAAACAAGTGATATATTTACATATTAAAATATTATATTATAGCTAGTTTTACAAAGCCTTTGTAAAAAAATTGGCAAATGACTTAAATGAAAAAACACAAAGATTTATATAATGAAGTAGGCAAGATTTTTTTTTTAAATTACATTAACATAAAATTGTTTAAAAAACCAAAATTCTATTAATTACATTGATAAACTGAGAAACTACTCAAAGCGATTCGCTGAAAACCTCAGTAGAGAGTGAATAGGAAATTGGCTAAGCCAACATTCTGCTGCCCTGATACTAAAAACACAGGGGAAAAAATGGGAGACCAATAGACTTAGAGAAATGATTGAAAATACCAAATTGTTTGTTTTTTCGAGCTTAATCTAATGGTGCAAACAATAATTTGATAAATATAATTTTCAATTTGAAAAACTCAAAAAACTCATTTTTGGGGGTAAGATGGAGCCTTTACCCCACTTTGGATATGTCGATCTGGCTGGTTTACAAACTCGTCCAAGAGAATCTAGTTTTACATGTCTGTACCAAATTTTGTTACGATCGAAGGATATTTACGAGAGTTATCGTGCTTACAGACACTCAAAAAATGAAAATTCCATTTTCCATATAAGCCCATGTTAAATTTTAAAACAAATCGTAATTTTTGCAGGTAAAAATGCGTTTTAACAATAAACTCACTTCATATCCAGAAAGTACACATAAAAAGCTGTCAATTAATATTAATATGATTGCTGAGGTTACCCTGAACGGATATTTTTTGTCCTTTCTGTTCTGTTAAAAACGACGGTAATAGCTTATTTCCAAGGAAATTCGCAAAAATTTAATTTTTGCATATAATTTTAAGGGGAAACCATTATCAAGAAATGCTTGGTAACGGATTTGTAGAGCGCTCAAGGACCTTTTCAAAAATACCATATTTTGTATCCTTTGCTCAAACAACAAAGCGAGGAAACGCAATAGAACTAATAAAAACATTGAATTTTCTGTGTTTTTCAAGTAAATATTTCAGCCGAATATTGAGTTCTAACATTGTAGGTCCTTTTTAAATGTAACTATATAAAATCAAACTTATTGTATTTTTGTTGGAATACTCAATATTCGGCTGAAACATTTACTTGGAAAACACACAAAATTCAATGTTTTTATTAGTTTTATTGCGTTTCCTTGCTTTTTTGTTTGAGCAAAGCATGCAAAATATGGTATTTTTGAAAAAGTCCTTGAGCGCCCTACAAATCCGTTACCAGGCATTTCTTGATAATGGTTTCCTCTTAAAAATTATATGCAAAAATTAAATTTTAAATTTTAAAACAAGGTTTTTGAAAATTAAAAATACTTATTGAAAAAATAATAAATGTTAAAGTACAAAAATTACATGCTTTAATAATAACTTTTAAGCAAAACAAGGTTTATTCAAATCGGAGAAATGGTATGTGAAATGGAGTTTTTTATGGATTTTCTGCCATATTGATGATGTCATAGCCGGATAACATTTAGGTGCATTCTTGACAACCGAGTGGAAAACGCTTCCTTAGACATCTTCTACAAAATAAAGCAGTAAAATTCTTTATATCTGTCATACACTCAGAGCCAGAGCAGTGGCCCAGCTAAGGTTAAAGCATTTTCTTGGAAACAAAAAAAATCGTTGGTTTTATATGTGTTATTGAGTTCCCTCACTTTAATGGTTGAGTTAACCATACAAAATATGGTATTTTTGTAAAGGTATTAAAACGCTCTAAAAATTTCATGCTAGACATATTTTGATAATTTTTTCATGAAAACAGTCATATATAAAAATATAGCAAAATAAGGTTAAAAACACGTTTTTTTGAAAATTACTAAATATTTTTTAAGAATAGATTAAATGTTTAAGTACAAAAAATGTAGGTTTAAATATTTTCTTTTAAATAAAAAAAAGGTTATACAAAGCGGACGAATAGTATGTGAAATAAAGACTTTTTCATTAATGGATATTCCGCCATATTGATGACGTCATAGCCGGAAAACAATCAAGGTGCGTTCTTGACACCCGAGTGGAAAATGCTTCTTTAGACATGCTATGCAAAATAAAGCAGTAAAATTCTTTTTGTCTCTCTTACACACAGAGCAGTGGCCTGCTGAGGTTGAAGCATTTTCTTGAGAAACACGAAAATTTCATTGGTTTTAAAAGATTTACTGAGTTCACCTACTTTAATGGTTGAGTTAACCATACAAAATATGGTATTTTCGTAAAGGTCTTAAAAGGCTCTAAAAGTTTTATCTTAGATATTTTTTGATAATTTTTTCATCGAAGCTGTCATATACAAAAATAAAGCAAAAAAAAGTTAAAAAACACGTTTTTTGAAAATTACAAAATAATTATTAGGAAAAGAATAAATGTTTAAATACAAAAATTGTAGGCTTAAATATTACCTTTTAAACAAAAAAGTTTATTCAAATCGGACTAATAGTATGTGAAATAGACCCGTTTTTATTAATGGATATTCCGCCATATTGATGACGTCATCGCTGGAAAACGATTCAGGTGTATTCTTGACACTCGAGTGGAAAACGCTTCTTTATATAGGTACTACAAAATAAACCAGTAAAATTCTCTTTACCTGTCTTGTACAAAGAACACTGGACCGGCTAAGATTGGTCTGCCGTACGGAAAATTCTGCGTTTTTACAGCATATTAATCCAGTTTATTCACTTTATTATTCCAGCAAAGTATATAATGTATGGTATTTTTGAAAAGGTCTTAAAATTCTCTAAAAGTTTTACTTTAGGCATGTTTTGATCATGTTTTCAGTAAAAAAGTTGTATATTGAATTATCTTAACAGGTTTATTAAAAAAGAGGTTTTTAAAAATTACTAAAAAAGTATTATTAATACAACAAATGTGTAAATATAAAATGTTTAGCATAAAAAATTATCTTTCAAACAAAAAAAAAGTTTATTCCGAACTGACTAATAGTATTCAAAATACACGCATTTCAAAATTGCTTGTCCGCACTTGCCTGCTTGACACCCGAGTGGAAAACACTTCTTTAGACCCCTACTACAAAATAAAAACGGAAAATTCTCTGGACAAAATTCACACACAGATAATATTGTCAGATGCCGGACTATTTTATGACTTGTTTCTTATTTATAAATAAACTGTTCACCAGTAAAATAACCAAAATTAATTTTAACAAATTTATTATTAGAAAGTTTTTAGTACATTTTTTCTTTGGTTTTCCCCGGGGGCTCAACCCCCTAATCCCTCCTTGGGCACCCAGCTGATACAAACCAGTTCCTTAACAACACATTGTCTTTATGCTTTATACTTAAATTAATACATCTATGAAACGCAAGAGGGAGGGAAATTTATATATTTATCATTCGCCAACCCATCGAAGGCAAACGAAATATCCAAAAATTACAAAATCTAAGTGTTACCACCCATCAATAAACTTTTAGGGCAAAATATAAACTATAACAAACCAAATAATTCATCCAATAGGAAATGAAATTATGACAAAAAGACAAAATGCTCCAGCCAATGATTTACTTACTAGGATCTTGCGAATTATACTCATTGATTTTTGTTTGTTTTGTGAGGGACCTTCCTGGCCTGGAGAATGATGAGAAAAATTTCCCTTCCTCTTGCGTTTCATAGTTTTATTAATTGGGCTTGATGATGGTTGGTGTGACCAACCGAAATCGATCGCCATTTTCTAACCTTTATGTTTATTTACCGTCTTGCATATGAGTACAGTATACGTGAAAATATATTTTAAGTGTTGTAAGACGTTTTTTATTTATATCTTGTATTAATTCTACAACAAATATAAATCTTTTAATCTGTATTAGCAGCCCACGTCACTTCATGGCTTAAAAAGAGCTTGGTAAAATAGGCTTTAGTTTCATGTTGATTATGTTTGGAGTTTAGCAACGTAATATACCTGTCAATGAGGAAGTGTGTGAATCGTGATTTTTTTAAATTTTATAGACTAATTCCTCGTGTTATAGCCATGGTCATAGCACTGGAATAAAATTGCCAGTAATTAAACTTCTCATTGGGGCAAACTTTTAAAAATAACTTATTACTTTAGACTGAAACTTCAATATGGGTATAAGGAATTTCTCAAAGAATTTGAGAAGTTCATTTATTTAATCTGCTTTAAAAGTGTCTATGTATGCGTTCTACACCTTGAAATTTCGACAGTGCAACAAAATTAATTTTGCATAAAATGGGGTTTAGTTTACTTGGATCTTCAATGCTTGGCGCATCTTCATGTTTCTGTTATGGAGTTTTGTTTTCAAAAGTATTGAATTCTTATGTTAATTCCATACAACATCTACACGTCAGTTTCTTACATTCATCTTTGTTTGGCCTTAACATCAAATAATAAGAAGATGGACAAACCACTGATATACTGATGAACTAATCTCTAAATAACTTTTGTAAAATCATCTTTGTTTGGTCTTAACAACAAACGATACCCTACATTCTGTGGTATATCTCTGGAACTATTTCAAATCTTGATCTTCTGTTTTGTTACAAACAAATTGGAATTGGAAAAAATTCACAGGTTCTACCACAGATAGTATAAATATAGCACTTTCGCTGGAATTTCAAAAGCCTCCTGTGTGAGGGCTTTTCATGGGATTTTCTCCAAACCCGCAAAAGGCACATCTAGAGAGTAATAGCTTTAATTTTATACCAAATATGTATAGAAAAATTAATTTCTAGAGGTCGTTACGCTCTGTACAAAATCCCTGAAATTCTTTTAATCTATATATTAATACGCAAGCGGTTTTCTTTTCACAGTCCAACCGCAATAACGGCTGGACCGATTTTAACGTTTGAGGTATCAAATTAAAGGGAATTTTATGTAGATTTGTCAACAAGTCTCAGAATTTTAAAAAAGGGCGTCACTTAAGTACAGTAAAGGGCTGAAGTTTCGTAACAGTGGCGCTATTCATCGACATTTGATCAAGCTCAGTTTACTTTGTTTAAAAACTGAACATATGGCCAAGCTCAGAAATAGTTCTACAGGTAAACCACAGATAGCAGCAATGAATTACAATTAATTTTTCGAAAAGAGCAGTTTTTATTTTTACAGCTGGTTTGGGTTTTTTTCAACAGTTTTCTTTTTTAAAAGATTTATTATGTAATTTAGGTTATGTTATGAAGTTTTAAATCTGTTAAACACTGCAGTTACCGTTTTTACAATGTAGTTTAGTGTTTTTAAAGTGGTGCATTAAGTTAAGTGTTTTAATGTGTGTTTAAGTTGGTGCATTTATAATGCCACCGATAAGAAGACGAACGTTGAGCGGTCGGAGGAGTAGGAAAGAACCGCTGGCATCGCCCTCTCGATGTAACATTTGATGCTCCTTCCAACCCCCAGACCAATGAACTACTAAAAATGTTTTCATTGTGGTGGGTTGCATTTCAAGAATGAAAAGACTGGTAGAGTAGTGCGTCATTTACGCGTTTTTGCCACAAAGGAAATGTTGCCTTTAAAGACAGCCGTTCCCTACAATATCTTTTTTGGTGATAATTATCAATAAGATGCAGCGGCAATCCCTAAACAAAGGAAGTCATTGCTTATGGCGCCAGTGTTTGCCCTCGGTCAGCTACATGTTGCTGTAAGCAGAGCGTGATCTTTTGCCGGAGTTAAAACATACATTTCAGAAAAAAGAGGATATGGGGAAATGAAGGTGTTCCCTAAAAAATCGTTTACGTTTACCAGAAACTCCTGCGGTAGATCAAATTAACTTTAATAGTTTCAGTAGTTAAGCCATAATTTTGTTAATGAAGTTAGCCCTTTGATTAATCTTTAAAAGTATATAAGTAGGCTTATTATTCTTCATTATTTTACCACTTGATTTTTGCTCGATTTCGAGCTACGTGTTATCTAGTAATATATATATATTACAAAATTCATTTTGTAGATAGCATAGTATTGCAGCATGAAATTGTGAGTTTTGGAATTGAAATTACTTGAACATGGTACAGTGTAATTTGAACACAATATCTTAATAAATATTTCATAAATTATTTATATTCATTATGATTGCAATAAATAACACAACATATGTTTTAGATTAGTCTTTATTCTTTATATAGAACTTTTATCATAAGTTCTTGAAACAGGAATTAAATTAAGTTTAAACAAGTAACTAAAACTGAAACTGTCACTACATGTTACAAGAAATTAACAAATTAAACTATAAGAAAAAAATTAATACAAAATATTCTTTTCTTAATAGCAGGGTGATCCTGCTATTAATGGAGACCGGTGTATATTTGGAGTGGTCTAAAAATGTCAAAAGGGTAATTTATTATCTTGCGATGTCCAGGCTATTTATAAATAAGCAGTGTATTTGTAGACTTGCTTAACAAACAACAAAACTTCCCACCAACATAACTTGGCCTTTATTCTAGCTATTTTTCAACTACATGTCAATGAAATTATTAGGAAATTTTTTAAAATTGTTCCTATAACACAATATATTAAACTACATCAAAGTATAAAACCATAAAAATACATTTGTAGATAATAAATGATTAAACCTATCAAACAAGTTTGTGCATTTAAAATGTCTGCACTTAAAAAAAAACTTGTGTGGATACAAGATGCTTACTTCATTAATAATTCATACAGTACAACACACTTACAATTAACTAACAATTCAGCTGATCTTTGCCACTTAAAATCTTAAAAAATCATCTTGACCATTTTGTACTCATGCTTTCTTCAAATTCACCTGAGTATGGGTGCTGTCTCAAGTCTAAATAAAGTTAACTTTTATCTATTTTTTATTTTTTTTTATTATTTTGTGACGAGAGAGATTTGAACGAATGGTGTTTTTGGTATCTGGGGGCCCCAAAACAAAAAGTTATGATGGTCCCAGGCTTACGTCTTACCATGAGAAATACCCCTAAAGCTAATAGCTTCTACCCTATAGAGGAAATTCGCTAAAACACCTTAAAGTTGAGCAAAGTGTTTATTCTAACCAATCGTAAATACAATCATACCATGTTTTTAAAGGAACTAAGATTGTTACGTTCGCTGTGCAGATCGCCGGCAAGCGGGACCCAGAGCAGCAGTGGCAGGCCCTGGAGTGGATCGAGGCCGTACTCGGACAGAAGTTCTCCGAGCCCCTGGAGGACCTGATCCGTGACGGCCAGGTCCTGTGTCACTAAGATTGTTACGGTCGCTGTGCAGATCGCTGGCAAGTGAGACCCAGAGCAGCAGTGGCAGGCCCTGGAGTGGATCGAGGCCGTGCTCGGACAGAAGTTCTCCGAGCCCCTGGAGGACGTGATCCGCGACGGCCAGGTCCTGTGTCACTAAGATTGTTATGTTCGCTGTGCAGATCGCCGGCAAGCGGGACCCAGAGCAGGAGCGGCAGGCCCTGGAGTGGATCGAGGCCGTGCTCGGACAGAAGTTCTCTGAGCCCCTGGAGGACGTGATCTGTGACGGCCAGGTCCTGTGTCACTAAGATTGTTATGTTCGCTGTGCAGATCGCCGGCAAGCGGGACCCAGAGCAGGAGCGGCAGGCCCTGGAGTGGATCGAGGCCGTGCTCGGACAGAAGTTCTCCGAGCCCCTGGAGGACGTGATCCGCGACGGCCAGGTCCTGTGTCACTAAGATTGTTACGTCCGCTGTGCAGATCGCCGGCAAGCGGGACCCAGAGCAGGAGCGGCAGGCCCTGGAGTGGATCGAGGCCGTGCTCGGACAGAAGTTCTCCGAGCCCCTGGAGGACGTGATCCGCGACGGCCAGGTCCTGTGTCAGGTGATGAACAAGCTTATGCCTGGCGCCATCCCCAAGATCAACTCCTCCGGCGGACAGTTCAAGATGATGGAGAACATCAACAAGTGAGGACCTTGTAATAATTTTCAATAATTACTACTTTTATAAGAAGTGGAATGAATGTTCATAGTAGGGATGGTTTGAAAGTTGTTTAAAAGTTGGATTCAATTTATTCCTTTATGAATTTTGAATTTACAAAATTAGAATTCCCGTTTTGTACCAGTTTTAAATAAAGCCAAATACAACTGAATAGTATATTACGTTTCTAGGCCGGAAAGTGGTTCATTTTGGAAAGTGGTGTTTTACCGGACAATAAAGAGCCATATTATATTATGGCGTGAGTAGAAGCAAGTGCAGGATTTTCATGCGAGTATGGTAAAACTTATGGGCCGTGTAACGAACGTTACTTTTAACCATACTACTCAGAAAAAACATCCCTTCAATCATAATGTATTCCTTGCATAAACCAATATGTTTCTCAATCCTTCAAACCTTATCTGTAATGAACCTTGCTACTACTGCCACTTTATTCCTCTAAAAAGTAACCAAAAACATGCATTAAGCGTCGGTTTGCTGCAAACCAGCTGATTCTTGACTACAGTTTACTGTAATTGCAGTTCAGAAAAACTTTCTGACTTTGGAACAAAGCTAACAAAAAGCTGGCCTTTTTGAGCGATTAAAAAGGAACAGAAAACAGATGTTTCTGTGTCAGTATGATGAAAAATTAATTATAATGAGTGTTCTTTAGGATATCAGAAAAGATAAGTTGATTTTGCCAGTTAATTTGAGAGTAGTCTTCCCTTAACAATACAATAAAAAAAGAGTGATTCAGAGGATCATACATCATGTTGAATTTTTGAGTTTAGTGAACCACCATTATGGAAAATCCAATTTCCTCAGTTACAAGATCCACACTTGGGTGAGAGTACTAATTAAAACATTTTATAATCATTTAAATTTAATACTCTTCTTCTAATCGGTATCCACATTCCTACACACAGTTTTTTTTTCAGTTTCCAGAAAGCAATGAAGGCATATGGAGTGCCTGATAATGATACTTTCCAAACAGTCGACTTGTGGGAAAAGAAAGACATTGCCCAAGTCACCTCTTCACTCTTTGCCCTTGGCAGAACTGTAAGTATTAATTTTTTTCTTTTTGTTCTTAAAAATTTCATTATTTTTTATTTATGTTTCCTAAACTGATTTAATACAATAAGAATACATTTATTTTTTCAAAACATATATGCCATTACGTAGACATAGTCAAAGCCAACATAATTATCATGACGAATAACTTTATCTTCCTCAATCAGATTAAGTTAATTTAATTCCTTGAAATTGCATATTTAAAAAAATGGTAAAATTAATTTTTTTAACTTATGAAACAAAAAAATGATCCTATTAGAAACCAAGCAACCTTATAAAAATAAGGCAGTGAGATGTAAATACAAACAAATCAACGATTAAAATATATTAAGGGCCTCTGGGGCAAAGTTCCTCTCAGCCTACTTTTGACAATAATTATTTTTCAAAACTAAATGAAGAGGGTTCATAAGGAAGAGAATGAATGAGGTTTTCCTCAAACTTTTTGATCAAATAATAAAATAGGGAATAACTTTATCAGATTTCGAATACAATTTCTTGGTGCAGGTTGTTCAACCAGTAGACATTTTTGTCAAAAGATTATGATTTTGGACTAAATTGCTGATACTGATATTTTAAACATATTATATTATTGATTTACTTTTATTTTGAGGTTTTACCCCAATAAAAACAAAAAACAAAAATTAAATAAATAAATAGATTAAAATAAATAATTAATGTTTATTTCCCAAAACAAATGAACATTGTTGTAGGTAAGTTACAACAATATTACAATCTTTTCACCCATGCTTCCCTTATTTAAAAAAGGTAATCAAAATATTTATTACTGTATTTTATTTATTTTTTAGGAATTAATAATCTTAATTTGTTTTTTATTTAGTTACTTAGTTTTCCAGGCGAAATGGATTTTCTATCTTGTATAAGGCAAGGAGATTAAAATGCAAGCTAAATTTACATCATAACTAAAGAGAGACTTAAAATCGCTATTAAATTTAAAAACACCTCTAATACAAGCTCCGTCCACATTGCAGACGTACATGCACCCCGAGTGGCCCGGCCCGTGGCTGGGACCCAAGCCCTCCGAGGAGTGCAAGCGGCAGTTCACGGACGAGCAGCTGAAGGCCGGCCAGACCATCATCGGACTGCAGGCCGGGCAGAACAAGGGAGCCTCCCAGGCCGGCCAGAACATCGGCGCTGGCCGGAAGATCATCCTCGGAAAGTGAACCACCACTTTCAATCCTAATTACTTTTATACACTTTATATTCATGTTAATAAGATATCATTTTTTCCAACTATTTTTCTATGTGCGAAGATATTTTTCTATACTAAGGTCTTGTAACGTGACTGGAAATAAATCATGAGTTGATCAAGTTCAATTTCAACAGAACATTTAATTTATAACATAAATGATGAAACTTTTTAAAAACGTGTTGAGCATTTTTTACCTCTCCTTCTTGTAACACATTTTTCATTTCCTAGTGTACCAATAATCTGGAAAAAAGTCAGATTGGAAATTATTAATTGTAATCAGTTGTGTGGCAACTTGGCTTACTTTGTAGTCTGAAAGTTCCAATTAAAAATGAAAATATTTTTGTGAAGTTTAAAAACTAGACACAGCCACTATTGGTCATTTGGTTGCAAATGAATGATCAAATAATCACTTAGTATTTATCAGTTTAGGATGAGTTTTAAAAGGACATCTCAAACGTAATTCATTATTCAATGCTATTGTAATACCCAAATGTATAAAGTAGTCAAAGTAAAGTTTTCCTTTCATAATCTTAAGGGCAACGTCACATTGGTAGAGTAACTCGGCCAACTCGGCTGAGTTGCTATAAGATCAGCTGATTCCTATAGTGTAGATTTGTCAACTCGACTTGCCCATTTGAAAAAGGTGGGTTTACATTGGTCGAGTTGCTCTCCTTTCTAACTTGGGTCTAACTTGCCCTCCTACTCGACCAATGTGACGTGACCCTAAGTACTATTCTCAGTGTACTTTTTGTCATTTAAAACTATTAAAATTGCAGAACCAACAGCATTAAATATCTTCTGTTTTTTCAGCATTGAATTAAATTTTTGGAACCAATAAACACAAACATACCTCATTTAACCATAACAATTAGAAAATCTGCTATAAGAACAATTCTTATAAAACAATTTTGAATGATTTTTTTTTAATCATTAGATGTGGATTCAAAATGTTTTACTGTTTTCCTACTTTTACTATCACTATTACATTTTAAAACGAGGAAACGCTACAATGTTTAAGCTGCTAATGTTGTCAAATCACCATTTCATAGTTCCCAAAACAGTGCCAATTTCAAAAATGACTGAGGAATACAAAGTTAATTGGTTGGCTTCAGACAGTATAAGTGATTGGCTGGGAGTCAAATGCAACGGTTGGAATTTGACCTACTTACATTGTTTGCGTTTCCAACAATCTGAACGTTACCCATTCCTCCTTTGTGGCACAAAATATACTGTTTAAGTTTCATTTTAGACTCTACAATTCCTAGCACTAAGCAGAGGGAGTGGTCATCCTAATTACAAGATTGAGTGCATATAGCAACTTACATGACATTTAATTTCATGAAGTTTTAATCATCATGTTTGAAGTATAAACAGGATTATTCCTGAGTCCTAGCCCACCCTCTTGGGTGTGTTAATATCCTAACGATCAGCATCTTGATCTTCGTTTCAAGAAGTTGCGATCAGTTCCTGGTGCCCACAAACATTTGAGTGATTTGGACCGTTCTCCGATAAAAGCCAATTAATCTCTCCTATGAAAATGCTATTTATATAGATTCAACCAAAAACAAATATAAGACTGTAAAAATACTAATTAGTGAATCTATACTTATTTAATACGGTAGGGGTTTTTTTGTGATCATTACTCCTCCTAAAGTTCTGGGCCGATTTTAATAATTTAGGTGTCATTGGAAAGAGCTTGGCGTGAAGTTTTGCAGGAAATAAAATTTAAAAAGGTTAGACTGAAGGGAAGAGCCCTAGATGCCCTCAAAGATTCATATTTGTCCATAAAATTTAACATGGGAATAGAAATTTCAAGTAAAGCAGCTGATTGAAGCAGACAAAGTTTTTCAGCAAAGCCACATGTTGTTAATGGAGTTGAAACCATTGCATGTAGAGCTGGAGGCATTTCAGTTGACGGAAGATGTAATAAACAAACTATTATCCTATTACATACTTAAGGTCAGAATTCAGTTTTAAAAACATTTGAATCACATCTGTGAAGACCTTATTCACATATGTTTATATTCCAAAGAAAAATGCTAAAAGAAAATAAAAGAGAAAGAAGCAGAATTAACACTCATTTTGAGTAGATTTATTGAACCATTTTAGTTCGGTTTGAGATGAAGACGGGTTATACGCTACTTACGGGTTAGTCACATATACTGAATTTCAGAAGGTTTTACAAAAATAACGTAAAACCCACGAAACCAACTAGCCTAACTTTATTTTTTAGAAAACATAATTTAATTCTTCCTTACCTATATATAACAACCCATTTAAAAGTGTTGCCTAAAGAAATTTGTAGTCGATTTTCAAATAACTATTTGTTTTGATTCATTTTATTTCTTATTGTACATGGGGTGATTATTTCAACTAATTATTAATTTATGTATGACCAATTCATCTTGATGATCTTGGTTGAATACACAATTCGATTGGGGTTTATGGTGAATGTTAATGTGAAGTTTTGTGAGCAATTACCTGAAATAAAATTACATGAAAATGTAAATTACTTTTAATTTAGTTTAGCTATGAAAATGCTAACCATGAATGATGTAAACATGTAAATAATATAATTTCAACAATTTTTTTTGTGTTTAGAGATGTTCTGTAATATAAGGAACCCAGTTTCCAGTAATTCCAGCACTCACTATGACTAGGTATAGCTAAGGGTCAGTCCATTACAAAAGTTGGAAATTACCTCCCCTACCCAAAAGCAGTACTTTCTCATGGTCTTTGTACATGTGGCAGCAGGTCGAGCCAACACCTTTGAGGGGCTTATAATATTCGTGGAAAACACTAAATAACACGGACATCTCCTTAAAGAAAAAAGCTTATTTAAAAAATCCCAGTATAGGAAGATCAAGCATATCATTACTGAAATAGTATTAGAATACTGTGCCATAATTATTTTTATTCCTAAACCAATTCATAAGAATTGCTTGATTTCGAGCAACTGGTTTGCTAGTATTACTGAAAGGTGGCCAAAATTTGCAAATAATTGTGATTGGCTGTGAGAAGGGATTTGATAGAGCAGATAAGTTAATGATAATGTTTTTGGGAAAGTCGGAGCAATATCAAAATTACTATGTACATTATTACACTACATAGTATTCCAAATGGAAAAAAATTTAATAATAAGTCAAATTTAAAGGTTGTTAATAACACATATATCATACCTTTTTGGGATAAGGTTTCTTATTCTCTGCGAATGATGTACCCATTGCAATTCCTGCTGTACAATTAATTTATTCTGTGCAATTACCTCATGGGAAATAATTATTGCTTTGAAATATAAGTCCATTTGGTTCAGGACCTTTGTATAGAAACTTGTATGCAGAAAAGGCCTTTATATTACTCGGCCCAAATTCGGGAAAAAAACACCCAATATAAACCAAATAAATAAAAGTAAGTTGGGTATATTTTATCTTAAATGTAAAATATTCTCCCAAGCTATAGCCTTATTAAGCCAATTAAAACATATTTTACTTAGGTATTAGACTTTATTATGCAAAAAACAATATTTTTTAATATACAAGAAATACTATTGACTTGTCAAGGAAACTTTAAAAAAAATTTGATTTAAGATCTTTGAAACAAAAATATAGTAAGTACCGTTATTGCTGGAGTTATAGAATAAATATGGACTTTATAGAGTCCTCTTTATTGAAATAGCTCTGAGGGGGGGGGAGGTTTGAATCCTTGGGCAAAGAATCTTCTATAGCATCTTTATTAATTGATCCATAGCATTTTATACACACTTTAAGTGGCTAGACAAGATAAAAAAGGTTTCCCCTAGTCCCAGATTTCAATGCAGCCCTCCTGGCCGGCCTCGGGAAAAGTGATGACTTTTTTTAGGAAAATTCTGTTCTGGCTCCTAATTAAACCCTCAAATCTGGGGGGTTATACTCACCAAATTCACTCACAATACCTTATTTATGCCATTGTGCAGCCTCCTATCAGCACACTGCCCTAATTTTGGGTTTGGTGTGTCTATTGATAAATCAAACACTGATATGATCCAACAAGAACCTATGCCTGTACCAAAAAGGCCAGTTAAAAAGAAGCCACTTCCATGGGGGTGTAGGTTAATTAAAGCGGTTGCCAGTTAAAGGTGGCCAAGAGGGCGTCTACTGTACAAGCCTTGAACCCCTCCTGCCACAAAGTTCAAAGTTTGAGATATTGTGTCAAGCAGAAACACAGCCTAGGGAAACTCAGTGTCGAGCATTGGAGATGGAGAATGTAGAGCAGCCGGTTATTGGCAGGCGTCCAGGTGGAATATGTGTTATGTTGACAAAATAGAATGTTTGGCAGCTGCCACAGCTTGACAGAACCTCTCACTTCTAAATTTAATTCAGATTTACTCATGAATTCACAACATTTAACACAACCTTTGTTGTGTTTCTAAGGAAAAATATTTTCACAACACTACACTAGTAAGTAGCCGATTTCCGCTTCCGTTTCCGTGTGGGAAGTCGCCGTTTACAAAAGAGTACGGCAAATATCAGCTGTAGTGAGGTAACAAATCAGCTGGAGTGCGGTAAAGAGTTTGCATTGAGTATTTACCGCACGAGTGCGGTAAATGCTCAATGTTGCCAACTCAAGAAAAAAAATAGTATATCACACAATTTACATACATTATACATAAACACAACATACACAGTCACCACATCTCAATTGTAAATAAACTGGTTTCCCAGGTTGCGACTACGTACAGTTAATAGCGATAAGTTAATAAAGAGCATTGTTATTTAATCAATTGCTGCCGTCTGTGTTGACGATAAGACGTATTCCTAGAAAGGCTTACTCGGTCACTGAACAGCAGAGATAACGCTTTTTTTCATCTCCCCCACACAGATAAATATAGTTTTGATCGTATTTTCTCTCTACAGTTTAATTAATATTTTTTTAATCTTTTTACTTTCATCTTAGTCTAAGCTTTCATAGACGTGTTATTTTTCACTAACCCTGTATATTTGATGCTGGTAGTGTTGCGAAAAATATCGTACGCAACTCATCCGGGAAGGTGTTTACGTTGCTCGCACGTAAACACCTACTTCCCGCACTAGTTGCGTAATATACTATTCCACTACCTAATTTTAAACATTACTTCAATTTCAATGTAAAATACTTACGGTACTTATGCTTTATACAAAACACAAAACATTGAGCCTGTTCTTTGTGTAAAAGTGACAGGGGAAGATTATCTCTGTGCCAACTCTCTCGACCTCTTTGTTGCTTTGAAAGGCACTATTAATCACATCATTGAAATAAAGGTTGATGTAGCTCACAGCAGATTGATTAACAGCTTTTTTTAGAGAGAACAATTTAGATTAGTTCGTAAATGTTACCAAAATAAAACTGTAACTGAATCATTATGGATACTTGCTCTAACTGAAAAAAATAAATAGAAACAACTTTCAGATTATGGGGTGATTCTGTCTTCATGTTTAGATCAAAAAAAGAAACTTAATAAAACCAGCATGACCAAATTGACATTCTAGGAACATTATTGCTACATTATTGCTACATTGCTTCTTAAATAATATTGAGATCATCAAACTTCTTTATTGTTCCTTGGTACGATCACGTTTGGAATTTGGTTCAATTGTTTGGAATCCGTACTATGCTTATTCTTCTGATTTGATTGAGTGTGTTCAAAAACGATTTTTAAGATTTTTATACTTCAAGAAGTTTGGTCACTACACAACAGATATTCCTTACTCTGAACTCTTATCTATGTTTGAGCTCAACTCACTGAGGAAGCGGCGGCGGGTCGCTGTGTTGGTTTACCTGCATCAACTGGTCGGCAGACCAGCCGACCAGCCGACCAGCCGATGAGCTCGACGACGCAGCTCTCTTATCTAAACTTCAGTTCAATGTTCCTCGACATAATTCCCGCTGCCGTCTGATGTTCTCTCCCCTTTACTCTCGAACTAATTTAGGTCTCAATTCTCCGTTAAATGTCATGGGTAGAATTTTTAATTCTTTGCCAATCGAATTAGATATTTTTTGCATGTCTGTTAATAAATTCCGTAATCACGTTTTACAAAATATATCAGATTAATAATTATATGTATGTTATTTATTTTTTATGTTTGTAGAATCTATTTATTGGTTTACTGTTCGTTACTGATTCAATGTTTATTCATTTGAACTACACGTTAATTTAGAATTTAAATTATATTTAATCTATTGATGCATGTATTTATTTAAATGTTTTTTTTATTTGTGAATGCAATTAAGGCATTACAGTGCATGTATTGTGTGACTAAGCATGAAGATATTGAAGATGGACATAAACGATTTTTCCCAGCATGAACTTATTGTTTTTTAACGCTACATTGTAATTGGGTTTTATACCTGTTTTGTAGTGTTTTGTCAATAAATAAATAAATTATAGATTTTTTTCCCTCTGAAATAGGGAACAGATCCTATTACATTTTTGAAACTTGTTTTATGGATGCTCTTATGCATAATAATAAAATAATGCTCTACAAATATACTCACTATAATAACATTTTTCACTATATCTGAAGAGAATTTTATATAAAAACTCTGTCTGGAAATGCAATTTCAGTGAAATTTAATGAAAATTAAAACGAATCAGTGAACATTATTTTTCACGTAGTTTAAAAATACTCTAACAGAACAAATTTTAAAACTGACCATGAAAATTTCAAAAGTACTACTGAACATAGGAAGTGAAAACTTAAATTACTGAACCATCTAGGTGTTGTAAAGTGATCTCAAACTATAGTTTGGGATAACAACTAACTATAGGTTTTATCAAAATTAAATTGATGGTTAGATGGCCAATTTGGCTTTAAATAATTGAAACATAGGTTCTGCATTCTCTATACAGGGTTGGGCAAAACTCTGGAATATATAAAATAACTTTTATATTATTTTGCAGAAAGTGATGAAACTTTACAGTTGTGTATCTAGTACGAATAGGAATATTTTGGCGTATTTTCTCAGATTTTCGCACGATGAGGGGACGGCCCACGCTGGAAGTCTTGAAATTCTTAAATGTAAGCATACCTCGAGTTACACCTCATTTTAAAGGTCTTAATTAGTAGATCACAACAGCGCAAACCACGCCTCACAAGGTTGATCCAATCAGAAGTTACAGCTCCTCAAAGATTTTAATTTTGGCCATTAAACTCAAGGCTAAAATCAGGGGGAATGGTCTAATTACTTATAAAGCACTCGGAACGACGTAGTTTAGTTTTAGATACATGTATTTCTCATTGATAAGGTTAATTTGACGTGTTAAAAAACTTTTACTCATGACCACAGGAGGACCCGTGATGGTCCCGTGATGGAAGTTCAAAAATTCTTAAGGGTAAGCATACCTCGAGTTTTACCTCATTTTAAAGGTCTTAATTAGTAGATCATAACAGTGCAAACCGCGCCTCAAAAGGTTGATCGAATCAGAAGTTACAGCTCCTCAAAGATTTTAGCCTGATTTTAGCCATGAGTTTAATGGACAACATTAAAATCTTTGAGAAGCTGTAACTTCTGATTCGATCAACCTTTTGAGGCGCGGTTTGCGCTGTTATGATCTACTAATTAAGACCTTTTAAATGAGGTATAACTCGAGGTATGCTTACATTTAAGAATTTCAAGACTTCCAGCATGGGCCGTCCCCTCATCGTGCCAAAAAATGAGAAAACACGCCAAAATATTCCTATTTGTACTAGATACTAAACTGTAAAGTTTCATCACTTTCTGCAAAATTGAATAAAAGTTATTTTATATATTCCAGACTTTTGCCCAACCCTGTATAAAACTACCATCCTGAAATATTGATGTTTGTTTTAAGTTCTTGTGTAATTCCTCATGATGGTAAAGGATGAGCGTACAGTACCTATAATTTGGTAAAAAAAGTTGATTCATGACTCAATACTGGCCACGAGTGTTTGACTTTGTAAATACGTCAAATAGAGCCTTCGTTATGCAATATTACTCATGCATCAGTCACAGTTAGTTTGCTGTTAATAAATAATACATGCTCATAGAAGTTGTTCCTTCACGACAAATATTTTTATTTTGACACCCACAGTGCATGTGATCTCTATATGGGTTAAAAAGAGGTAACACGAAATCTGACACATTTGGCTGGTGCAGTTGGCATAACTGAGAGACCTAAATTACTTGGGTACTGAAAGCGATAATAGGTTCTACATTCTAGAACTGGAAGGTTTGGAAATAGACGAGATGACAGCTGTAATCCATCCAACAAAGGTGAAACTTTGTTGGCTCCAAACCAACGGATTTCAGCAGACGGTCATGCTGGTCCAGTCAACCAAAGCCACCCTAAGTGGTTCTGCATATTTTCAATATGCCTAAGTAAATAAATTAGTAACTACAAATAAATGTATTAATATTAAAGATTTAGCTCCCGAGAAGTCCTTTCTGAGCAAACCAAAAAAATGTTTAAATTTTCATGGAAGATTTCAAAGACATTTAGTGCTTGGCAGCAGTCTTAAGTTAAATGTAATAATTATTGTCATACAGTTTGAAAATAATTATATTCCTCCAAAACAGCCAGATTTTTTCATTAAATTTAATGTTGATTGTTGAACTATTCAGAGCCGATTCTGGATTAGATTCTCACTTGAATGGCACTGATAATTTAAGATAAAAACCAGATGATGGTCCCCGCATAGAGTAATTTGTTCCAAAGAATACTCAATCATATCCCCCAAGTGCCACTGCCAAAGCCAGGACGGCACATGCTCAAGGGCTTGACATGATCACTGCTGAAATTGCTTGTTATTGCAATGTAAAACTGTAAAAGTCTCCTCCAGAGGCCCCAGACTGAGCGAGGAGCCAATGGCGACAAATCTGGCAAAACAAGACAAACAACATTAACAACTTGTCAATGTTAAAATTGCTGAGTTTTAAGTTGATTAGACTGATGATTTTAAATACTGCACAAGGTGCAGTCACTGAAAATCCACATTGGGCTTAAAGAATGTTCTAAAAGTCATTAAATTATTAATTTACAGTATTTTTAATTTTAGTTCACTAAACTTTTTCACAAAATTGCAACAAACCAAAAAAAATTAACGTATACATCATAAAAATCAGATGTCCAACCTAGATTTGCTGGACTTGCTCATTAAGAGTTCCAAAACTTCTGTTTGGATTTGTCAAATCATAGTTTTTTTTCCTGGTATTATGACTCAGAGCCGCACTAACCATCTGTAAAAAAACAAGTTACAAAACGCATCACGCAATTAACAATGACACATTTTCTTGCTTGTAAATAATGATAAAAATAGAGTGTCTATTTAAAGACAGGTTTCCCTCTCTCAACATATCACTGAGATCCTGCCAACAGCATTCATCTCCTCACTGACTGTGTGAAATGTTAATTTATTGGCTTGTACAACATGAGATTTAATTTATATATTTTTGAACTGTTTCTCAAAAATTAACTTAACAAAATTAACTTAATTAAACTTAACTTGATTCTTACGTAATGCCGTTTTATAAGAAAAAATTAATAAATGGATAGAACCAGAGAAAATGAATTGCTGTCAGAGGGACATCTTGAAAAATATAGTACCTCAAAAAACCTTACAGATTAAAACCAGTTGGTCTCTAAAATAATCATCAATGATTTTCATGATTGAAGAAAAGTTAAAATTTCAAGTTCAGAATCCAAGTTACATGTCTTGGATTGAGATTATTTCTTGCAATAATTTTCTCCCAAATCAACCAAGGGATTCCACAAGGTACTATCTTGGGTTCTCTGTTATTTCTTCTTTATATTAACAATATCTGCCTTCTAACATATACAACGCTCAAATTTTAATGTTTGCAGATACCTAATACAACTTCCGTCTCTTTACATAAACAAATTTAAACAGTTTATTATGCCAAAATATTTCTCAGACAGATGATTGGTTAAAGCAAATGGTCTTCAATTAAATATAAATATAAACAAAACTCAATCTTTTTTCACTCAAATTATATGTAACAACAGCAATCAGACTGATTCTTCCTTTTAGAACCCAACAATATCTAATAGTCCAGTCGCCAAATAAGAAATTAGGCATGAACCTTGAAGTAGGGTCCGACTCAAATTTTATGATTGATTCTAGTACTATTGAAAATTGAAATTGAAATTGAAATATTCTTTATTGTCATAAGAATATAATACATCATTGACAACGTCATACGTACCAGCATAAGAGCTAGGTCACATCATTATAAAATAACTTAGGCTATATAAAAATACATAGGGAAAGAATGGCAGACCAAAATAGCTATATATAAACAAGGTACCATATGGCATCAGTTCTGGAATAGACAAACAATAAAATAAAAACTAAAAATCTATATTTTTTGCATTAAAAAAATCATCCAAACTGTAAAAGGGATTTTCAAGCAGCCATGAATAAAATTTGTTTTTAAATATATTAAAAGGGTACAAACTAATTTTTCTTTCTAGGAAGTTATATATCCTTAATGAAATTATAATATGACTATTGTGAATTTTGGATAGCCGAGAAAAATTTATTACCGATTGATTTTTGAAACGTGTATCGTGTAAGGAATGCTTAAAATTTAGAAAATTTTGATTTTTTATGATGTAAATGGTAAGATTGAATATATATAAATTAATCACAGTTTGAAATTGCAGATTAATGAAAAGTGGTTTACAATGTTCCCTGTCATTACATTTTTTAAGGGTTCTAACTGCCTTTTTTTGAAGTTTAAGTATTTCCTTGATCCTAGTACAGTTACCAAATAGAATTAACCCATACCTAAATATAGATTGAAAGTAAGCAAAATATGCAGTCCTTAAATAGTTATCAGGAACTGTATCGGTTAATCTATTCAAAAGATAAACTACTCGAGAAAGTATCTTGTTCAGATAATCAATGTGAGTGTTCCATGTTAACCACCCAAAAATTTTACTTCATCCTCAAATTGATTTTGGAGGGAATTTGTTGAGTTATGTTTAAGAGTGAATAGTATATTCTGTGTTTTAGCATGTTTAAAAGGAAGCCATTAGAGTTAAACCAGTTTGAAGCTGTTTTTAATGTTTCATTAGCCAATAGTTCAAGGTTGTTTATGTCATTACTCGTTGTGAAAAAAGTTGTGTCGTCAGCGTCTAGAATAGTTTTTGAGTTTATTATTGAAGATTGCAGGTCATTGATATATACAAGGAAAAGGAGGGGTCCCAAAACAGAGCCTTGTGGAACACCCCATTCCACATTAGCTTCACCAGACCATTTGCCGTTCACATATACCATTTGCCTACGATTGTTTAAATAAGATTCAAAGAATTTCAATAAAGCTCCACAAAAACCATAATATTTCAATTTTTTCATGAGAATTTTGCCATCAACACAATCAAAAGCTTTGCTTATGTGACACAAAGTAGCCTGAGCAAAAGACTTTTCCTCAAAGGATGAGTGTATTTGTCTAAATAATTCGTCCAGACCGTCTATAGTTGATTTTTTCTTTCTAAAACCAAATTGTGAGGTATTTAAGAGGTTATTGTTTTCAAGAAAGAAATAGATTTGGTTGTAAACTAGAATTTCTATTAGTTTTCCTAAAATGGGAATTACAGATATTGGGCGGTAGCTCTGAGGTTGATATTTTAAGTTAATCTGGGAAAAAACCCTCTTGCAGAAGGTGATTTACACAAACTGCTAATGGCTCGTCTAAGCTTGTGATTATACTTTTCAAGAGATGATTAGACATGCCATAGATATCAAGGCAGACCGAATTGTTCATTCCCTTCACAGCATTCAAAATATCTTTCGGAGTCACTGAAAACCACTTAAAAACATTTAGGCTAGGAACTGAATTGTTATTTATAAGACCTTCGAAAAAACTACTTGGAGTATTATTGGCAACTTCATTTTTTATTTCTTTTACTGAACTTATAAAATATGTATTAGATATATCCGGTTCAATGCTATGACTAACACTTTTACTAGGTATGTTATTGTATTTAATTACTTCCCAAGCAGCTTTACATTTATTTTTGCTTCTCTCAATGTAATTTGCATTACTGTTAAGTTTGGCTTCTTTTACTGCATTTCTATATTTGGTTTTTAATATACTGTATTGCTGCTTGAGGTCTACATTATTGGTATTATAAGAACAATTAATTAATCTATGTAAATACAACAATCTTTCCTTCATGGCTGCTAATTCATTTGTGTACCAGTTTTCATTGAAGGTTTTTTTGTTTACTGAGCTACTTTTATTATTTTTAACAAAGGTCTTATAATAATTTAAGGCATTTATGATTACTTCAAACACAATATTAAATAATCCCCTACAATCAGCTTTATCATTCCCTATTAGAGTTGGCCAATCCATTGAAGCCAATTTGAGAGCTAAATGCTTAATATTTTTTTTAGGTAATATCTGTTTAAGTGGATTACAAAATATCTCAGATACCAGGGATGAATCATTTTCATGTGGAGTCTTCGCTAAAAGAAATTCAGCATTCACTAAAATACCTTTATGGTCTGAATAGGGAAAGAGGAAAGTATTTACATCTAAAATTTTGATATTACAATTAAAAAGAAAAACATTGTCCAAACAGTTTTTTCCTCGAGTGGGTTTATTATTCAGATGAAAAAAATTATATTGCCTGAACAAATTAAGTAATTCTTTTGACGTTTTACTATTTTTAGTGACGTCAAAATTAATATTAAAGTCTCCGCCAATGATTATATTATAAAATTTCCATTTAGTAATAAACTTTAAAAATTTTTCAAGAATAGTTAAAAATTCCCATGGGTTTCCATCAGGTGAGTGGTAAAGAGGAACTAAAATTAATTTAAAACTATCTAGAAAAGTAACGGAAGCTTCAAAATGCAATTCCCTACAAAAAGTGGTCACATCATATTGTCTTGAATTAATACAATTTCCAACAAAAATAGACACTCCTCCTCTTATGTGGTCGGTGCGTGAAAAATCGGAAGAGTAATTAAAACCATTAGGATAAGCCATACTGATTTCATCTTTCAACATCCAATGCTCAGACAAACAAATTGCAGAAATTTTGGAGCCAACCAAAAAACTCTCTAAAACTGGGACTTAATTTCTTAAACCTTGAATGTTTAGAAAAATTACATTTAGGGTCTTAGTTTGATTTAGATTATGATCATGGATTTGAGATTCTGGGAAACTTAAAACATTAACAGTGGGATTACTGGGGTTGAAATTTAGGTGTTTGTTTGTGGATGACTTTTGTCTTGGTTTTTCGGTTCATTCCTGTTAACATTATTGGTGGTGTTTAAACTTAAGGTAGGAGACCATCCCTTAAAGGGACTACAGTTACTCTGAAAAGAGAGATTCACTGACTCTAGAATTGACATGGTAGTACTATCACTCCCATTGACATTATTCCCCCCATCACTAACCACTCTAGGTGTTTGTGAGTGGAGCTCAGGAGATGTGGCAGCTGCACCACGTTCCGCAGTAGCCGAGGTTGGGGTGAGGAGAAGAGAGTGCTCATCTTGTATGGGGTCCGTTGTTATTTTGAGAGACTGCATCCGCTTACAGTGATGCCAATGAGTATACTCCCATGGAACATAGATCTTGTGAACTACAGTTATGGTCTGGTTCAATCTGGTCAAGGCGAGGAGCTGTGAAGCCTTTCAAGTAAATCAAACGCTGCAGCTTTTCCATGAAGGCAGCATGTGACATACCATTTCGAAGTCTTCGTCTTGAGGTGTCATCGGAGGTCACAATGATTACAGAGGTACAGGTGTCTTGAACAAATTTAAAAATGTTGGATATGAAATGGGATGGATCAATACAATCTCTAACAGTGCCCAATGGAGAGCATATTGGTGTTTTGTAATTGCATGCCTTGAAATGTTGAGTCATTTGTTTAAAAGCACAGTCATAATTTTGCTTGTAGTCAGGACAGTTATTTGAGTTCAAATAATACCGTGGCTTTGTGACCAAACTGTACACTCCACTCACATTGTTATAAGTCTGGAAAGTCACGTTCTTGTCTATGTAGTGCGCTGCAGTTGGCTTTCCAATTTTTTCTTTAAATTTGACTGCGACCCCTTCACTCATTTGCTTGTCACTATCAAAATCAGCAGAGAAGCAGTGGGCGAAGGCTACATCTGAGGTGTTGTACTTATCCAATATAGATCCCATATCTGCATCCATAATTTTGACCATAGTACTTAAGTGAGTAGATGGTATATTCTTTTTATATTCAATATTCAAAACATAGTCTGCTAACCGCCTGCAGAGAACTCTCTTACCAAGAAAATTCAAATGTTGCCCATGCTTTGTAAAGAAATGTCTCTTGAAATGACTAATACTAACCAGATTCAGAATTTTTTCTTGCTTCATTTCATAATTTATCTTGTAAATTTCTTTATTTATAAAGTTGTCCCAAGCCAAATCATGTCTATGAAATTGAGTCACAAAGATTATATTAGTGTGTTGGTTATGTGAGAGAAAATTCTGAAATTTTCTTAGTATTTGTAATCTTGGTTCCTGGTTTGATTGTGTAACTTCATTAATATCGTCAGCGCCAGCGATAACTATGAGTGTCATCATTAGTGAAGTCTTTAGTTGTGTTAGAGACCTTGTTTAAGACGTGATCAACCGTTGCCCCGGAGCTAGCCCAAGCAAAGGTTTCCATATTCCGGGGTAATAATGGTGCCATGACTGTCTGAAAATATATGAACTCTGTGCTTCAATTCAGGACCCTCTTGAGAGCTTAAAGCCCACTCCTCTCTGCTCAAATCCTGAGAGTGAAATTTTGTCTTGGTTTTTAAGTCAGTTACAACTGGTGTTTTCTTTTCACCTCCTTGCTTGATGGATGAATGTTCAGTGGACTTACAGCAAACGTCCTGTGTAACATTAGACAAGGGAGAGAACCTATTATGAACAGCTATTTCTGAGAGAGGTTTTAAAGTTGCTGGTGAGGTTTTACAAGTTTTTCTCGGTTCTTTAAAAATTGAGTCCAGGTTGTAGCAGATTTTGCGAGTCATCAAAGATTTCAGTGTTTTTGCATCACTTGTGTTATTGAGAACGTATGCCAATGCACATCTTTTCCTTATACAGTCTTCTGAATCAAAGTTTGGAATGGAAAAGTTAGTTAGATCGGGATTCCCAGCATACAATTGCAATGCATGCTCTATAGCCAGAATGAGATATATGCCACAATCATAGGAGTTGTTTTGACGGGGCCCCTATTTGATGTACTGAACAAGAATATGGCGGATGCCAGACGGGCATCTTTGGGCAATTTTGAATATTGAAGGTCAAAGTTCAAAGGGCCGAAAATAGAGAAACAGATATTGAAAAAATATGTATTTGTGGTATCCAAACAAATATTCCCAAAAGTATTGATTTTAAACCACCACCAATACTTTCTGGGTGGTAAATACTTTATTTTGATTGAGTATTAATTTTCATCCGCCATCTTGGATCCGCCATATGTGGTGTTGTGACACATCATTGCAGACTAGATTTTCACGCTGATTACAATGCCGCAATCTGGTTTTGGAAATATTTTTTTGTTCTCAAGATATACTCAAATGAAAATTCTTCCCTATACAATTCTTATAGGCGTTTCTAAATTAAACTATTTTTTTGTTTTGTTTTTCTTGTATCTCCAGTTCTAATAACATCATAAAGTAAGTTTTGGTCTTAAAATATTCAGTGATTGAATGGCTTCAATTTGAAATATTAATCTTTTATATCCGACCAGTCAAAGATGAGTTACAAAGCAACATTTTACATAAAATGTTGATTTTTAAAATTTAGTTTTACTCAAAGATTTATATCTCATGTTCTAAGTAAGTCTAAATATTATATTTGGTCTTAAATCACTTATCTGATCTTTGGCTGTCATTTGAGCCATTTTCAACTTAAATACGACTGTGTAAAATGAGTTATGAATGTTCAAAGATCACACGATCTTCTAAATTTAACTTTTTTTATTTTGTTTTTCTTATGTCCCCAATTCTAATCACAGCATAACATTCGTTTTTGTCTCAAAATATTTGGCTATTTAATGGCTTTAATTTGAAATATGAATAATTTAAATACGACCAGCCAGAGAAGAGTTAAAAAGCAACATTGATCATAAAACACTCAATAATTTCATTTTTTTATCATTAACACTCACTAAAATAATTTTTAGTTTATTTTCTAAAATTTATTTTACTTAAACATTTATATCTCAGGTTCTAATCAAGTCTAAATATTAGGTTTAGTCTTAAAACACTCATCTAGTCTTTGCCTTTCATCTGAGCCACTGATGACATTAATCTGACTTTGGGAAAAAGAGCTATGCCTATTTAAAGATCATATTATCTTCCAAACTGAAATATTTTTGTTTTGATTTTCCTATAACTCCCGTTCTAATCATATTTTCAAGTTCGTTTTGGTCTCAAATGAAAGACAAATATCAGATAAGTGTTTTAAGACTGAACATAATATTTAGATTTGCTTAGAACCTGAGATAAAGATCTTTAAGTAAAAATAAATTTGGAAAAATAGACATTTATGTTAAATATTGATTTGTAACTCACCTCCCACTGGTTGTATTTAAATGATTAATATTTCAAATTAAAGCCATTAAATCACCGAGTCTTTTAAGACGAAAACAAACTTTATAATGTGATTATAACCGGAGATATAAGAAAAACAAAAAAAAATGGTTTAATTTAGTAACGCCCGAAATGTATGGGGAAGAATTTTCATTTGAGTATATCTCGAGAACAAAAATATATTTTCATAAACGGAATGCGTCATCGTAATAAGCGTCAAAATCTAGTCTGTAATGATGTGTCACAACACCACATTCACATTGAAAAAAATGAACTTGTATCCAATATGGCCGATCCAGGATGGCGGATGAAAATTAATACCCAATAAAAATAAAGTATTTACCACCCAGCAACTATCGGCGGTGGGTTAAAATCAATACCTTTAGGAATATTTGTTTGGATACCACAAATACATATTTTTTCAATGTCTGTTTCTCTCTTTTCGGCCCTTTGAACTTTGACCTTCGATATTCGATATTCAAAATTGCCCAAAGATGCCCGTCTGGCATCCGCCATATTCTTGTTCAGTACATCAAATAGTACTAGAATTAATCATAAAATTTGAGTCGGACCCTACTTCAAGGTCACATGGCTCGGCGACCGGACTGTAATACATCATGTCAAACAAAGATTATAGGCCTTGTTATCGAAAATAGTCTTTAGTGGAAAGAACATATTTTTATTGCTGCAGGGTCATCTTGGCAGAGCATAATATCACTCATTTCTGTCATGGTTGACATAAATACACTGTTGATGGTCTATCATGCACATGTATAGGCCTACTCTCACATTTACCTTTTCTATGGTGTTATTTTCTGGGTAAATAGTATGGGAAGCAGTAAGCTTTTCATTTCACAAAAGAAAATTATAAGGAAATAAGTCATTTATCTTTATATTCCTCCTGCAAACTAGGTCTCTAAAATAAAAAAAAATCTCACTCTTCCATTTATTAATATTTTCAAAGTAATAATTTACGCTAAAAAAATCTAGAAAGTTTAATTTCCATTTGTAATTTTACAAATGGAAATGAACCAGGAATAAAAATACACTATTATTTACAGTTATGAACCAGGAATAAAAACACACTACTTTTTCCTGGACGAACTTCTGTGTACGGCAAACTATAAAAATACGTTAGTATAAAACCGTACAACCACTTGCCTATTTTAAACTTGAGATGATATCTGTTGCCTAAAAAAATAACTAAAATCATTTCTGTTGAAAAGGAAGTACAGTAGAACCTCACTTATTCAAAATTTAGGGAATAGCCATTTTAGTTCAAACTATAGGAAGTTTGAAATATCGAGGGTTTGAATTATAGAGGTTATCGTGAATGAAGTTTGAATTATGGAGGCACAACTTTATTTATCATAAATGCTAGTTTATGCTAGTTTGACATCAATTGCTAATGTCAAAGGAGAACAGCGGAGGTCGGACTGTTTACATATGCGTTCAACATTTCAAAATAATTAAGGATAGAGAGATAGACAGGATACACATTTGTTTATGATTCAAAACAGGCTTGTTTTGGTGCTTAATTTGAATTTCAGGGGCTTATGGTGGTCTCAGTTTGAATTTTGGAGGTTGACTCGAATTTTAGAGACTGCTACATTTCGAATTACAGCAAAAAAATTCAAATTCTAGGCTGTAACAATGGAGTAGGCAATAATTCAAATTTTAGAGGCTACATTATGCACTAAAAATTTTCAAACTTTCGGTATATTTTTTATGAATATTAGAGGTTTTTTCAAGGGAAAAGGCAAAACATACAAATTATAGAGGTTTTTGAATTATCGAGGTTTTAATTAGTGAGGTTCTACTGTATTACTTGGTAGATGAGTATATAAATGACAACTCATTCTAAGCTTCAACTTTCATGAATTTTGTTTTCATTCCTCTGTGGGTTTCTATTTCACAGTCATAATTTGATAACAGCTGGGCAGATTTTAACGTTAGAAATGTCAATTTAAATTTTTTCTATATAGATCTGTCAATGCTGGGTGTCAGTAATTTTTTTAAAGTTCTTCTCTTAGGTACAGTGATGACATAAAACAGCGGAGTAATACCGCCAGAATGGAAGCAGCCATGCAGCCGCCAAGTAAATGCATGGAGAGATGTCCAACCTCATAAAGTGGCCACCCACTCCAAATTACACAAAACACAAAACATTCAGCCTATTCTTTGTGTGAAGGAGGCCATCTGGGGGGGTTCTACCATTGAATATATAGCTAACGCGAAACCATATCCTAACGTTATTTTTCAACGTAAGACAATAAGCTACGTATCAAAATGAAAAGAAATAAATTCCTTTCAATATGCATTATTTATTTTCCAATATCTTAACAAATACAAAAGTAATTTGTGTTAGAGTTCAAATAGTGGGTGTTAGCTAGTTGATATTTTGAGCTAAAATAACTTGGAATGTAAAAAGAAAATGAAAAATGTACTTCACGAACCTAGTGTTGAATTTATTTGTCTTCAAGGTGCAATAAAATTATTTTCTCTAAATTAAAATATATCGCCAGAAAATGCAACCGCGTGAACGTTTACACGCGCTGATCATCAACCCCGCGGAGGAATATTTACTACATTCTTTATTGTTTGAACACTTATATAAATGAACGACGACATTATATCAGCCTCTGTAGCTATATTTTGGACTTAAAAGTGGAAAAGAGTACTTTATATGCTAGTTAATACCATAATTTTAGAATAACTGGATATTTACTACGTCACACTACTTTTTCCGATTATTATCGCGGAGTGATTTTAGTATGTATCTCAACCGCGAGAGCGACACCGAATTGCCTTTAGCCTCCTCTTAAGGGTATTTGTCTTATAAAAACCCACAGAAAACTACAAAAATCCAAATTTCTTGAAAACGGCTGTAGTGATTTTGAATAAACTTTCATAGTTTGTAATGCTTAAGATTCTAAACAAAATGAAACACCTGCATGTCTGTAAAAATGCAGATTCAGAAGTTGTAGGGATTTTAGTGTTTAGAAAATTCATTATTTTGAATTTTACAAAAAAATTTACCACTAAAGAAAAATTACTTGGAACCATTAAATTTTGCTGAGAAAATAAATCATCCATTATTTTGAATTGTTAATCTAGGGGATAACTGATTGCAGAAAAAATTGATATTTATGTTTGATAGTAAACACGATAACTTGTCTAAAGTTATTCTTATGGAACAGGCCTATGTTTAAAAACCAACATATCCCTTATTTATGAACCGATTTTGGTAAATGATATTTTAAATTATAAATTTGTTTTGTTTTATGGTAGGTTTTCAAGTTTTATTTATTTATATCATTTCAATTCAATTCAATTGTTTTAACTGGCTTCAGGGGAGAAAGTATGTGTCAGTTTCCTGATCCCGTTTATTACAATGATGCAGAAATTCTATGAAGAAGATTAGAGCTGAAAAGTAATGATGTTGGAAGACACAAGAGGAAAACATTATTTTGGCTCTACTTTGAAAGTCTTGATTTATTTGTTTTAAAGGTAATAAATCTGTCAAATTGAAGTCTTGTTATTTTAGTTCAATTTTGGTTTTCACACCGTTACAAATTTTCAAGGCTCTGTTTAAGTGTAACTTCACTCCAGAGGGTGTTTAACACCTTAATTAAGAAAAAGAATATGGTAAATATTTCCTTAATGATCTTGAAATTTGTGAAAAAAATATTGTTTGGTAGGGGAAAACATCATACCTCAATAAACTCACTTCTATTTTATCAACATGTTTAAAAAGTTGATTTTACATATTAACTTTTATTTTACAGTATTTCAAAATGAGCCTAATAACATTCAATCAAAAAGAGGAATTGTAGAAAACAAAGAGATTCAAAGCAAGAGATCTCAGAAATGGAATCTATGGTACCATTGTTTGTGTTGTGTTCGGGTGGCAACACTGCCGAAGAATGAGTGGGGGGGTATTTTTGGCCTGTGACGTTGCACACACTTTACTTGTGAGGTGTCTGCTTTTAAGGCGGTGCCAAAAATACACAACTGTTTCCACGCTTTCGTAAAAAGTCGATTGTGATTTTTTTACTTTCTTTTTATAAATTTAACAATAAATAAACCTTTTTGAAAATGTTTTAACTAAATGGTCTTTGAATGTAAATAAATACATTTTATAAAGTCTTATTTATTTATTTAATTGATGACACTTCCATTGCAGGTTTAGTTAGGCAAATGTATTTTACAAAAGATCATTTTCTATTTATACAGAGTAGTACTGACGACTATAAATACATTGGTATTATTTCAAAATTTTACACCAGTAAAGTTTATTTAACTGTTTTAACTAAAGCAACAATAAATAACCTTGAGTTTATTCATAAAAACCATATTCAGGTATAAAAGCCATATTCAGCTTTTAGAACCTTGTTGTGGTCAAAGATGTACACTTAAATAAATTTGGATATTTTGTAGCCAGGTAAACAGTGAAATAAAAATTTCAAAAACTATAAAGTACCTAAGTTGATGAGTCACAGGAAGAGTTTATGAAATAATAGTCTGATAATATGTTTCAATCTTATTTGGTCAATAATTTTATAATTTCATTTATCTACGACCATTGCAATAAGCACCAATTATGGTATTACAATAAACATTATAATGATATACATTAAAACACCAAAAACCAAGCAATACTCTAATGACGACTTTAGAGTACTGGAGTCACTTTAGAGTACTGGTTCTAGACCAATGAGAGCTCGGCATTTGACGGAAGTAGTGTCATAATAACAATTACGCAATTCGCACATCAGCTGATTGTTGCATTACGATTCATGTTTGAGTTTACTTATCCCATCAGCTGATTGTTCCACAACGATTCATGGCTCAGTCTGCTTATTTGCCTAACCTCAAATTTTAGTTGACCAATTCCATCATTAGTAAGTCATGAGTTTTGTTTAACTTCGGGGGAAATTTTGTCGTATATTGTTCGTCGTAGATAAAATAGTGTATGCAACATTGTATTATGCCTTTAAGCCACTCGTGAAATATTTAGAACACTCGCTTCACTCGTGTTCTAACTTACATCTCACTCGTGGCTTAAAGGCATGCATTATACAATCGTTGCATAAACTACTATTTTTTATCAATGCTTGTTAAAAAAACAATGTGTTGATTAAAAATAGTGCATTTAATTTATGCACTGTAATAGAAATAATTTGGTATGAAATGATATTCTATTGTAAAATGTTCTTAGAGTACCAAATGGAATACACCAACAATAAAAGACCCCTGAGTGCATCACAGAATACATAACTATGAAATAAAATAATTATTTTTTACTATAAGTTATTGGTTTTATTTTTTAATTTGATTATCTTATATGCTTTTTTAATAAGCATACAATAAGTATAAGATACTACTTTCTTTTAGATTCTAAGTAGTATAAGAAAAAAATCTCAATATGGCTCATCACTCAAGAATTTTATTCTGTAAATGAATTTTCAAACTCATGTATACTAGATAAATAGTAGAAAACTCGTAAAGTTAATTCCGGTTAGTAATGAACTGTACATATCCCTATATTTAAATTATTTCAAAATGGTTTGAATACCTATTAACGTCGAGTGATATTTCAATGCCTGTATTTATTTTTGGGTTGATGTAGAAGGATAATCAACTTTGATATAATCTTTTTATTTATTGACTTAGTCCAATCTGTAGAGAAAATGGCAATAAAATGATTCTGATTCTGATTTTATATTACAAGTACAAGCTATTCTAAACACCTAATATTTACAAAAATTACTGTAATAAGAAACCTAAAACAAAGTTTATGTACAAGTAATGGATACAGTATGATTCACATGAAACCAAATAATGAAGATAAAATTTGCGCTCAAACTCATTATCAATACCAATTAAAAAAAGATTGGTATAAGAGGGTAGAAAATGGCTTAAAAAACATTATCATAAGAACTACATGGACTATTAAAAATTTTGTAAATTACATTACATAAAGGTTATAAAAATACTAAATTTGAAATAGAAGTTAAAAGAACTTAAAAATATATACTTTCCTAATACAACTTAACAGGTTGTAGAGAAAAATTCAATTCCTTATGGTTAACTTAAATGTTCAACTATGTGCAAATAAGCAACACATGCAGGAATGTAGTGTCTTTTGTCTGAAGTGTTTGTACTTTTGTTACCGGTATTTGAGTTAACTTATTTCTGTGTCATGTGATGTCAGTTCCCGCATTTCTTCTTTGTCATCCTTTTTCCTGCTGAGCTCTGCTGGTCTGCTGGCCCTAAAAGATGTTCATGATCATATAGTACTTTTTAACCATTTACCATGCAAAAGAAAATTTGCAGTCATATTTTAAGTAGTTTTTATCGAATGAATACATTTATATTTCAGGTTTACAGAAACCTTTTTTTCATCAACTATAATTGTGATTATATTATGAATAATGTTGTCTTAATACCATTGACTTTGATTCTATAAATCACTTTAGAATCATTTTAGTCTAAAAACAAGTTTTTATGGACTGAAATGTAATTCATTACCATTAAGAGGTTAAGTTAACTAATCAGCATACCTTCTCCCAAATCAGGTTTCAACATTACCTCAAACTGAACAAATAAGTTATAAATTATGAACACAAATTAATTAAAAAAAAAACCACATAGCACAAAATGTCAATTTGATGTAAAATTGATGTTCCAAATGTCGAACAATGTCAAATCAAATATTTGAAAAATATCAATTGGGTGTTCAAAATGTCAGAATAAGACTTTGCCAACATTTTATAAATAATCATATATGATAATAATGTTATACTTTCTTTTAAAACTGGTGAAGTGTGTTTATACATTATTAGATTGTAAATTTTTGATGTCAAAATTGGTGCACTGTTTAACATTTATAATGTTAGCTGGAGACAAATTTTTTATTTCGCTAGAATTTCAAAAGTTTGATATTTGTAACAATTAAACAATTATGTACAAGTTTTTAAAATTAATTTTTATATTTCTTATATGAAGAAATAAGATTTCTTTTGTAAATTTTTTAATTTTGGAAAAATGTGATAATATTTAACATTTACTTAGTGCTAAATTGATTTGCAGTTTTTATTTCTTTCTTGAAAATGGATTTATTGTGTTATGATAGTAAATAAATATTAATATAAACAAATAATAATGTTATCTAATAAATATTTTAAATGCCTTGCTTTATTACATTTCATCAGTGTTGGGGAGTAGCGCGCTACAAGCAGCGGTGCTAGCTACTCTTTTTGTTAGCGAAGACCGTAGCACCACTACTTTTTAAATACGTAACTATTAGCTGAAGCAAACTATTATATTTTTAGTAGTGAGAAGCAGAATTTGACGCTACATTTCCGCTACTTTCGCAATACAAACATTTATATTTTTCATGAACCGGTATTTTAAAATTTAAAACCATACATTGTGAATGCTGAGGTGGGATTCTGAGTAAATCGTGTGATGTTCTATGTTATTTTGTGATGCTTGGTGATTTTGTTGCCTTTGACCAAAGACCAAAATTTGATTGTGGGAGTTCACTATTGTCGTCCAAGGGCGAAACTGACTTGCTCAAACATTCGGCAAACTATTCACAACATGAGGATTTGTGAGAACGAAAAAAGTCATGCGAACGCATCAGTGCATACGATTTCGTATTGGCCTGGATACTTGGATTCCCTGGATCCGCCCCGCTTTTGTTCAATGATAGTGAACTTACACCACAATAGATCAAAATAATAAAAACAACGCTAACCACCATTGCGGCAAAAGTCACCAATGCGGCATCGTTTGAACAAAGTGCATTCGCATTCGCAATTCAAGCATTATTCATAAATTAAAGCATAAAGCAGCAGTGTTTGTTTAGGAGCCTACTTGTTTAAAACAAATATGTGTAAAACTGACTTATAATTTCATAAAAGGTACTAAAATAATAAAAGAAGTTGTATAGGTCTTTAGCCTTAAGTAGCTCTAGCCTAAATATTGAAATGTGAAAAAGGATTTAGCCTTAAACTTAAACAAAACACAATACATGTAACACAGTATTATTGTATGTGGTGGGTGGGTACACATGCGTGATCTAAAATAGATCTTTTACTGTTATTCTAGCTATGCATTTTTTGAATATCTATTAGATTTGTATTATTTTATTACTTTCTCCCCCCTATACATAGTATATGGATAAAGTATTGTTTTCGTCAAAATTTTCGAATTTGAGTTGTTAGTGGATATATTCGTTTTAGTGCTCCCTGAATCCAAAAAAGTGGTTTTTGGCCTGGTGTCTGTCTGTGTGTGTGTGTGTATGTATGTGTGTGTGGATGTAAACAAAGCTAGAGTCGACACCAGTGGTCCGATTTTCATGAAATTTGGTATATAGGTATAAAGCCGTGGTATCTCCAGGCGTATTTGACATATTTTGGATTTTTGATTTTTAAGGGTGTTTACCCCATAAAAACCATTAAAAAATTACAAAAATCCAAATTTCTCAAAAACGGCTCTAACGATTTTGATAAAAATTTTATGGTTTTCAGTGCTTAAGATGACAAACAAAATGACACCACCCGCATGTCTGTAAAAATTCAGGTTCAGAAGTTATGGGGGTTTGTGTTAAGAAATTCATATTTTTCAAATTTCACAAAATCTGTGACCTCTAAAAAAAATATACTTGCAACCATTAAATTTGACTTGTAAAACTAAATAATTTAGTATTTTGAATCATTAGTTTACGTCAACTGGTTGCGGAGATAATTGATATTTTGGTTCGGCGGTAAACGCAGTACGTTGTCCAATGTTACTCTTATGGCAAATATTTAAAAACCGATATCTCCGATATTTACTAACCGATTTTGATAACATTTGGTATATATTTGTGTGATGATTAATTGTTAATTTGTTTTATTTCACTAAATATGTTTTCTGGTTTTAAATGACTTGAAGGGAGAAATAATGTGTCAGTTTCCTGATACCGTTTATTGTTAATGTTAAGATACAAATATGATGGAACACAAGATCTTAGTGTTTATTACTTAGATGCCCATAATTTCATTTAACACTTCAAAAATCTATTTTGAGCAGACATAAAATGACTAACAATTTTAAAATCTTGTAAGTTCATTGATTTTATTTATTTATTTACTTCACATACACATGGGGAAATACGTCTAAAAAGCTGAGATGGGTATTTAGTTCTTTCAATACAGCACTACAAAAGACATAGAAAGGGGGAATTATTTTGTGAAAGTAGCTAAAAAAGTAGCTGTAGCCGTAGCAGGAATGTTATAACTGTAACTAGCTACTTTTTAAAACTACTAGCTAAAGCTGAAGCAAAGTTACTTTTTACAACCTTTAACTGTAGCCGAAGCGAGCTACATTTTAAAAGTAGCTACCCTAACACTGCATTTAATGGATTAAACACACTGAAAGCTTGCCCTTTAATTCATAACAGCTTGAGCCAGTGGATTAAAAATAAGAACATTTAAGTTTTAGTGTTAGGGGTCAGAAAGGCTACGTGTGTTAAGGCGCTATCTATCCCTCCACGTGCATTGTCGCCGGTTGAAAAGCTCACCTGGGTACTAATCCCAGAGATGGAGATTTTGATCCATACTCAAAACCACCCCACCAGTAAGTAAGTGGTCAGTAAGTGGTGATTTACTTTGGAGATTTTTTTTGATTTTTTTTTTTTTTTTTTGTATGGAGATTTTGATTTAAATTAATTTAATTTTAAAGTGATATTTATTATTTTTATAAAAAAATTATAGTTAGTTTGGTTAGCAGAAATAATTTTTTATTTTGAGTTTCAATAGAATATGCAAATTGGAATGTTCATAGAATGCTAAGTTCAGTGATGTTTCAGCCAAGGGTGAACGATAAGTAAACACAAAAATACGTTTTGAAATATCAGTTTGATATTAAATCAAAAATTTAAAATCAATTCAATGTTGAATTAAAATACTTCAAGGAAAACATATCAACATGGAAATAAATATAGACTTTGGTTGGACTTTGCCTCCATTAACAACATTCTGATATACACATTTGATCAAGACACCCATTTTATGAAAAAAAATTATAAAAGCACTGGTATCTATATATATTAATGGAACCTAATCGAGATAAATTTAATCTACTTAGGATCTGTTTTGAAACGGGCGTAAGGGCTTAATGTTGATTAGAACTACTTTTCTTATAATTGTGACAATTATACAGATTTTCAGGTCACTTTGGCCTGCAAGAACTTGTTTGCATTAACATTGTGAGCTAAAGCTTGATACCGAAGTTTTTGAAGATGAGACACAAACCTGTTGTTCACGATGGTGGCGTTTTGTTTCCGCATGTAGAGAGCATAACGGTGACCGATGCACACCAGAGCAAGGCAAAGGCCTCCAATCACCACTATGATGAAAGTCCACGTGAAAAACAGGGACCTCATTGAATACTCCTCCTCTCCTGGAATCAGTAAGCTTTGGCGCTGACTTTTTTTTTTCGCAACACTGAATTGATATTTTGATATGAATAGGTGTAGGAAGTTACCCCTTTCAGTCTCAAGTTTTTAAATTGATTTCTTGAATTTGGATCGTTATTATCACATAACAGCAAACATAAACTTAACCACAGATAAGTGAACTCTTTATGAGTTGCACAAGAAAACCACAAATTGAGACATGACTTGAACACAAGATCTGAAGCTAGCCCGGACTATACTTAAACTGCTTAGTCACCGATCAGACAGTCAAACCATTGGTCAAACCTTGTGCTTTCCAGCAATACATGCTAGTCCTTTTGCATGACAAGTGTTATCTCAACAATGGGTTTCTTACTAATTACTTACTTATTGTGATTTTATTATTTTGTGGTTTCTTATATTCTCACTGTTCTTGTTGTAAACAAACCTGTAGACTTGAACTCACCCCATGACCAGGTCTTCAAAAGATGTGATGTTTTTTTATGTACAGTACTGTTCTTGTTTTACTAAATACAGTAGAACTTCGATAAGAAGACACTCGATAACATAAAAACCTTGATAAAAAGTGCACTTTTCAAGTTTCCTCGAAACCGTAATGGCACTTAATGTCTTGTTAACACGAACCTCAATAAGACGACTCTCTTGATAACGAGACCCTTTCCAGAATCCCCTTAAGAGTCTTCTTATCAAAGTTCTACTGTATAATTTTGGTTGTAAGAAACAATTAATTATTTGATTAGACTTGTTCTCAGAGTACGGTGGTAATATAACAGACTTAGAAGGCCCAGTCTGGCTCCTTTGTGGCCTTGCTGGATGCTAAGTTGGGGTCTCATGGGGGAGGGAGGGATTTCTAAGGGATTCTTCCATAACAAAAAGTAAAAAAGTTATTTGGCTTTAGCTATAACATGATTAATGGGGTAAAAAGAGTGACATGACTTAGGGACTCAAAACAGAATTTTGCTCTTTTTTGCACATGATATAGTGAAGAAGATTTTCAAGTTTCTTTAAAATAAAATATTTTTCAAGTTATATTTTATTTAAAACTCAACAAAAAGCCAATAAAAAAATTTCCAAATGGGTAATAATCACATTACCATTTGTGGGTATCATATTCCCATTTGAGGAATTTTAGGGGGTAATTTATCATGTCATAAATGCATCATAAGAAATTTTCCTAGATATAGCAAACTAAAACCATTTGTCTATTTTCATGAGTTTGTTCATTAGTTTGTAGGAATGATGAGGCATTTCTAGAATATACTTTGTCAGTCAGAACGCATACCTATTTCCCTTTAATCTAAGAAAACAAGATCCCTAACTATTAATCTTCACTGGGCTCTCTCCCCTTAAACCATCAAGATTGCTCTCCATCTCCTAATTAACGGTTCCATAAATTTGACTATTATTACTAGTCCCCCTGAATTTTTAACATCTATTTTAGGCTACTATGATTTACTTACATTTTAAGTTAAAGATAATATCAAATAAAATTTCTGCCGATTTGATGAATGTTTTGTTGTTTAACTAAATCTATCCACATATAAAGCCCAAATTACCTCCATAAAGTCTGACACCCATCAACTTGAATACTTGAATACTAGGCCTAGTTACAGTTTGTGCATTATATCTCTGGCTATGGCTACTTCAGTAATAACCGTATTATGTGATATTTTAAACATATGATATTGGTAAACATAACGTTTGACAAACAGCGGAGATGTAGAAAAATGTTTTCAGAAAAGTACCCCATCTCCGCCCCGTGCCTTGCAGCCAGCTGACTCTTCCATAGCCGGAGATATAATGTGCGAACTGTACTTAGTTTTTGTTATAAAATGTTCCCTAAGAGCACAAATATAAAGGCTATTAATTAACAGTCCTGTCTAGGGAACATGTCGGTCTTAGTCAGTAACAAGACTAAAAGATCGCGCCACAATCATCCTTCACTCATCTGTCATTCATACTTGGCTTAAAATACCTACCTGGGTAGGTCGCCATTTCAGCTAATGTATCTAATGTATGTATCTAAAGAGCTAAACAGCTGATGTAGGGGAAGGCGGGGCGGAACGGGGCACTTAGTGAATAATACTATATAAAACAGACAATTGAGGTATAAAGAACAATTTTTTGACAGAAAAACTATCTTTGACTTTTATTTTACACGACACACTTTGGTAATACACCGTATTTACAATAGAAAAAAATATATAATTTTTTGAAAATAAAATGCTTACTACCCCATCTCGCCCCACACACGGGGCGAAATGGGGTTGGGTCTTTAACCATGGGGGGGCGAAACGGGGATCCATTTCACTGTGTAGTCAATTTAACATAAACTTGTCAAATGTTCAATCAATGTCTTTATTCACTTTTTAATCATTTTCTTGACAAAATTCACAGACGTGGACTAACTTCATCGTCTTCACTATCAACCCCATTCCGCCCCTGCCCCATTCCGCCTCCAATGCATACTTTGAGGTTATAACCTACCCACTCTACAGGTTAACTCCAATTTGATATTTAAATACATTAAAATGTTCTTAAAGGCATGAGCTACAATATTAAATACTAATAATATTGATTATTAATTGTTTGATGTTACTTAAGGTAGCTGTAATATCACAAAATGTTGTAAGGAGATCATTCAAAACTGAAAATCTTGCTTATTTCACAAAACAGAGGGACAAAATGGCCGAAACCAGTTCTAGGCAGTTTGCACAAGAAAGCTAAAGTAGTTAAAACGATCACCCGTTAGGTTGCAGCACCTGTCAGATGAAAAATAAGCAAATCCCGTTCCGCCCCACTACCCCGTTCTGCCCCGCCTTCCCCTATAAAATTTCTTAAGGCAATCTTTGCATCAAAATTGTGGGTGGCTGGCAAGTCGTAGAAAGTTGGGAGGATGCTCAAATTAAACGACTCTATTCCATGATGGCAGAAAAAATACTGAGATTGGTTTAAATTCACTAGAAAACGAGAAATAGCGTAAAATATCTGCCATTTAAAAAGTATTGGGATCCAAAAACTTCTTCTTTGTATACATAAAACATGTGATGCTGATACTTGATTTAAACCATGTGCTGGATTTTAACATATGGTGGATCTAAAAGTCAGTTTACTTTGAAGGTACATTGCACTATAATGAAGGAGAATTGGTTTGATTGCAATGTTCAATTAGGGGATTTTAGCCCCTTCAAGCCGCTAGTTTGTTTTTATTGAACATTATTTGTTTACTTTTTCCAAGCAAAGCAGAACACCATAAGCTAGTTATTGTAATTATGTTTTTTTTTAATTGTCACTCAGTGAGCCACAATTCCATAACCAATAACAAATAAAGTGAATTCAAATTAAATGACTGTAATAAATTTGTTTTAACTTCTGTGGGATTCATGACTCAAAAACCGTTAATTTTCAATCATAGATAGATTTTTTTGTTTTATATCATTAACACGTTCCCTACCACAGGTCCAGCACCAACATGTACCTGGCACTGTGACGGTCGGTAGTCAACGTGTTAACACGTTCCCTACCACAGGTCCAGCACCACCATGTATCTGGCGCTGTGACGGTCGGTAGTCAACGTGTTAACACGTTCCCTACCACAGGTCCAGCACCACCATGTACCTGGCACTGTGACGGTCGGTAGTCAACGTGTTAACACGTTCCCCACCACAGGTCCAGCACCACCATGTACCTGGCACTGTGACGTTCGGTAGTCAACGTGTTAAAGTGCCACCAAAACTTTCTCTCGTTAAATGATCAAGACAATATTGTATTTGAATCTGAAGTCAGCTGCCAGACCATGGGAGTAAGAGTAAAAATACATCCATTTGTGGAATGAAAAACTTTATTTTCGTTAAACAATAAAACCTATCAATAGACTTAGGGAAAATTTTCCATTCCACATGGATGGTATCATGAGTTTTATAAAATACATGAATGAATAGACTTTTGAAAGAGCAACTACATAAACTACCTGGAAAGCCAAAAATTGTGGAATAGAAAATCATCCCTTTTGTCTTTACAGTTTAGTGTAAAAAAAATTATGAGTTTTACTCTAACTCTTAACATAGAAAATAGACTATACATTTACAAAGTAACATAGACTTAAACTATAAAAACTCAACTCAGTGACTATATCCAAAACTAAAAAAAGGATTTTTCCTACTTTAAAGCAATAATATACAACCTGAAAAATCAAACAAGCATAGAGAAAAGAGTCGTCGTTAGAGGAAAAAAGTCTTTAAGAAAGGATATTTTTCTAAATTTCAATTCCAGTTATTTTACCTTTACAGGTAGCCTTAGGTGTCCAGAGTATCGTGATGCTGCGATACACGTTTCGGATTAATTACAATCCATCTTCAGTCGCGTGGTAGCACAGGTTAAAATTGCCCACCTAAGTGGTTGTCACTGTTTATAAAATAAAACACGAACATGGCAGACAATAAAACAAAGTACGAGAAATTTACAAATTACATTGACATGTCACACACACACGTATCACCCGACAATAACACCTTCGGAAGACGACTTGATGACCGGTACCGCACATGATTGTAGGCAGACACAGTAGGCCTACAATCATGTGCGGTACCGGTCATCAAGTCGTCTTCCGAAGGTGTTATTGTCGGGTGATACGTGTGTGTTTGACATGTCAATGTTCTGGGTAAATTTCTCGTACTTTGTTTTATCGTCTGCCGTGTTTGAGTTTTTTTTATGTACTGTGACAACCATTTAGGTGGGCAATTTTAACCTGTGCTACCACCACGCGACTGAAGATGGATTGTAATTAATCCGAAACGCGTATCGCAGCATCACGATACTCTGGACACCTAAGGCTCCCTGTAAAGGTAAAGTAATTGAAATAAATATAGGTGTCTACTGGCTACAACAATAAATTTCAAATTGTTAAAATTTTAACCTTTGCACTTAGATTATTTAAATTAACCTTGATTCCCTTGTTGTTATTTTAGATTATAAAAATTCTAATCTAAAAGATTTTCCACTCTAGTTACTTGGATGACATGAGTTTACTCAAAATTTTAAAGATACTAAAGTACTAAAGTTTACTATGAACACAAGTTGACATTATTCCTTAAATACCTATTACTAATGTCCTCAATCTACTCGATATTTCAAAAGAAAAATACACTAAACTGAAAATTTAGTAGTAGGAGAATTGATTTTATAATAAAACACCTTCTATATAGCAGTAGCTCTGCTATTTTTGTTTACTCTAACGCCATTCATAGTGCCACTGGCAGTGCTGGACACAGGTGAGGGGGTAGAGGCACTGGGAAGAGGGGAGTTTCTGGGGGTGGGGATGAGGGGAGGGGGAAGACCTTTGGTGGGGGATCTGGGGGGTGAAGTTTGGGGCAGTGGAGGAGGCCGGGAAGTCCCACCTCTGGCAATGGGGAGGGTTGAGGGTTGGTCTTGGGTGGGTGGAAGAGTTTTTGGAAGTTCGGGGGGAGTTTCAGCAAATGAGGATTGCGGTGGATTTGAACGGGAAAGTCCATTAGGCTTTGTGATGGGAGCATACTGGGAAGGTAGGGCAGAAGTGGGTTTTGGTGAAGTTTCCTCCATTCGTGGGGAGGAGAGGGAACTATTGGATTTACTTTTGAACACATCCTCATCTTCAAAATCCCATATTTTATCCTCAAAATCAACATTTGGCTTTCCAGGAAGTGGCTCATTAGTATAATAGACCCCATCGTAAGTATTATCAGGGTCTTCTCTTAGCCTATTGGCAGGTGGGGCAGAGGGAGCAGACTTTTCCAAAGTCGCCTCTTCCGTTCGTTTCGGTGACACCCCCAACCCACTATCGGCATCGATTAAAGTGGCAGCTGACTTTAGAGGGGTTGTATCCACTTTAGAGACAGATGATCGTCGAGGTCTCTCGAGGGAGTTGAGGTAACGCCATGACGCCGAGGATCCTTCACCTCGTATTTTACGCACGATCAAGTTTACAATACAGCATAAAATAATCAGCAGTGGTAGGAATATCAACAGGATTATAGCTGAAGTCTTTAATATGGTCTGAATGTCATACTCCACCATGCCTGGATATAAACAACAGAACTATGTTAACTTCTGGTATTAATTAGTAACCTTAAATATATTTAGAACATTATAATTTGCACTTTTTCAGTAAAAAAGTTGGTATGTAATCACACTCTAATTTATTTGCTTTAAAACATGACTAGTTAGCGAAGAAACCCTGTAAATATTTTTTTTGGGAATAATTTTAAGAATGTCAAGGTTGTTACAATCAATAATTTAAAATAAAATATAGTAAACCCCACAAAAAATTGTTCACTTATTGAAACTGCATGGTAGGGATAATCTGTGACGAAACTACACATTGTCGCCCGGGGCAAAATCGGCGCCTGGCGACCCCCCCCCCCCCACTGGGCACCAAACGCACAAATATATAATATTTTTAATGTGTCTTTGATGTAATGGATAAGCAATTATCTTGTATATTATAATATGAATTTATGTTATGGCCGCAATACAACTGATGTTCGCAGGCCACTATACAGACTAACCAAGAGCTGTTGTTGCCATAATATATCCTAAACATTTGCCAGCCGCTGTTAAAACCAATACAAGGTGTCTACAAGATTTCACATATGGAACTCCCGACTTTTTTTCTGACCTTGAACAGTGAAATCGGCCATGTTGCCTCCTAAAACGAATACTTGAGCCTTGAGCCCATCTATGTAAAGTAAAATACAATATTATAGCTGGAATACGACTCAGAGATTTAACGGCCGCGATATGTCAACAATATTTAACAGCTGCAATGAGACAAATAGATTTTCTGGCTGCAATATGATCGAGGCCGTGGTATAAACAACCGCAATATGACAACTGCGATACAACCGAAAAGTGTAACGGCCATGAAAAGGGCCAGCACCGTTGCTTTGGCCGTAAAACGTTCTAGCGATTTTCTGACTTTCAAACACCGAGAATCTGACTGCCATGAAAATAGAGATAGGCTTGATGGCCGCGATGCGAAAGAGATTTTACGGCAGCGATGCTACTGAAAGGTTTGCCAGCCACAAAACAAAAATTTGACTTTAAATGAATTTTTTTATGTTTTTTCTTAACCGGAGGCAGCCAGTGTTTGGCGCCGCTGGCGCCCCTTACTGTCTGGTGCCCCCACTGCCCCCCCCCCCTTGATCCGTCACTGGGGATAATTGAAAGCATGCTATTGAATATCAAATTTATCTTTGTCCTTATACTGTTATGTTGATAGACAACAACAGAGCAACAACAACAACAATGATGAAAATAATAATAACAATTTGACTTGAAATTCAATATGATTTTGAAATGAGACTCACGTAAGCATTCGGTGTAGCCGTATATTGGAATGTCCCACTGCCCTTGGGGTGTACACGTCCTTCTCTGGTCTCCAACGAGCACAAAGTCCTGATTGCACTCGAACACAACCTTCGTGCCGGGTGTGAAGAAGAAGTTGCTCTTCCTGCCAAATCTTGGTGTCTCCAGGATGCCACAAGTTATGACTGTAATGCATAACTAGTATTGGTTGTAAATAAAACAAATAAATGTCTTTTAATAAAATAAGCAAAACAAAATATTAGTAGTATAAGACTTAATTACACTACCCAACTAATTATTTTCCTCCAATTTGAAACCAATTTTTTGTGGGAAAAATCTCAAAGGGTTGGTATTGCATTAGGATTAAAGAGGAAACAACTGGCTTCTGTAGTTGAGTAAGCAATTAGAACACAAAACTAAACCTATAATATGGAGGAAATAGTCCAATATTTCAGTCCACTGTTTGGACCTTTGTCAAGGGAGTAAAAGAGATGGAGAAAGACTTTTTCCTGTTTAGTTTTGTTTTCTAATGGTCTACTCAACTACAGGTAAGCAAGTTGTTTTAGCGAATTTCCCCTATAGGGAAGAAGCTATTACCGTGGTCTCATGGTAAGACCTAAGCCCGAGACCATGATAACTTTTCGTTTTGGGGCCACCAGAAACAGAAAACACCATTCGTTCAAATTTTTATATATGTGTCTGTCAGCGTGATAGCGGCCGTAAAAATGGTCCAATCTTAATGAAATTTGGTACAGACATGTAAAGTGGTAATCCCTTGGACGAGTTCGTAAACCAGCCCGATCAGACCACCGGAAGGGAGGGTAAAGGGGGATAAACCCTCCCAAAAATGGGTTTTTTGAGTTTTTCACATAGAAAAATAAAATTTGTTAAATTTTTGTTGGCACCATTGAATTCAGCTCAAAAAACAAACAATTTAGTATTTTGAATCACTGCTCTAAGTCCATTGGTTACCGAGATATTGAAAGTGGTAAACACAGTACGTTGTCCCAATGTTAACTTTATGGAAAATAAGTAAAATTCTATATCTCGGTTATTTCTCAACATATCTTGTTAAAACTTGGTAAATTGCTTCTTCTAGTTCAGATCTACTAAATATTGAATTAAAACCACCCAGTTTTAATATACCCGTAGCAGCAAACCTCCCCATTACTCATTCCCCATATTATTCTTATGGAGCTTACCAAAACATGTCAAATCTCACTGTTGTGATTGAAATATGTTGTTTTGCATTTGAAATTCGCTGAGTATGCAGGTCTGCTGCAACAGGGGTATTTTCTATCTTCCTAATGCAATTAGAACAAAGAGATATCATTGTTTGTCCTTTAGAGATGAAACATTGTGACAGTTCGCCTTGCCTTAAGAAGAATGCACTTTAGTCCATGTGGATACTGTCCAATTTGAATACTCCCAAGTTTGAGATCTAAATCTTAAGCCTGGTTAGAGGAAAGCGAAATAACCATCGGACCATTTTTATTTTTGATTTAAGGAGTCTTAACAGGCTTTATCCAAATAGGAAATGGAAAGAATCAAAAAGAATAGGAAAGAATAAAGAGTCGTTAAACAATTTTGTTTCTATGATGGACATATAAACAAAGTAGTGAGTAAAAAAACTGAAAGTAAAATCTCATATTTTTCAAACAAATAATTTCAAAAATATCTTAACCCTCGAGCGGGCGCTTGTAGAGTTTTCGTCTGCATTTGTTTTTAGTGAATTTCCCCCTGTAGGGAAGTAGCTATTACCGTAGGCGGCATGGTGAGACTTAAGCCCGGGACCATGTTATTTTTTCGTTTTGAGGTCCCTAGAGCCCAAAAACAATGTTCGTTCATTTTGGTATATATGCGTCCTTTGGCACGATAACTCTCGTAAAAAAAGTCTGATCTTGATGAAATTTGGAACAAACATTTACAGCGATATTCATGACTTTAAGTTAGAAAATCAGCAAGATCGGTACACTCTAAGGCGGTTTTTTTTACTAAATAAAATTTATTTTCAAGATTTAATATATTTGTATTAAGTTTATATAAATTTAATGGTCAGGATTGGATTCAGCTTAAAAAAAATAAACAATATAGCATTTTGAATTATTACTC